>CM065589.1:185095196-185617419 GCA_033119425.1 Bufotes viridis | reverse complement strand
GCCAAACTTAGTGAAGATCGGTCGAGTCGTTTAGTCGGCCATAAATAACAGACAGAAACTCATTTTTAGATATATAAGAGATCAGTAGATATTAATGATTTGGGGCAATAAGTATTGTTTTTGAATGCCAACAATACTTGTTTCCACAAATCATCTCTATGTAAGCACTGCAGTAAGCAAACTATGTGAGATGAGATTTTATATGTATTGCAAAAATGTGTGAATGTTTTATCTCCATAAACATACATTTGAATGTTACAAGCGTGTGACATCATGTACTTATAGCTGTAATGTAATGTTCAATCACTTACTGTAATCAGGATATCCTCCTCCTCTCTTGTGAAATTGCTGCCCACCATCTTGATTCGCATGGATCGCATGCACAACAAGAAAACGTGTTGGAACTGCTCCCAGGAAGAAGCCACGCCTGTATGTGCGCATGCGCATGCAACACGCGCACAAAAACGCGCATGAGCACATACGAATAAGTTGTTATTGCCACCTAACTTGAACAATAACATCTGTACGCACACGAATGTTTATATGAAAATTATTCGCATTAAAGTCGTGTTGTACAGCTACAGAAATACGAATACATTATTGGCTTGTTCGAATTAACGAATATGGTGAATGCAAATATATCGCTATATTCTATACGCGAATTCAAAAATGCATTTGCAATAGGACTTGCCTATATTGACACTCAGCTCCAAGTTGGATTCGCAATGCGAAAAAAATTTTTAACCAATGAACAGAATATGAAATTGAACACTTCTAAGTAAGTATTGTGATTGTTGAAAAAAAAAAAATGGTAATTTTTTTTCGCAATGCGCATATAACTTAGAGTATTCGTTCATGTTTGCAGGCCATCGGGAGATATGAAGTTCAATTCGCGTGTATGCGAATAAAATATTCGCATATTATCGCGATCAGGTAATAATTGCGAATATTCGATTTCGGCGAATATATTACGAATATACATTCGAATATTCGCGATATATCGCGAATTCGAATATGGCACCTCCCGCTCATCACTATTCTTAATAAAGAATGCATTGTTAAATGAAGTGGAGGGGGATAAAAATAATAAAAGTTAACTTACCTTAGCCACTTGATCGCGTAGTCGCGATCTCTCCTCTCTTTCCTGCAGCATCTAAGATCTAAAGGACCTGTGATGACGTCACATCACATGGTCCAATCATATGGTCCATCACCATGGTAAGATGGACCATGTGATTGGACCATGTGATGTGACGTCATCACAGGTCCTGTAGATCTTAGATGGTGCAGGGAAAGAGAGGAGAGATCGTGACTACGCGATCAAGTGGCTAAGGTATGTTAACTTTTATTATTTTTAACCCCCTCCACTTCATTTAACAATGCATTCTTTATTAAGAATGCTATTATTTCCCCTTATAACCATGTTATAAGGGAAAATAATCAATTCTCCAGAAGACCCGAAACCGGACTTCAGTGATGAAGTCCGGCTTCGGGTTGGGTACCAAACATGGCGTTTTTTCTCACGTGCGTGCAAAACGCGTTACAAACGTTTGCACCCGAGCGGGAAAAACGCGCATATTCCCGCAATGCACCCGCCTCTTATCCGGGCGTCAAACATGACGCCCGTGTGAAAGAGGCCTTAGGTGTTCCACAAGAATTAACCACCTCCCGACCGCCTAATGCAGGGATGTGTCCTGCGGGTGGCCGGGATGTTCCTCCTTGACGCATCAGCGCATCATCTCGCGAGACGCGAGATGACGCGCTGATGCCGCTCAAGCATGCGCAGTGCGCGGCAGTAAAAGTTTTAGAAGGAGTTGGTCGCCAGCCTGCCAGCCAATGATCAGCGCTGGCAGGCTGATAACTTTTAAAAAAAATCAAATGAAAAGCCATCTAACACATTATATTTATAAATATAATGTGTTAAATGGCTTCTGTGCTCTCTGCTGGGTCCTTTTCGTCAGTTGGTCCCAGCAGAGAGCACATGTGACAGTGAGTACACCATGCACTGCACTTTAGATTTAGATCACCCACCCATCACCCCAATTAACCCCTTTATCACCCCTGTCAATCACTAGTGAAAGGGAAAAAAGTGATCAGTGTAAACTCTCACTTTTTTTTCTCACTAGTATTGACTGTTAGGTTCAGTTTAGTTTTTAGGCCCCTTTAGGTAGTCAGTTAGCGCCCACCGCACCGCATTCACTGATTAGCATAGCGCTAATCAGCGTTGGTACTTTGATCAGTTCTGATCACTTACAGATACTATAGTCAGATCTATAGTCAGATCTACAGTTGTGTTCAAAATTATTCAACCCCCACTGAAATTGAGTGTTTTGGTCAGTTTGACATTGATTTTGATCATTTCAGTCATCTTGTTTACAATTAAATTAAAGAGGCACTTGTAAGTCAGACAAATATAACATAACATTTATAATGAAATAACCACAAATGTCTTTTCTGTGCTCACATCATTATCAGTTTTATTCAACCCCCAAGTGACATTCAATCTTAGTACAACATCCTTTTCCAGTTATAACAGCTTTTAAACGTGAAGCATAGCTTGACACAAGTGTCTTGCAGCGATTTACGGGTATCTTCGCCCATTCTTCATAGGCAAAAGCCTCCAGTTCAGTAATATTCTTAGGCTTGCGCGCTGCAACTGCTTTCTTTAAGTCCCACCCAAGGTTCTGAAATGGATTTAAGTCTGTTGACTGCGATGGCTACTTCAAAATGTTCCAGCCTTTAATCTGCAACCATGCTCTAGTGGACTTAGAGGTATGCTTGGGATCATTGTCCTGTTGAAAGGTCCAACGTCTCCCAAGCCTCAGGTTTTTGACGGACTGCATCACATTTTCATCCAATATTTCCTGGTACTGAAGAGAATTCATGGTACCTTGCACACGCTAAAGCTTCCCTGTACCTGTAGAAGCAAAACAGCCCCAAAGCATGATTGACCCCCCCGCCATGCTTCACAGTAGGCAAGGTGTTCTTTTCTTCATAGGCCTCCTCCAAACATAGCGTTGATCCATGGGCCCAAACAGTTCTAATTTTGTTTCATCAGTCCACAGAACACTATCCCAAAACTTTTGTGGTTTGTCCACACGACTTTTGGCATACTGCAGTTGACTCTTCTTATTCTTTGGAGACAGCAAGGGTGCGCCTGGGAGTTCTGGCATGGAGGCCTTCATTACGCAGTGTGCGCCTTATTGTCTGAGCTGAAACTTGTGCCCGCATCTGACAAATCTTTTTTCAGTTCCTCAGCAGTCACACGGGGACTTTTCTCCACTTTGCGCTTCAGGTAGCGCACAGCAGTTGAAGTCAGCATCTTCTTTCTGCCACGACCAGGTAGCGTTTCAACAGTGCCCTTTGCCTTGAATTTGCGAATGATGCTTCCTATGGTGTCTCTTGGTATGTTAAATATCTTTGCAATCTTCTTATAGCCATTGCCCTTCCTGTGAAGAGAAATCACCTCTTCTCTTGTCTTCCTGGACCATTCTCTTGACTTCACCATGTTTGTAAACACACCAGTAAATGTCTAGAAGGAGCTGAGTGTCACAGGCATTTTAAATCTGCCTAATTGGTGCTTATTATGCTTGATTGCTGCTCCTTGACATCCAGAGGTGTTTTCAATACCTGATCGAAAACACTTGAATGAACCTCTGTTCTTAAAAGTGGTAGTCTTTAAGGGGTTGAATTTTGTCAATGAAGAAATCACAAAAAAAACAATTAATACTGTATTACAAAAACAATTGATGTAATTTTAGTTGCATTTGGTTCTTTAAAAAGTCCTTGTAAGATTTCATTCTGAACACAATTACAAATGTACACTAAATTCCATAAAACCCTTTACAGCATTGGGGGTTGAATAATTTTGAACACAACTGTAAGGAAAATAGCAGAAACTCCTAATGCTGGCCTCACATGTAATGATTGTGGAGACCCTCAAATGCCAGGGCAGTACAAACACCTCACATGTGACCACATTTTGGAAAGAAGACACCCCAAGGTATACGTTGAGGTGCATATTGAGTCCATGAAAGATAGAACTTTTTGTCACAAGTTAGCAGAAAAAAGTCAATTTCCCCTAACTTGTGCCGAAAAAAAAAAAATCTTCTATGAACTCGCCATGCCCCTCACAGAATACCTTGGGGTGTCTTCTTTCCAAAATGGGGTCACATGTGGGGTATTTATACTGCGTAAAAATTCCCTGTGAAATCCTAAAAGTACTCATTGGAATTTGGGCCCCTTGGCGCATCTTGGCTGCAAAAAAGTGTCACTCATGTGGTATCGCCATACTCGGGAGAAGTAGGGCATTGTGTTTTGGGGTGTATTGTTACATATACCCATGCTGGATGAGAGAAATATCTCTGTAAATTGACAACTTTGTATAAAAAAATGGAAAAAGTTGTCATTTACAGAGATATTTTTCACACACAGTATGGGTATATGTAAAAATACACCCCAAAACACATTGCCCTACTTCTCCTGAGTATGGCAGTACCACATGAGTGACACCTTTTTCTAGCCAAGATGCACAAAGGGGTCCTAATTCCAATGAGTACCTTTAGGATTTCACAGGGCATTTTTACGCATTTGGATTCCAGACTTCTTCTCACGCTTTAGAGACCCCTAAAATGCCAGGATAGTATAAATACCCCACAAGTGACCCTATTTTAGAAAGAGAAGACACCCCAATGTATTCCATGAGGGGTATGTTGAGTTCATGTAAAATTTTATTTTTTGTCACAAGTTAGTGGAATATGAGACTTTGAAAGAAAGAAAAAATAAAAAATCAATTTCCGCTAACTTGTGCCAAAAAAAAAAAAATCTTCTATGAACTCACCATGCCCCTCAAGGAATACCTTGGGGTGTCTTTTTTCTAAAATGAGGTCACTTGTGGGGTATTTATACTGCCCTGGCATTTTAGGCGCCCATAAGTCGTTAGAAATAGTTTTGAATCCAAATGCGTAAAAATGCCCTGTGAAATCCTAAAGGTACTCATTGGAATTTGGGCCCCTTTGCGCATCTTGGCTGCAAAAAAAGTTTCACTCATGTGGTATCACCATATTCAGGAGAAGTAGGGAATTGTGTTTTGGTGTGTGTTTTTACATATACCCATGCTGGATGATAGAAATATCTCAGTAAATTGACAACTTTGTATAAAAAAAATGGAAAAAGTTGTTATTTACAGAGATATTTTTCACACACAGTATGGGTATATGTAAAAATACACCCCAAAACACATTGTCCTACTTCTCCTGAGTATGGCAATACCACATGAGTGACACTTTTTTGCAGCCAAGATGCCCATGGTTTTAAGGGGAAATAATAGCATTCTTAATAAAGAATGCATTGTAAAATGAAGTGGAAGGGGTTAAAAATAATAAAAGTTAACTTACCTTAGCCACTTGATCGCGTAGTCGCGATCTCTCCTCTCTTTCCCTGCATCAGCTAAGATCTACAGGACCTGTGATGACGTCACATCACATGGTCCAATCACATGGTCCATCTTACCATCTTATTATTTTTTTTCCACTTCATTTTACAATGCATTCTTTATTAAGAATGCTATTATTTCCCCTTATAACCATGTTATAATGGAAAATAATCAATTCTCCAGAAGACCCGAAACCGGACTTCAGTGATGAAGTCCGGCTTTGGGTTGGGTACCAAACATTGCGATTTTTCTCACGCGCGTGTAAAATGCGTTACAAACGTTTGCACCCGCGCGGGAAAAACGTGCATATTCCCGCAACGCACCCGCCTCACACCCGGTGTGGATCATGTGATATATTTATAGAGCCGGTCATTACGGATGCGGCGATGCCTAATATGTGTGTGTTTTCTTTTTTTATTATAAAATCCCAGAGAAAGTGGCTTTTTTTTTTCTTACTTGAAACTTTTTTTATTAAACACATTTTTTCATTTTTTTACTTTATTTCTGACTAACTTTTGGGGGTCTGATCCCCTCTGCAATGCAGTACAATACATCTGTATTGTAATGCATTGCCTGTTAGAGTATTACATAGAGTAATACACTAACAGGTGGCCTAGGAGACACATCCTGAGTCTGGATCTCCTGGGAACCCGTAGAAGGCAGGTTCCGATGCCGTGCATGGCATTGGGCTTCTTTCTCACCCATCGGGTCCATGCCACAGCAGCGCGGCGACTCTATGGGCTCCCTCACCTGCAGCAAACCCCTTCTATGTCGCGGTCAGCGCTGACCACGGCATAAAAGAGGTTAATGCGCCGGCATTAATGTTTTCACTGATGTCAGCGCATACTGCAGGGGTCTAACTAACATGAACAGCTGGTCCCCTGCAGCTAATCGGGCGGGCGCAGCTCCTGCACATGCCCAATAAAAGCATCATAAGGCTGGCTTCATATGTCCGTTAAACCCGTATGTGAGCAGTCCGTGGTAATGCGGGCTGGATTTGTTCTTTACAGCTGGAGCGCACGGCGTCATTGGTTGCTATGACGCCATGCGCTCCCTGCCGCTGCACTACAGTAATACACTGGTATGATCTATGCCAGTGTGTTACTATCCTGCAGCAGTGGCAGGGAGCGCACGGCATCATAGCAACCAATGACGCCATGCGCTCCAGCTGTAAAGAACAAATACAGCCCACATTACCACGGACGTGTGAAGCCAGTCTAATACTATGGCGCTGGCCGGCAAGTCACGTCCCGCACTATTGCAGCGCTGGTCGGGAAGGGGTTAAAGGATTAGATGCTCTGTTTGTTTTTTTATATTTTATGCACTTATAAAGAACTGCTTTACAAACATTAGCATTGCTGTCCCCAATGGGCCTCACAATCTAAGTTCCCTATCAGTATGACTTGGAGTACCAGGAGGAAACTCAAGCGAAAACAGGGAGAACATACAAACTCCACGCAGAGTTTGTCCTTAGTCGGATTCGAACTTAGGACCCCAGGACTGCAATACACCAATGTTAACCACTGAGCCACTGTGCTGCCCTGGTTCCATGTTAGGGCATGGCTAACATCAACAATAGGCACACCATGCATCTGTGGTGGGGGTGGCTGGTCCATTATACTAAAAACCTTAACATGAGTAAATTATAGATGGTAGGGGTCAGAATTTTCCAGATATACCGCTTAATCACTAACTGCTTTGTGCTCACTAAGGCTGCTTTCACACAGTCAGTGTTTGATCAGTGATTTTTTTCAGTCATTACAAGCAAAAACCAAGAGGAGTTTGAAAACACAGAACAGGTGGAATTATACCATTATACCTTATTTTTGTGTAGGTGTCTCTCCTCGTTTTGGTCCAAGATCCCTGATAGAAATCACAGATCAAACACTGACAAAATTCTGTGTGAGAATGGAGTAACTCGGTACTGAATAGTCAGCAAAGTTGATGCTCAGTTCCTCCCTCATACTGGACAATAGCGTTGAGCGCAAGTATTCGAATAGCGAATTTTAATCGCAAATATCGCAACTTAGAGAATTCGCAAATATTTTGAGTATAGGTTTTATATATTCGCTATGTCGAATATGCGTCATTTTTTTCCATCTGTACACATGATTCCTCCCTCCTTCTTGCTTGTGGGCCAATGATTAAAGCAGGGAGGAATCATTCATGTTCAGATTTTTTTTTAAAATGACAACTATTCAAAAAAAAAATTTATATAGCAATATATTAGCTAAATTGCTCTATATTCATTTTTTTTAGAATATTCGCTAAATTGCTATATATTGTTTTAGAATATTACGAGCATTCTAAAAGACAATATAGCACTATATTAGCTATATTGCTCTATATATTCATTTTTTTTTTAGAATATTCGCTATATTGGTACATTATTCTTTTTTTTAAAATATATATAGTAATATAGCGCCGGACACTGATCCATCCTTACTTTTAGCTTGCGGGTGAATATGTAGAATATACTATTTTCTACATATTCGCCCACAAGCTAAAACTCTTTTAGGGTGAAAAATACAGTATGACATAAACATAAAGATATAAAACAACAAGTGGGACACAATTATGAAGTGGAACGAAATTAACTGGATATTTCAAACTTTGTTAACAAATAAAAATCTGAAAAATTGGGCGTGCAAAATTATTCAGCCCCATTAAGTTAATACTTTGTAGCGCCACCTTTTGCTGCGATTGCAGCTGTAAGTCGCTTGGGGTATGTCTCTATCAGTTTTGCACATCGAGAGACTGAAATTTTTGCCCATTCCTCCTTGCAAAACAGCTCGAGCTCAGTGAGGTTGGATGGAGAGCATTTGTGAACAGCAGTTTTCAGTTCTTTCCACAGATTCCCGATAGGATTCAGGTCTGGACTTTGACTTGGCCATTCTAACACCTGGATATGTTTATTTGTCATTCAATTGTAGATTTTGCTTTATGTTTTGGATCATTGTCTTGTTGGAAGACAAATCTTCGTCCCAGTCTCAGGTCTTTTGCAGACTCCATCAGGTTTTTTTCCAGAATGGTTCTGTATTTGGCTCCATCAATCTTCCCATCAATTTTAACCATCTTCCCTGTCCCTGCTGAAGAAAAGCAGGCCCAAACCATGATGCTGCAACCACCATGTTTGACAGTGGGGATGGTGTGTTCAGGGTGATGAGCTGTGTTGCTTTTACGCCAAACATAACATTTTGCATTCTTGCCTAAAAGTTCGATTTTGGTTTCATCTGACCAGAGAACCTTCTTCTACATGTTTGGTGTGTCTCCTAGGTGGCTTGTGGCAAACTTTAAACAACACTTTTTATGGATATCTTTAAGAAATGGCTTTCTTCTTGCCACTCTTCCATAAAGGCCAGATTTGTGCAGTATACGACTGATTGTTGTCCTATGGACAGAGTGTCCCACCTCAGCTGTAGATCTCTGCAGTTCATCCAGAGTGATCATGGGTCTCTTGGCTGCATCTCTGATCAGTCTTCTCCTTGTATGAGCTGAAAGTTTAGAGGTGCGGCCAGGTCTTGGTAGATTTGCAGTGGTCTGATACTCCTTCCATTTCAATATTATTGCTTGCACAGTGCTCCTTGGGATGTTTAAAGCTTGGGAAATCTTTTTGTATCCAAATCCGGCTTCAAACTTCTCCTCAACAGTATATCTGACCTGCCTGGTGTGTTCCTTGGTCTTCATGATGCTCTCTGCACTTTAAACTGACCTCTGAGACTATCACAGTGCAGGTGCAATTATACGGAGACTTGATTACACACAGGTGGATTCTATTTATCATCATTAGTCATTTAGGTCAACATTGGATCATTCAGAGATCCTCACTGAACTTCTGGAGAGAGTTTGCTGCACTGAAAGTAAAGGGGCTGAATAATTTTGCACGCCCAATTTTTAGGTTTTTTATTTGTTAACAAAATTTAAAATATCCAATAAATTTAGTTCCACTTCATAATTGTGTCCCACTTGTTGTGGATTCTTCACAAAAAATTACAGTTTTATATATTTATGTTTGAAGCCTGAAATGTGGCAGAAGGTCGAAAAGTTCAAGGGGGCCAAATACTTTCACAAGGCACTGTATATACATGTATACATACATATATTATGCTATCTCTATATCATTGTGGAAAGAAGAAAGGATGAAGTATTAAAGGGGTTGTCATGGGGAAATTCATGTTTTTTAATAGTCAGGAAGGATGAGTTAAACATAGAAATATAAGTGTTACTCACCTCAGATTTCCCCCCTCCGCTGCCATACTGATATTATTCTGCTCCATAATGCTCTGCATTCATGGTCCTGGCTTGAAACACTGGAAAAGGCTGGAAATGCTGGTTCAGCTAATCACTGGCTATTAGCTTCATTGTTATGTTTAATGTTAAAAAAAAATAATAAAAAAAAAAAAATAATAATAATAATAATAATATTTGTTATTACGAATATATAGCACTACATTCATTGAATATAGGGCAATATATTCGTAATGACAAATATTCCTGTTTTTTTTTTTTTTTTTTTAAACAGTACACATCACAATGAAGTGTACTTTTTAAAAATTAAAAAAAAAAATATATATTTCAAGTCAACCAAAATGAAGCACAGCTGCTTTTGTTATGTGGGAACATTTTACCGGAGGTTCTATGTAACTCCAGAACACATGGTGCCTTCAGAATAGACTCCAAACTTCGCTCTGCAGAATGACAGTGTAAGTGCTCCACTTTTGCCTGTCAGCCTCTTCCTGATGAAGTCTGCCACGGGATCGTGGCTGAGTCTTCACCCATGGGAAGATGAACTTAGCAGGGGACACTTCCACACCCCGGACGAGGCAAGCTGGCTCATCACTGCCTTCTGTGCTCAGACGGGATCAGGACAGATGGGTCCTGCCATTGGCCGGAGCACAGTGTGTGTGCGGTGCTGATCGTGTATGGGTGGGGTGAGCGGCATTACCATTCCTCACAGAGAAAAGGAGGATGAGAGAGCCTCTGCAAAACATCGGCACTCAATAAATTGACAATAGTAAAATAGGGCATTTTTGGGGATGTTGACGCATTCCTGCTGTACACTTACAATATGCTGCTGTCAGATGTGTCTTAGTTTATTTTTGTTGTTGACCTGGTCTGGTGGGGGCCCATTCCTAGGAATACATTCCTGCTGCACAGTGCACACTTAGAACCTGCTGCTGCTAAGTTATGCTGAGCCATGTGTAGGCCTTATACTCGACAGTTACCATCTACCTGCTGCTGCTGCTGCTGCTGTATGTCTTGACCCTGATGAATTATGTTTGGGCTTTATACTTCACCGTTACAAATAACTGCTGCTATATGTCCTGACACTTCTGAGTTATGTGTGGGCCTTAAACAACAGTGTTACCAAGTACCTACCGCTTTCTGTCCTGATTCAGATGAGTTTGACCCTGGACTAAAGGGGCCTTACAACTAAGTTATTAGTTAAAATTACACCAGAACATAACATTATAAAAGAAACGAAAGCATGCGTTATAACACTTCTGAAAGTGTTTATGAACATAAAAAAGGTCACTAGGGCAACCTTTTAAGTTGGGCAAGTAGATCCCCCATTTCATGCATCCCATTAAGGTGCATTTTATTGAGTTGCTTAACTTTCCTGTTCACCCTCAGTAGCAGCTTGTCAACTTCCTGCATGTTTTTAAGGTGGTCACGCTGCATCTGGTCCAGCCGTTTGATGCATTTCTTTATTACTGTTTGTAAACAAACAAAAAAACTATTCATGTTACAAAACAATTAGTGCATTGTGTGGATTGTGTGTTTAAACACTGCCGATTTACATCTAAATTCAGTAGTTATAGATCTTTCTGTTAATTATAGTGTTTGTTTAGTGATAGTTAGTATTGAGCGTGAATATTCGCAAAGTAAATTTTAATCTCTAACATCGTGATTTCGAGATTTCGTGAATATGTCGAATACATGACCCCATATTCGCAATTACGAATATTCGCTCTTCTTAAGATGGATAGTGAGTGATAGGGAAACTGTATCTTGAAAATAAAAGATTTCCACTATTCCTGTCAGAGTAAAGACTTAATAGGTAAAAACTGTCCTGCAAATGTTCGTCACTTGAATATTCGCATTAATCTATTTGCGGTTTGTATTCTTTTTCCTACCAAGCGTTATCAGGTTGTGTCACACTCCAGTATGCTGCATGTATTGCGAAAATTCGTACATGTCTTTTTCGCACCTTTCCATTCGCACAAATGACTCCCACCATTTCACGCTTTCAATACATGTAAAGCTGTTTAAACGTTATTTATAACTAATAGATTCCATGCGCACGCGAATATAACTTGAAAAATGAATCGCAAGTTATGATATTGAATGCGAAATAACGAATATTGCTAAATCGCGAATATATGTTGAAAATGATGTGAATTATTTGTCAAATATTGCGAAATCGAATATGGGTCTTTGCGCTTATCACTAGTGATAGCATAATGTTATTTATTTGGTTAGTTATTAGTTTTTTATGTAATTTACAGAGTTCGGCTACCTACACACGACCGTTGTGTGTTTTGTGGTCCGCAAATTGCGTATCCGCAAAATACGGAAGTGTGTTCCACAATTTGCGTAAGGCATGGACAGCCATTGATATAACTGCCTATTCTTGCCTGCAAAACGGACAAGAATAGGACATGCGGACCCATCGGTGAATGGGTCCGCATCCAAGCTGTAAAAACTGCGGGTCGGATGCAGACCAAAACAACGGTCGTGTGCATGAGGCCTAAGGGTGCAGTTTTGTTGTTTTCTAGTAAAGCAGTTTCTGTTGACCCCTCATTGTTGGCACTTTTAAACAATTCCCGACCGGCCCATAATAGTATGCCGCAGCGGGACGTAACTTGATGCAAATGGACGTACTATTACAGACCAACGAACACCCGGCTGCTCAGCTAAACAGGCAGACATGTTAATTAAGGGCTGCTATTGTTCGGATTCCTTACACATGTGCATTGCCGCTCCGGAGATGCAGGGTGGTGGGGGGATCATGGGATGTTTGTGAATATGTTATGTATACCAAATTATATTGCTATGTGCACATATTTACCCTCCTGGTGGGGGGTGTAGACCTCCTCCTTCTCCTCTTCCGGAGGTAGGAGAAGGGAATTCTGTGGCTGGGGGGGTCTGGGTCGTTCGAACTCAATCTCCAACATTTCTCCAACATCAGGTGGTAGAGAGGCTATTACATTCTCGGAGGGTTCGGGCTGCTCTTCCTCTACGTCCGACATTTCGCCCACATCAGCTGGAGCAGGGGCCACTACATTATCAGAGAGTTCTGCCTGCTCTCCCCCTGCCTGCTCCTCATCTGTGGATACCTCCACCATGTTCAGAATATCCTTTTGGGCTCTTCGGTGTCTGACCAATGAAACGGGAACCCCTGTAATCACAGAATGTTAAGGATTTAGACAAACAACTCATAAATCATAACAAAGGTAAAGATCCAGAAATTCATAAATGTAGGGATCTGCACGGGATTATGACTATCCACATGGTTTATTTGCCTTATTTTGTGGTTATATAACATGCTAAAACCAGTGTTACAGATGGGTAAAACTAGCCTAAGTTACAAAGTAGGATGAGGCAACAGGGTATTTGTTAGGAGGATGTCCTATAGGGTATTGTGACTGGGTTATTGACGTTTAGGGAAACCAAGCAACAGTTCAGAAATTAGATAAGGGGTTATTGGATGAAATAAGAAATGTCAAAAATGTACAAACAGTTACAGTCTGTGTGGCAAATATAAGTGGGTAACGGACAACTTTATCATCTGATACACTGTCCATGAATCACTAAACAGACATTCCCAATGGTTCCAAAGTGCATACTTGTAGCATTTTAATTATAGTCAAACTTTTCCAGATAATATACGTAAAGAAAAAAAGAAAAAAGCACATGGACGTCTAGTGTGGATTTCCAATGTCACGCACAGCCGAAGAGATGTCCACTGGTATAATAGCTTGCAAATATATCTATAATAGAAAAAAGAGAAGAAAGAGAATAGTTAGAGAATATATACTATAGTCTTTTTAAAACAATAATACAAATCCATATATCTGTAACCATACTAAGGGGAGGAGTCCAGTGCACTACGAGAGATGGGGAGATATGCCCCTAGTTAATCACCCTAAAGTCCACAATGAGACCATTAGGTCTCAATGATCACAATGTGAAGATCCAAAATCATTCATGTGTTTTTTAAGGAGAGCAATCCTATTGCCACCCCTTCTACCCATCTATACTTGTTCTAGGATTCGGAACCTGAGATCCTTCTCCGAGTGTGCCGCAAGCTGCGGACAAGAATAGGCATCTCTATGGGGAGTGCCGGCATGGTGTGTTGCAGATCCGCAACACACAACGGACGTCTGAATGGGGCCTAAAATTCATTCTGAAGCTGCAGTGTTAGTTAGAGGGGAGTGCTGCTGCTGCTGAATTAATAGGGAAAGCATTAGCTAGGCCAGTGTTCTGTGTCCACTCCAGTCCTCAAAGACTCATCTGCTGTAAGGACAGCGTCCTGACAGCACCCCACAAAGCCCTTTTTATGGCTGGTACATCAGTCTGCTTGTATTTATTTTTTTCTATATATATTGCAGTTGCCTGCCCGTGTGTGAGAGGCCGCAGGCCCACAGACTGTACTGTGTGCACACCACTCATATAGGGTGGCACAGTACCTTGCAGATAAAAAAGTAATTACATTTTTACCCTTTAATATAATTGCAGTTGCCTGCCAGTGTGTGTCAGGCCCACTGATTGTACTGTGCCCTCTGCCCACCACTCATATAGGGTGGCACAGTACCTTGCAGATAAAAAAGTAATTTAATTTTTACCCTTTAATATAATTGCAGTTGCCTGCCAGTGTGTGTCAGTCCCACAGACTGTACTGTGACCACTGCCCACCACTCATATAGGGTGGCAAAGTACATTGCACGGCGCACGCACGGTGACCTACAATTGAAACGAAGCGGACCGAGCATGGGTCTTTTTCCATCTCCGAGTTCCAAAAATCTATTCACTACACCGGCCGTGATAAGGGACAAAACAGAGATTAATCTGATAGGAATAGTACTTAGTTAACACCAGTTGCATTGGTGGCCAAAATTTGAAGGAAGGGGAAAGATTGAAGTGAATGGGTCCGCGCCCGAGCCGCAAAATATGCAGCTTGGACGCAGACCAAAACAACGATCGTGTGCATGAGGCCTAACAAGGTCAGAACCTGTGCAAAGGGTGAAGAACTTAGTCTGAAGTTGGAGGCCACTAACCTGTGGTTGCATAAAGAAAGAGACGTGTTGTATCCCTATTACTTATGACAGAGCTAGAGAGAAAAGTACAGTGTGAGAAAAATTTCCTTAAAGAGACATCTTGGCCTATTAACTGCTATTGCAACCATGTAACCTCTACAAACGGTGGAAATTGTAAATTGGATAAAAACTGCCACTCCATACCTGCTGATTAGTGTTGAGCGAACCCGAACTGTATAGTTCGGGTTTATACCAAATTTTGGGGTGTTCGGAACACGGACCCGGACCTAAACATTTACATAAAAGTTCGGGTTCGGTGATTTCTATGGCAAAGCAGCCAATCAACAAGCGTCATACTACTTGCCCCAAGAGGCCATCACAGCCAAGGCTTCTATTGGCATGGCTGTGATTGGCCAAGTGCAGCATGTGACCCAGCCTCTATTTAATCTGGAGTCACGTAGCGCCGCACGTCACTCTGCTCTGATTAGTGTAGGGATAGGATGCAGCTGCTGTGTGGGCGAGATTAGGCAGGGAAGACTTATTAAAACCACTTAATGAAGTGATCAATCTACAGCTGTGAATCATTCAACTTCTGTTCATTGCTCACTGGTTTTTAGGCTGCACAGAGCATATTTCTGTCACTTTTTACTGGGGTGATCGGCGGCCATTTTGTGATATTTTGCTGCACCAGCACATATTTTTAGCTGCCACCAAGTTCAGCATACATTTTTTGGGTTCAATAGTAGTCTTTTTTTGCAATATCCCACATCAGGGGTTGTGCTTTTTGTCACACCTTAAAACACAGGATAGAAATTGCTATATTTTATTGAGGGGTTAAATTCAATTGCCAAAATACCAACCCCCTAAATCAATGGTTTCAGCTGTTGGTGGCTAAGTTTAATACTGTCCATAAAAGGATATATTTTTATTCTGGGCTGAAATTCAATTGCCAAAATACCAATCCCCTAAATCAGTGGTTTGAGCTGTTGCTGGCCAAGTTTAATACTGTCCGTAAAAGGATAGATTTTTTTCTGGGCTGAAATTCAATTGCCAAAATACCAATCCCCTAAATCTGGGGATCCAGCTGTGGCTGGCTAAGTTTAATATTGTCCGTCAATGGAAAGATTTTTTTCTGTGGTTAATTAAAATCCCTGAAAAAGAAATCCTAAACATCTGTGCTTTCCGCTGTTCCTCTCCAAGTGTAATTCTGTCAATAATAGGGTATATTACACTCCAGCGTGTCAGCGTCTAAATACAAGGCCTGAAAGATAAATCCTCTATATTTTCGCACACTGCTGTGCATCTCCAAGTGTCTTTCTGTCCGTAAAAGGGTATATTACACTCAAGGTCTAAATACAAGTGCTGAAAGCGTAATCCTCTATTTTTTCACACGTTACTGTGCATCTCCAAGTGTATTTCTGTCCGTAAAATGGTATATTACACTCAGGGTCTAAATACAAGGGCTGAAAGCTAAATCCTCTATATTTGCACACACTACTGTGCATCTCCAAGTGTAATTCTGTCCGTAAAAGGATACCTTTTAGCCAGGGCCTAAATACTAGGCCTAAAATTGATATTCCCCAAAATCTGTGGTTTCTGCTGTGCCTGTATTAGTGTAATACAGTACATAAATAGATAGCTAGATAGTGTTAGGTTCCTATAAAAAAAAGGCCTTAATTTGAACTCTATACCGTAGATTGGGCCAAATAATTTTTTCCTTATTGTGGTGAACGGTAACAATGAGGAAAACATCTAATAAGGGATGCGGACATGGTCGTGGTGGTGTTAGTGGCCCCTTTGGTCCTGGGAGAGGACGTGGCCATTCTGCCACAGCTACACGTCCTAGTGAACCAACTACCTCAGGTCCCAGTAGCCGCCATAAACTACAGAGATATTTGGTCAGGCCTAATTCCATTCTAAGTAAGGTAAGGTCTGAGCAAGTAGAGGTGCTAGTCGATTGGGTGGCCGACAGTGGATCCAGCAGGTTCACATTATCGTCCACCCAGTCTTCTGCAGAAAGCACACAGGTGGCGCCTAAAAACCAAGCTCATCAGTCTGTCACATCACCCCCATGCATATCAGGGAACCTGTCTGAGCCTCAATTTATGCAGCAGTCTCTGCTGTTTGAAGACTCTGCTGGAAGGGTTTCCCAAGGGCATACACCTAGCCCTACCCCAGCGGTGGAAGACATAGAATGCTCTGACGAACAACCACTTATGTTTCCTGATGAGGACATGGGAATACCACCTCAGCAGAGTCAGCACGTCTCTGATGATGACGAAACACAGGTGCCAACTGCAGTGTCTTTCTGCAGTGTGCAAACCGAACAGGAGGTCAGGGAGGAAGGCTGTGTGGATGATGATGCAGTGGACGATGAGGTCCTAGACCCCACATGGAATGAAGGTCGTGCCACTGACTTTCAGAGTTCCCTGGCATGGCACTTCTTCACACAATGTGCTGACGACAAGACCCGAGTGGTTTGCACGCTGTACAATCAGAGCCTGAAGCGAGGCATTAACGTTCTGAAACTTAGCACAACCTGCATGACCAGGCATCTACATGCGAGACACGGGCTGCAGTGGAGTAAGCACCTTCAAAACCAAGAAAGGGCTCAGGCCCCTCCTGCTCCCTTTTCTGCTGCTGACTTTGCCTCTTTCTCTGCCTCTGGAGGAACGTTTGCACCTGCCACCCAGCAAACAGAGGATTTCCCACCAAAACCACCACCTCCGTCACCAATCATTTCCACCATGTCACACGGCAGCGTTCAGCTTTCCATCTCACAAACCTTGGAGAGAAAGCCTAAATTTCCACCTAGCCAAACTCGATCCCTGGCCCTGAATGCAAGCATTTCTAAACTACTGGCCTTTGAAATGCTGTCATTCAGGCTGGTGGACACGGACAGCTTCAAACAGCTGATGGCGGTGGCTGTCCCTTAGTACGTCGTTCCCAGCCACCACTACTTCTCCAAGAGAACCGTGCCTTCTCTGCACAAACAAGTATCGGATGAAATCAAGTGTGCACTGCGCAATGCCATCTGTAGCAAGGTCCACCTAACCAAAGATTCGTGGACCAGTAAGCACGGCCCCGGACGCTATATCTCCCTAACTGCACACTGGGTAAATGTAGTGGTGGCTGGGCCCCAGGCGGAGAGTTCCTTGGCGCACGTCCTTCCACCGCCAAGGATCGCAGGGCATCATTCTTTGCCTCCTGTAGCCTCCTCCTCCTACTCGGCTTCCTCCTCCTCTGCTTCCACCAGCTCATCCAGTCAGCCACACACCTTTACCACCAACTTCAGCACAGCCTGGGGTAAACGTCAGCAGGCCATTCTGAAACTCATATGTTTGGGGGACAGGCCCCACACCGCGCAGGAGTTGTGGCGGGGTATAGAACAACAGACCGATGAGTGTTTGCTGCCGGTGAGCCTCAAGACCGGCCTAGTGGTGGTGTGTGATAATGGGCAAAATCTCATTGCAGCTTTGGGACTAGCCGGTTTGACGCATATCCCTTTCCTGGCGCATGTGCTGAATTTGGTGGTGCAGAAATTCATTTTCAACTACCCCAACATGTCAGAGCTGCTGCATAAAGTGCGGGCCGTCTGTGTGCTCTTCCGGCATTCTCATCCTGCCGCTGCTCGCCTGTCTGCGCTACAGTGTAACTTCGGAATTCCCGCTCACCGCCTCATATGCGACGTGCCCACCAACAGTGGCGTACCGTCAATATAGGCAGACCACGCTCTGGCTATGGGGCCCATAAGGTTAGGGGGCCCGGCCAGGCTGCATGGCTCTGCAATCTTTCTGACCTGAATAAACAGTAGAGAGATAAATACCGGCAATGGGGTGTTTGGTCAGCAGCCCTGAGCCCAGTATTAATGAGGGGCCCATTGCCACCCCAAACGGCCCAGTGCTATTACATATTTACATTTTGCACTATGCACAGCGCTGGTGCTGCACTGATAACAGCAGGCCAGGCCAGTGGAAGGAGGGAGGAGGGGAGAGTGATCAGCTGCTTTCTCCAATCAGGTAGCAGCTCAGTGCCCGATGTGCCCACCCCGCTGTGATGTGATAGCAGCAGCATGGGTAAAGTACCATCCATGTATTTACTTTTATCAGCAATGATATCCCACATGCTTAGTTGCCTACCCTCCTCTGGGTCTTCCTGCCCTTCTCTTTGTTTTTTTACCCCCAGCACAGCCAGTCACTTCCTTCACACTATTCCTAGGCTGTGTGAGGGGGCAGAAGGAAGCAGCAGCAGAAGCGCTCTGCATTATGGAGCAGAGCTGAGGTGAGAGGAGATGACAGGAAGACGGGCTGCTTGCTGGAGCAGGGTGACTGTACTTATAGCTGTTATGTTAGGGTCAGACAGGAGCCTCAGCTCTGCTCACTGTAGTGCTTATATATTCTTTCATATGGGACTTGAGGCATGTGCTGGGTGCTCCAGATAGACTACCTCTGAGGTAAAATAATGGGACATGACTAAAATTGCTCAGCTCTGCCCTCTGTTAATAACAAAGGGAGAAGTTGAGCTGTGAGACAGAGATCTAATACTGTGGACCTGCTGAAGATCTGTCCCAGGGGTCACATTGATTAGTGTGGACAGTCCTGCTGCAGTCGTTAACCCTATGGGCTCTCCTCTGTTTTACACCTATCCAAAAATAAATAAAACTTAAAGGGTAAGGCCAAGTTCATATCCCGTTTTTTCCATCCATTTCATGTATACATACAGTGGCATCCTTCATCATAGAGTTTGAATGAAAAATGTATATGTTAAGGAATATGTTTTTTCTACTGGACTCCTGGCAGGATAGAAAATCGTTTTTTATCCCCCCCCCCCCCCGAATGTATCCTGCACCCCCTAATCCGCTTTAATAATTGTACTTTTTATTGGGGGTTGGCCCAATTCTGAGTTTTGCTATGGGGCCCCATGATTTCTATGGACGCCCCTGCCCACCAGGTAAAACTCCACCTTGCACATGCTGGAAAGACTGTGCAAGCAGCAGCAGGCCATAGTGGAGTTTCAGCTGCAGCACGCACGGGTGAGTCGCACTGCGGAACAGCACCACTTCACCACCAATGACTGGGCCTCCATGCGAGACCTGTTTGGCCTGTTGCGCTGTTTCGGGTACTCCACCAACATGGCCAGTGGCGATGACGCCGTTATCAGCGTTACAATACCACTTCTATGAGAAAACAGGAAAATCCAGCTTCTTAAAAGTTGCAAATTTATTCCATCAGGTTAAAATCTTCAGAACAGGAAAAGACTCAACGAACAATGCATTTCAGACCTTAAAAAACATTACGGTCCTTACTCATGAATGATAGTTCATGAGTAAGGACCGTAATGTTTTTTAAGGTCTGAAATGCATTGTTCGTTGAGTCTTTTCCTGTTCTGAAGATTTTAATCTGATGGAATAAATTTGCAACTTTTAAGAAGCTGGATTTTCCTGTTTTCTCATTTGAAGTTCCACAGTCCAGTCCAGACTGCATCTGTGCTTCTTTGCTAGTCACTACAGGTGAGAGCTGCTTTTGTTGGTTTGTCCGTAATACCACTTCTATGTCTCCTTGAGAAAACACTTAGGGCGATGATGGAAAAGGATGTGGCCCAGGAGGAGGAAGAGGGGTCATTTCTAACACTTTCAGGCCAGTCTCTTAGAAGTTGCTCAGAGGGAGTTTTTTTGAAACAGCAAATTTGGCCAGCTAGGGACCACTACTGGGGGACGAGGAGAACGAGGATGAGGTGAAGGAGGATGAGAATGAAGCATGTTCACAGCGGAGTGGCACCCAACGCAGTTCGGGCCCATCACTGGTGCGTAGCTGGGGGGAAACGGAGGACGATGACGATACGCCTCCCACAGGGGACAGCTTGTCCTTACCTCTGGGTAGCCTGGCACGCATGAGCGACTACATGCTGCAGTGCCTGCGCAATGACAACAGAGTTGCCTGTGCTGACTACTGGGTAGCCACCCTGCTGGATCCCCGGTACAAAAACAATGTGCCCACCTTAATTCCTGCACTGGAGCGTGATAGGAAAATGTGTGAGTACAAGCGCACGCTGGTAGACACTCTCCTGAGAGCATTCTCAACTGACACGGAGGGACAAGTGGAAGCACAATTCGAAGGCAGAGGAGGAGCAAGAGGTCCCCAACCCAGCTGTGTCACGGCCAGCTCCTCTGAAGGCAGGGTTAGCATGGCCGAGATGTGGAAAAGTTTTGTCACTGCGCCACAGCTAACTGCACCACCAGCTGATACAGAACGTGTTAGCAGGAGACAGCATTTCAACAACATGGTGGAACAGTACATGTGCACACGCCTCCACGTACTGACTGATGGTTCGGTCCCATTCAACTTATGGGTCTCCAAATTGTCCACATGGCCAGAGCTAGCCTTTTATGCCTTGGAGGTGCTGGCCTGCCCTGCGGCCAGTGTATTGTCTAAACGTGTATTTTGCACGGCAGGGGGCGTCATTACAGACAAACGCAGCCGCCTGTCCACAGCCAACGTGGACAAGCTGACCACCAGGCATAGATCCCACACGACCTGTCCATCCCTTGTGCAGAATAGACATTTATGACTGCCTCACCCTCAACCCTACAATCTTGTACTCCAGGGCTCTTCTTTATTGAATCCTCCATTTTTTTTAATTGTACCATTATTTTGGGGGCAACACCAAGTTGAATGAACCTCTCCTCTGTCTGGGTGCCAGGGGCCTACATTTCAGCTAATCACCTGCTGTTTTGGTGCGTGACATTATCCTCTTTTTGATGTCGTATGACCTCTACTCTGTCTGGGTGTCAGGGGCCTATATGTCGTTTAATCATTTGTTGTCTTGGTGGGAGATATTGAACTCTTTTTACTGTCAAATGACCACCCCATTGTGTGGGTATTTTGTTTCATCGCGTGCTGTATTGGTGGGAGACATTAACCTCTTTTTACTGTCAAATGACCTCCCCATTGTCTTGTTGCCAGGGGCCTTTATTTCGTTTCATCGCTTGCTGCATTGGTGGGAGATATTAAACTCTTTATACTGTCAAATGACCTCTACATTGCCTGGTTGTCAGGGACCTATATTTTGTTTAATCGCTTGCTGCCTTGGTGGGAGAAATTAAACTCTTTTTACTGTCAAATGACCTCTCCTCTGTCTGGGTGTCAGGGGAGTAAAAAAACTGATAATGGTCTGTTCCATTGTAGGTTGACCTAAGGTCTGTGTTGCTGTTACGGGACTGCTCTCCTCTTTGCGGATGCCATGGTCCTCCTGAATTAGTAAATGAGGCCTGTGGCACTGCTGGGTGAAATCAATACTGATTTGGCATGATTGTAACTCTCCTCTTTTTTGGTGCCATGGGTCTGAATCTGTGAATGAGGCCTGTGGCATTGCTGGGTGAAATAAATACTGTCTTGGCGTGATTTTAACTCTCTTCTTTGTGGGTCCCATGGGCCTGAATGTTTGAATAAGGCCTGTGGCCCTGCAGGCAGACATTATTCCTTTGTGGCTGTGATGACAACTTCAACTCCCATGTATGGTTGCCATTGGCCTGAGTCTGTGAGTGAGGCCTGTGACACTGCTGGCAGACGTGAATCCTTTTTGGATGTGATGAGAACTTCAACTCCCATAGCATTCCCACCTGACGCCACCCCAACCTCCTATTCTACCTCCTCCTCCAAGTTGCCAATTGATATTGGTTAATTTGTATTTATTTTATTTTAAGTCATTTCCCTATCCACATTTGTTTGCAGGGGATTTACCTACATTTTGCTGCCTTTTGCAACCCTCTATCCCTTTCCTGGTCTATTTCACAGCCATTTTAGTGCCCAAAAGTTCGGGTCCCCATTGACTTCATTGGGGTTTGGGGTCAAGTTCGGGCCGAGTTCGGACCCCGAACCCGAACATTTTCGTGAAGTTCGGCTGAACTTCTCGAACCTGAACATCCAGGTGTTCACTCAACTCTACTGCTGAGAACTGTGATTGCTGCATTCAAACTTATATAGTAAATAATTGTTCTACTGTTGAAATTGCCTCAGCATTGCTTTCTCCAATGGTGCAATGGATCCTTCCTTGCACCTCAAAGTTCATCACCATCATGGCCGCACAAACCACCATCAGGCAGGTGAAAGTTCACAACCAAGATGTGTCTGAAGGAAAGAAAGGTGTGCCCTTCCTATCACTGCATAGCCCAATGGAATGTTAGCGTGAGTAACCATTACAACCACCATTCTCGCTACTATAATTTCTATCCTCTCCTCTCCCCTTCTCTTGGGCTTGCTGCAATATGGCTAGTTTTGCACATAATGTTTAGATATGAGTGAATTTCTCAAAATTCTACTCTGATCTCATTTATCCAAATTGGCCATGCAATTTCATTTGGGTCTGAATAAAATCTACTCAAATTGAAAGTGTTCTGAGTGCCTACAAAAAGTCTCTCTCTCACACTCTCTCTTCATGATTCTCCATAATGGAATCACGCAAAATTCCAATTCAGCAAAATCAGAATTTTTGGAAAAATTTGGGTCAAATTTACAAATTTTAGAGTTAAATCATTCATCTCCAATAGCATCCTTATTTTTTTTTTTATTACTCTCATCTGCAAATTATGAGTTATGAGTTTAATATTTATAAAATCCCAAAATTGTATTTTTGTTCCAACTAATTTAATTTGAATTCTTCTCATCTTAATGAAAATATTTAATGTATGTACATAAAATTATCAAAGTTGGATCCATAAGAAATATAACCCATGGCTACAAGGTTCAGTGCAGACCTCAGTGATATTATGTAAAGCTATACATGAGTGGTCTAATAGCAAAGGTTCACTTTAGAGTATGTATGTTATAATTAAGTTTGGTATATTCAATCACTGTTAATACCTGTAAGGTTGTAAAATGACCTTAGGGATTTTGGTAGACAATAATTTCTGAAATTGAACAATATACAGAAAAAATGAAAAGAGAAGACATAATTAGCAAAGCCATATATTACGGTTCACTGCTAACTTTTGTCCGACTTGTTCTTCTTGTGCTTTGATGATTTCACAAGAACATGAAACATCCAATTATCCAATCATTTTTACACTGCCTTGGAAACAGCAAGAATAGGCTAAAGGTGAACAGATTTGAGATAGCAGAACTAAAATGCCGTCATTCTCTCTACTATCTTACTGCTTAATTACTGGAACAATTGTTTGAACATTTCAATATATTCATTTAGCATGGGAATATTTGCGGAACGGGAAATTTAATTTAGCACTGTTAAAGTAAAAACTGCATTTCTGATGTAAAAAAAGGAAACTCTGTATGTGGATAGCATGCAAAGGAAAGTGGTGTTTTATACATATTGGGTTCTGTACAGTACGCAAGGTATGAGTCAGGGAAAATAAATGAATACATTATGCAGGTAATTTGCAAATCACACTTCTGAATAAGGATACTATAATGACAATGAAAGAAACCTAATCACTATAGCCTCCACTCTGACAATTGCTTGAAATACAGGGTCAGTGTGCCACAACTGTATGCAAGAAACTGCTGTGTGGCAGTTTAGTGTACATTTAGCTTTTCACTATGCGGTTCACCGTGACTATGGTCGTGGAGGCTGGCTGCTCGCCCCCTGGTGTACTGGCAGCAGATGACTCTGTGGAGATTGGTTGCTAGCGGCAGCGTGCTGGCTACGGCTTCACGTGTAAACCTGCACATGTACCTTGTATCCCTTTGACTGTATTCCTAGTTAGTTTCGTTGCCATGGGCAACGCCCGTGCTGCAGCTCCAAAGCTGCATATTCATGTTTGAGCTGCTGGGGTTAACTCCCTTGTCTGTTTGTTTGGGGTTAATCTTCCTGTCTTGCTCCATGGGTATGGCCTCTATGCTCCACTCATGGGAATACTATACTCATGGGAGTTCTGGGTCAGCTTTCCTTGTGTTAGGTCTGTCCTGTCAGTCCTACTCTGTTTCCTGTGCTTCGCTTTTCCCCATGCTTGGGGACCCTGTTTGTCTTCTCCGTTTGTTGGTTCTTCCTACCTTTTCATTAATTGTATTCTCCGGCTTTTCCTAGTTCTCTGTGTTTCTCTTCCTTGGTTAGCTTTGCTCTGCTTGTTATTACTATGCTTAGCTTTGCTATGTTATTACCTTGCTATGTTATGTTATGTCCTCTGTAGCGGAGTAGTAGCATAATCCAAGGTATCTGCGCTGGTAGTCTTATTCAGCATACAACATACAGGTAGAGTAAGTATAATCCCTTTTTCCCAAGAACTGGACAACACACAGTTTGGGAGTCAACCATGCCTTTATTGCAATGCAACCATTTATATACAAGTCTGCATGCAAGGGGTTTCCATAATGGCATTCCAGGAGTTTATACAAGTCCCCATGCAAGGGGTTTCCATAATGGCACTCCAGGGGTTTATGCAAGTCCCCATGCAAGGGGTTTCCACAATGGCATTCCAGGGGTTTTCCCCTGGTCAACTTTGTGGAAAACTTAACCTACAAGGCTATTTCCCATCATGCATTTCTGAACTGGAGAGATAATTGTGTAAGAGTATACAATTAACACATGGACACAGCCTTTGATATACCGAAGTGGCTTGGTTTGCCACATCCTCGTTCCTCCAGAAGGGGGTCTGTCATTCCTCGGAGGGGGAATGTTCCTGCTTCTAGTGTATGTAATTGCTTATCAGGGATTCCATGCCTTTTCTACTGGTTTATGTTATGCCTAGCTCTATGTACTGTTGGTGCCTTGCTGGTACCCTTTGTCCGCCGTTCCCTGAAGACACTGGCTAGTTTACGCTCTGGAGTCGCTCCTGGCAACTACCGTCTGGCAAAGTCTATCCCCACCATCAGGGGGACTAGTGAACTCCGGGTGTTGCTTAGATATGCCCTTCCAGAGTATTTCTAGTCAGTGGTGCAGTGGGTTAGTGATGGACGAACATCGTCCTGGACCATTTGCGAATGCAACAGCACGTTCATGGCGAGCCCCATTGACTTTAATAGCAGGGTAACCTGAAAAACCTTAAGGTCATATTTTCAGACAGGAAATACTTACTAGAAGTGCACAAGTAGTCCCACAACATAGACAGTGACATACCAGATGGGGATTATTGGCAAAAATTCCCACAAAAAAACATGTATTTTAGTCAGGGGCCATTTTTATGCATCTTAAAGGGAAACTCTCAAAAATGTGCCCTGCTGGAGCCTAGAAAAAAATAAATTTTAGGTCACGGAAGTACAGCCCCCAAAAATTAGGCATTCACCTGACAGAAAAGAAATTGTGAGTATGTGGCTGGAGGCAGGGCCGGCTCCCGGTTCATGTGGGACCTTGGACGATAAATCTTAGTGGGCCCCTTTGTGGGCGTTTTTGTACATTTACATGTCCCTCTGTTGCTTCCACATGGTATAATGACCCCCAGTGGCCCCTATACAGTAAAATGACCAATAGTGGCCCTTCACACAGTATAATGCTCCCCCAATGCCCCCAAACACAGTATAATGACACCCAGTGTCCTCACACACAGTATAATGACCCCACAGTGGCCCTCCATTCAGAATAATAACCCCCAGTCGCTGCCCATTCAGAATAATGACCCCCAGTGGTCCCCACACTGGGGGTTATACTTTATTGAGGGGGCACTGGGGTTCATTATACTGTATGGGGGGCATTATATTGAATGGGGGCGCTGTTGGTCAACATACTGAATAAAGGGTCATTGGGGATCATTATACTAAATGAGGGGCAGCTGTTGCTGCCTACTCCGAGATCTTAAATGTCAGTGGTGGTGAAGGTGACGATGATGATGTGTCGACGGACATCACGTGGGTGACACCACAAGAGAGGAAGAAGAGGGGAGTTCAGAAGGAGAGATGGAGCAGCAGATAGGGAGGAGAAGGAGGAGAAGCATGCAGAGCTTGCAGGGCACAGGAAGCAAAAAGCAGACTGCAAATGTATCTGGAGTGAGCCATCCACTATGCACGGTCACTTCTGGCACTCCCAGGACGCCGGCACATGGCTCTGCAGTGTGGGCTTTTTTTAACGTGTCAGCTGTTGACAATAGTGTTGACTAGTTATGAACGGGAGGTGCCATATTCGATTTCGCAATATTTTGTCGAAATCGAATATTTATAATTATACTATATTGCGAATTATATGCTATTTAATTATTTGTGTGTTGCGAATAGAACTTTGAACAGGGTATAAAGACAACTATCCTATTGGTTGGCTATCTAGAATTAACAAATAGAATGAATATAGCGCTATATTCCCTGTATTGGTTAATTCTAGCAAGCCAACCAATAGGAAAGTTGACTGTACCCAGCTCTAAGTTACTCCTGACTCATTATTCTATTTATTGCCAAAAATAGGCAAAGTAATATTTTCGCATTGCACATCCAATTTAGAGCTGGGTACAGTCAACTTTCCTATTGGCTTGGCTTGCTAGAATTAACGAATATAGAGAATATAGCGCTATATTCGCATTTGTCATATTCGTTAATTCTACCGAGCCAAACAATAGTAAAGTTGCATATATCCCGCTCTAAGTTGGATGCGCAATGCGAGTAATATTACTTAATATTTAAGTATTTATATATAGTGGTCCTGAACAAGGTTGATTACAATGCTGAAATGGGGAGGATCCTGAGCGATGGTAAAACTTATAAAAAACTTAAGAGTAATCCTGTAGGGGAATATAGAAAAGAACTTAAGGTCCTCCTTGACAGAGGACTTGCACTAGGAGTTTTAAACAAAAAGGAATACCAGTATTTGAACAATGTATGTATCCGAGGACCCCCACCATCTATTATTTACCCAAAGTGCATAAGAACGCCGAGAAGCCCCCTGGGAGACCAATAGTGTCCGGCCTTGACTCTATTACCAGCCGGGTATCAGAATATATAGATATCTATCTACAGCGATATGTATCCAAAACGCCCTCATACCTTAGGGATACAGGACATATTCTGGACATCTTAAAGGAAGTCGGTAACATTTCTGAAAATACATATCAGATACAGGCAGTGAAGTTTTACATGGATAGTGACGAACAGATGTCCGAGGATAGGAAAGATTTCATTTTGGATTGTATACATTACTGTCTAGGGCATAATTATTTTTGGTATGACAATTGTTTCTTTCTCCAAAATTCTGGTGTGGCGATGGGCGCGAAATTCGCGCCCAGTTTCGCCAAATTATTTATGTTGTACTGGGAACACTTTAATATTGATCCCATTTTGCAGAAAGAAATTGGGGGAGGTAGCCTGCAGCTATGGAGAAGGTTTATAGATGACTGCATTGGCATCTGATGTGGCACGCATATAGGGTTAACAGAATTTATTGCCCGGTTCAATTCCAATACATGGAATATCTTCTAAACAGAAGATGTCAGCAAAGACATTGTCCATTTTTTAGATTTGGAAATAAGGATACAAGAAGGCAACATTAAAACTGTGAAAAGTAGTGTGCCTAATATTGGAGGGATAGAGATAAGTGACGAACACAAGAAAAAGGTTAGTGACAAGTATAAATTTGCCTTCTCCACTACTTATTCAACTTCGTGTCCCCAGATAAAGAAAGTGATCTACCAGAAATTGGAATGTCCTCAAAAATAATATGGTAATTGGTGATCTAATACCAAATAAACCTCAGTTTATATTTAAAAGAGCCCCTATAGTTAGGAATCACATAGTGCAAAGCTATGTGAAAGAAGAAATGAATATAGTGAAACCTAGGGATGTGTTCACATGGTGCGGTTTTTGCACGGGATGTAAGAACCGCTCCCGGGAAGAAAATAAAAAAACTAGGATAGAAGAGGTTGTCTCTTTTTCTAAACAAACACACAAAAAAATAAAGGGAAATATGTCATGTGAGTCTATGGGTGTAATCTATTTACTGGAGTGCCCTTGTGGACTCCAGTATATTGGCAGAACATTGAGAAAATTGAAGGTGCGTATAGCAGAGCAGATAAAGAATATCAGGAAGGGTCTTGAGACCCATAGTGTCTCTGCACATTACAAAAGATGTCATAACAAGGATCCCATCCGGTCTGAAATTTTATGCCGTGGAAATGGTTAAACGCCATTGGCGGGGAGGAAATCCTGCCACACAGATTAACAAAAAGGAGGCACAGTGGATATACGAAATGGGTACCCTGCAGCCTCTGGGACATAATATAGAATGGGATATTAAAGCCGTTTGTATGGTCTGATTTGTTTTATCAAATTTTATGTATTGATTTTATTTTAACATATGTATATAATTGTACATGGTGAAATTTTATTAATTATTCATTGCTATAACTATGTAAGGTGAATTTTATTATTTATTTCTGAAAAGTTTTAGTTCTATTCATCTATACAGCTGATTGACATGTTACTAATTAGCGGAAGTGTGAATTGCTTCTGGGGTAAATGATCATCTATTTATTTTTGGACACTGGCGGTGTGGTTACTGTGGCCCCTGAAGAAGCTTACCGCGAAACCCGGGTCGGGCATTGTATTTTATATATGCACTTTTATCTGAAAATTGTGAGTATAATAAAGCATGTGTAATATATCTACATCAAAGGTACTGCACCATCCATTTGTTCTCTATGAAGGTTTTCTTACTGGATAGTGGAAACAGCGGTTGGTGATGTAGTGCCTCTACCCGTTATTGGAAACAGTGGCTAGTGATATGCGCTCAATTATCTGGATATTGTGAGTATAATAGAGGGTGGGCACACCACATATATCAAAGGTACTGCACCATCTATTTGTCTTCTCTGAAGGGTCAAATACCTGAGAGTGAAATTAGTGGTCGGCGGATTCAGGTGGATTGGAAAATCAGCTGGAAGCTCCCAGGAGCTCATGCATGTGAAAGAATACTGTGGATCTAACTTAGTATGTCCCTCTCCCAGAAATATATCTCCAGTACTGTAAGCTTATCATTATTAGTGCAAAAAAACTGCCGTTTCTAGCGCGGTCCCGCATTTTCTATTTTCAGATGGTGTTAGCTGCCTGTAAAAAAAGGCCTCAATTTGAATTCAATACATTGGGCCAAATAATTTTTCTCTTATTGTGGTGAACGGTAACAATGAGGAAAACTTCTAGTAAGGGCCCATCATTGGTGCGTGGCTGGGATGACGATACGCCTTCCACAGAGGACTGCTTGTCCTTACCTCTGGGTAGCCTGGCACACATAAGCGACTACATGCTGCAGTGCCTGCGCAACGACAGCAGAGTTGCCCACATTTTAACGTGTGCGGAATACTGGGTTGCAACCCTGCTGAATCCCCGGCACAAAGACAATGTGCCCACCTTACTTCCTGCACTGTAGCATGATAGGATTATGCGCGAGTACAAGCGCACGTTGGTAGACGCGCTACTGAGAGCATTCCCAAATGTCACAGAGGAACAAGTGGAAGCCCAAGGTGAAGGCAGAGGAGGAGCAAGAGGTTGCCAACGCAGCTGTGTCATGGGCAGCTCCTCTGAGGGCAGGGTTATCATGGCAGAGATATGGAAAAGTATTGTCACCACGCCACAGCTAAATGCACCACCACCTGATACGGAACGTGTTAGCAGGAGGCAGCATTTCACTAACATGGTGGAACAGTACGTGTGCACACCCCTCCACATAATGACTGATGGTTCAGCCCCATTCAACTTCTGGGTCTCCAAATTGTCCACGTGGCCATAGTTAGCATTTTATGCCTTGGAGGTGCTGGCTTGCCTGGTGGCCAGCGTTTTGTCTGAATGTGTTTTCAGCACGGCAGGTGGCGTCATTACTGACAAACACAGCCGCCTGTCCACAGCCAATGTGGACAAGCTGACGTTCATAAAAGTGAACCAGGCATGGATCCCACAGGACCTGTCCATCCCTTGTGCAGAATAGACATTTATAACTAACTCCCCTTAACCATATGTTCTTGTACTCCGGGGCACTTCTTTATTGAATCCTCTTTTTTTAATTTTACCATTATTTTGCGGGGCAACCCAAATTTGAATGAACCTCTTCTCCGTCTGGGTGCCAGGGGCCTAAATATCTGAAAGTTGCCTTCTCCATTGGTGGGTGACATGAAGCCTGATTCTCTGCTTTGGGACCTCTCTCCTCTGTCTGCGTGCTGGGGCCTAAATAACTAAAAGTGGCCTTCTCCGTTGGTGGGTGATATGATGCCTCTTTTGCTGCTATGGGACCTCTCTCCTCTGTCTGGGTGTCAGGGGCCTAACTTTCACGTACTTGCTTGCTGTCTTAGTGGCAGGCATTTAACACTTTTTACTGTCTAATGACTGCCCCATTGTCTGGGTGTCAGGGGCCTACATAAATGATAATGGCCTGCTCCATTGCAGGTTGAACTGAGGCCTGTGTTGCTGTTAGGGGACTGCTCTCCTCTTTGCGGGTGCCATGGCCCTGAGTCTGTGAATGAGGCCTGTGGCACTGCAGGCAGACATGAATCCTTTTTGGCTGTGATGGGAACTTCAACTCCTATAGCATTCCCACCTGATGCCACCCCAACCTCCTATTCCACCTCCTCCTCCTCCAAGTTGCCAATTGATATTGGTTAATTTTTATTTTTATCTTATTTAAGTCATTTCCCTATCCACATTTGTTTGCAGGGGATTTATTTACATTTTGATGCCTTTTGCAGCCCTCTAGCACTTTCCTGAGCTATTTTACAGCCTTTTTAGTGCCCAAAAGTTCGGGTTCCATTGACTTCAATGGGGTTCGGGTTCGGGGTGAAGTTCGGGTCGAGTTTGGATCCCGAACCCGAACATTTTCGGGAAGTTCGGCCAAACTTCTCGAACCCGAACATCCAGGTGTTCGCTCAACTCTAACTATATTCTCTATCTTTGTTAATTTTAGCAAGCCAACCAATTTGAAAGTTATACCCCGTTCAAAGTTCCATTCGCAGTATGCGAATATTACATAATGTAATATTCGCGTACTGCGAATGACACTTTGAACGGGCTTTAACTTTCCTATTTGTTGGCTAGCTAGAATTATGAAGATAGAGAACATAGCGCTATCTTCTCTATCTTAGTTAACGGTATCTTTTTCTTGGGTTCTGATAAAAAAAAAAAGGGAATTCTTTTTTACGAATATATAGCACTAAATTCTAAATATTCGCAAATTAGCGAAGTGTCAATATTCGTAAAAAAAATGTGCTATTCAAATATTTGCGCTCAACACCAGTGTTGACATCTGCAGCATGTGCTGTCAACTAGAGTTGAGTGAACATCTGGATGTTCGGGTTCGAGAAGTTCGCGAAAATGTTTGGGTTCGGGATCCGAACTCGACATGAACTTCACCCCGAACCCCATTGAAGTCAATGTTGACCCGATTTTTTGGGCACTAAAAAGGCTGTAAAATAGCCCAGGAAAGGGCTAAAAAGGCAGCAAAATGTAGATAAATCCCCTGCAAACAAATGTGGATAGGGAAATGACTTGAATAAAATAAAATAAATAAAAATTAACGAATATCAATTGGCAACTTGGAGGAGGAGGAGGTGGAATAGGAGGTTGGGGTGCCCCTGACACCCAGACAGAGGAGTGGTCATTTGACAGTAAAAAGAGTTTAATGTCTCTCACCCAGACAGCAAGCAATTAAACGTAATATAGGCCACCGACACCCAGACAATGGGGCGGTCATTAGACAGTAAAAAGAGTTTAATATCTCCGACCAAGACAACAAATGATTAAACAGAGAAGGCCACTTTTAGTTATTTAGGCCCCAGCACCCAGACAGAGAAGAGAGGTCCCAAAGCAGAGAATAAGGCTTCATGTGACACACCAATGGAGAAGGCCACTTTCAGATATTAAGGCCCCTGGCACCCAGACGGAGGAGAGGTTCTTTCAACTTTGGGTTGCCCCGCAAAATAATGGTAAAATTAAAAAAAGAGGATTCAATAAAGAAGTGCCCTGGAGTTCAAGAATATATGGTTAAGGGGAGGTAGTTATAAATGTCTATTCTGCACAAGGGATGGACAGGTCCTGTGGGATCCATGCCTGGTTCATTTTTATGATTGTCAGCTTGTCCACGTTGGCTGTGGACAGGCGGCTGCGTTTGTCAGTAATGACGCCACCTGCCGTGCTGAATACACGTTCAGACAAAACTCTGGCCACCGTGCAGGCCAGCACCTCCAAGGCATAAAAGGCTAGCTCTGGCCACGTGGACAATTTGGAGACCCAGAAGTTGAATGGGGCTGAACCATCAGTCAGTACGTGGAGGGGTGTGCACACGTACTGTTCCACCATGTTAGTGAAATGCTGCCTCCTGCTAACACGTTCTGTATCAGGTGGTGGTGCAGTTAGCTGTGGCGTGGTGACAAAACTTTTCCACATCTCTGCCATGCTAACCCTGCCTTCAGAGGAGCTGGCAGTGACACAGCTGCGTTGGTGACCTCTCGCTCCTCCTCTGCCTTTGCCTTGTGCTTTCACTTGTTCCCCTGTGACATTTGGGAATGCTCTCAGTAGCGCGTCTACCAACGTGCGCTTGTACTCGCGCATCTTCCTATCATGCTCCAGTGCAGGAAGCAAGGTGGGCACATAGTCTTTGTACCGAGGATCCAGCAAGGTGGCAACCCATTAGTCCGCACACGTTAAAATGTGGGCAACTCTGCTGTCGTTGCGCAGGCATTGGAGCATGTAGTCGCTCATGTGTGCCAGGCTGCCCAGAGGTAAGGACAAGCTGTCCTCTGTGGGAGGCGTATCGTCATCGTCCTCCATATCCCCCCAGCCACGAACCAGTGATGGGACAGAGCTGCGTTGGATGCCATCCCGCTGTGAACATGCTTCATCTTCATCCTCCTTCTCATCCTCCACATCCTCCAGTAGTGGGCCCTGGCTGGCCACATTTGTTCCTGGCCTCTGCTTTTGCAAAAAACCTCCCTCTGAGCCACTTCTAAGAGACTGGCCTGAAAGTGCTAAAAATGACCCCTCTTCCTCCTCCTCCTCCTCCTCTGCCACCTCCTCTTCTATAATCGCCCTAAGTGTTTTCTCAAGGAGGCATAGAAGTTGTATTGTAACGCTGATAACGGCAACATCGCCACTGGCCATGTTGGTGGAGTACTCAAAACAGCGCAACAGGGCACACAGGTCTCTCATGGAGGCCCAGTTATTGGTAGTGAAGTGGTGCTGTTCCGTGCGAGCTGCAGCTGAAACTCCACTATGGCCTGCTGCTGCTCTCACAGTCTCTCAAGCATTTGCAAGGTGGAGTTCCACCTGGTGGGAATGTCGCATATGAGGCGGTGAGCGGGAAGGCCGAAGTTAAGCTGTAGCGCAGACAGATAAGCAGCAGCAGGATATGAATGCCGGAAGCGCGCACAGACGGCCCGTACTTTATGCAGCAGCTCTGACATGTCGGGGTAGTTGTGAATGAACTTATGCACCGCCCTATTCAGCACTTGCGCCAGGCAAGGGATGTGCGTCAAACCAGCTATTCCATTGCTGCAACGAGATTTTGTCCATTATCGCACACCACCTTGCCGGGCTGGAGGCCCATCGGCAGCAACCACTCATCGGTCTGTTGTTCAATACCCCGCCACAACTCCTGCGCAGTGTGGGACCTGTCCCCCAAACATATGAGTTTCAGGACGGCCTGCTGACGTTTACCCCGGGCTGTGCTGAAGTTGGTGGTGAAGGTGTGTGGCTGACTGGATGAGCAGGTGGAAGCAGAGGAGGAGGAAGCCGAGTAGGAGAAGGAGGCAACAGGAGGCAAAGAATGATGCCCTTTGATCCTTGGCGGCGGAAGGACGTGCGCCAAAGAACTCTCTGCCTGGGGCCCATCCGCCACTACATTTACCCAGTGTGCAGTTAGGGAGATATAGCGTCCCTGGCCGTGCTTACTGGTCCACATATCTGTGGTTAGGTGGACCTTGCCACAGATGGCGTTGCGCAGTGCACACTTGATTTTATCGGATACTTGGTTGTGCAGGGAAGGCACGGCTCTCTTGGAGAAATAGTAGCGGCTGGGAACAGCATACTGTGGGACAGCCATTGCCAACAGCTGTTTGAAGCTGTCTGTGACCACCAGCGTGAATGACAGCATTTCAAAGGCCAGTAGTTTAGAAATGCTGGCATTCAGGCCCAGGGCTCGAGGGTGGCTAGGTGGGAATTTACACTTTCTCTCCAAGGTTTGTGAGATGGAGAGCTGAACGCTGCCGTGTGACATGGTGGAGATGCTTGGTGACGCAGGTGGTGGTGTCGGTGGCACATCCTCTGTTTGGTGGACAGACATTGGCAGGTGCCAACATTCCTCCCGAGGCGGAGGAAGAGGCCGAGGCAGCAGCAGAAGAGGGAGCAGGGGGAGCCAGAGTGAGTTCCTTGCTTTTATGGTGTTTACTCCACTGCAGTTCATGCTTTGCATGTAGATGCCTGGTCATGCAGGTTGTGCTAAGGTTCAGAAAGTTAATGCCTCACTTCAGGCTCTGATTGCACAGTGTGCAAACCACTCGGGTCTTGTCGTCAGCACATTGTTTAAAGAAGTGCCATGCCAGGGAACTCCTTGAAGCTGCCTTTGGGGTGCTCGGTCCCTGGTAGCGGTGGCCAGTAGCAGGCGAACTCTCTTGGAGGTGGCTGTTCTGCTTTTGCCCCCTGCTCCCTCTTTTGCTACGCTGTTGGCTCGGTCTCACCACTGCCTCTTCCTCTGAACTCTGAAAGTCAGTGGCACGACCTTCATTCCATGTGGGGTCTCAGACCTCATCGTCCCCTGCATCGTCTTCCACACAGTCTTCCTCCCTGACCTCCTGTTCGGTCTGCACACTGCAGAAAGACGCAGCAGTTGGCACCTGTGTTTCGTCATCAGAGATGTGCGTACTGCGATGAGATGGTATTCCCATGTCCTCATCATCAGGAAACATCAGTGGTTGTGCATCAGTACATTCTATGTCTTCCACCACTGGGGAAGGGCTAGGTGGTTTCCCTTGGGAAACCCTGCCAGCAGACTCTTCAAACAGCATAAGAGACTGCTGCATAACTTTAGGCTCAGACAGTTTCCCTGATATGCATGGGGGTGATGTGACAGACTGATGGGCTTGGTTTTCAGGCACCACCTGTGCGCTTTCTGCAGAAGACTGCGTGGGAGATAATGTTGTGAACGTGCTGGATCCAGTGTTGGCCACCCAATTGACTAGCTCCTGTACCTGCTCAGGCCTTACCATCCTTAGAACGGCATTGGGCCCCACCAAATATCGCTGTAAATTCTGGCGGGTACTGGAACCTGAGGTAGTTGGTTCACTAGGACGTGTGGCTGTGGCAGAATGGCCACATCCTCTCCCAGCACCAGAGGGAACACTAACACAACCACGACCACGTCCGCGTCCCTTACAAGATGTTTTCCTCATTGTTACGGTTCACCAAGCACCACAATAAGAAAAAAAATATTTGGCCCAATGTAATGATTTCAAGTTCAGGCCTTTTTTTTACAGGCACCTAACACTTTCTGCCTATTTATCTATGTAGCATATTACACTAATCCCGGCACAGCAGTAACCACTGATTTAGGGGAATATCTCTTTTAGGCCTAGTATTTGGGTCCTGGATAAAAGGTATCCTTTTATGGACAGATTTAAACTAGGCCTGCAACAGCTGGAACACCAGATTCAGGGTATTGCTATTTTGGTAATTGAATATCACCCCAGAACAAAATATATAATTTGTAGGACACTATGAAACTTGGCCAGCCAGAGCTGAAACCACTGATTTATGGTATTGCTATTTTGGTAATTGAATTTCACCCCAGAACAAAATATATGTTTTGGTGGACACTATTATAGTTTAACAGCCACAGCTGAAACCACTGATTTATGGTATTGCTATTTTGGTAATTGAATATCACCCCAGAACAAAATATATAATTTGCAGGACACTATGAAACTTTGCCAGCCCCTGCTGAAACCACTGATTTATGGTATTGCTATTTTGGCAATTGAATTTCACCCCAGAACAAAATATATGTTTTGGCGGACACTATTATAGTTTAACAGCCACAGCTGAAACCACTGATTTATGGTATTGCTATTTTGGTAATTGAATATCACCCCAGAACAAAATATATAATTTGCAGGACACTATGAAACTTTGCCAGCCCCTGCTGAAACCACTGATTTATGGTATTGCTATTTTGGCAATTGAATTTCACCCCAGAACAAAATATATGTTTTGGCGGACACTATTATAGTTTGACAGCCAGTGCTGGGACACCAGATTTAGGGGATTGCTAATTTGGCAGTTGAATTTCACTAGAGATGAGCGGACACCTGGAAGTTCGGGTTCAGGAAGTTCGGCCGAACTTCCCGAAAATGTTCGGGTTCGGGTTCGGACTTTATACCGAACCCAAACCCCATTGAAGTCAATGGGGACCCGAACTTTTAGGCACTAAAAAGGCTGAAAATTGTTTAGGAAAGGGCTGGAGCGCTGCAAAAGGCAGCAAAATGTAGGTAAATCCCCTGCAAACAAATGTGGAAAGGGAAATTAATTAAAATAACATAAAATAAATAAAAATTAACCAATATCAATTGGAGAGAGGTCCCACAGCAAGGAATCATGCGTCATATCACCCACCACTGGAGAAGGCCACTTTCAGTTATTTCGGAACCAGCACCCAGACAGAGGAGAGAGGTCCCACAGCAAGGAATAAGGCGTCATATCACCCACCACTGGAGAAGGCCACTTTCAGTTATTTCGGCCCCAGCACCCAGACAGAGGAGAGGTTCAGTCAACTTTGGGTTGCACTGCAAGATCATGGTAAAGTTTAAAAAATGAGGATTTAATAAAAAAGTGCCCCGGAGTACAAGAATACATGGTTGAAGTGGAGACAGTTATAAATGTCTATTCTGCACAAGGGAGGCACAGGTCCTGTAGGATCCATGTCTGGTTCATTTTTTTGAACGTCAGCTTGTCCACGTTGGCTGTGGACAGGCGGCTGCGTTTGTCAGTAATGACACCCCCTGCCGTGCTAAATACACGTTCAGACAAAAAGCTGGCCGCCGGGCAGTTAGCTGTGGCGTGGAGACAAAACTTTTCCACATTTCTGCCATGCTAATCCTGCCCTCAGAGGAGCTGGCTGTGATACAGCTGCGTTGGCGACCTCTTGCTCCTCCTCTGCCTTCGCCTTGGGCTTCCACTTGTTCTCCTGTGACATTTGGGAATGCTCTCAGGAGCACGTCTACCAGCATGCGCTTGTACTCGCGCATCTTCCAATCATGCTACAGTGCAGGAAGTAAGGTGGGCACATTGTCTTTGTACCGTGGATCCAGCAGGGTGGAAACCCAGTAGTCCGCACACGTTAAAATGTGCGCAACTCTGCTGTCGTTGCGCAGGCACTGCAGCATGTAGTCGCTCATGTGTGCCAGACTCCCCAGAGGTAAGGACAAGCTGTCCTCTGTGAGAGGCGTATCGTCATCGTTCTCCGTATCCCCCCAGCCACGCTCCAGTGATGGGCCTGAGCTGTGTATGGTGCCACCCCGCTGTGAACCTGCTTTATCCTCATCCTCTTACACCTCCTCCTCATCCTCCTCGTCCTCCAGTAGTGGGCCCTGGCTGGCCACATTTGTACCTGGCCTCTGCTGTTGCAAAAAACCTCCCTCTGAGCCACTTCTAACAGACTGGCATGAAATTGGTAAAAATGACCCCTCATCCTCCTCCTCCTCCTCCTGGGCCACCTCCTCTTCCTTCATCGCCCTAAGAGTTTTCTCAAGGAGACATAGAAGTGGTATTGTAACGCTGATAACGGTGTCATCGCCACTGGCCATGTTGGTGGAGTACTCGAAACAGCGCAACAGGGCACACAGGTCTCGCATGGAGGCCAAATCATTGGTGGTGAAGTGGTGCTGTTCCAGTGCGACTGACGCGTGCGTGCAGCAGCTGAAACTCCACTATGGCCTGCTGCTGCTCGCACAGTCTCTCCAGCATGTGCAAGTTGGAGTTCCACCTGGTGGGCACGTCGCATATGAGGCGGTGAGTGGGAAGGCTGAAGTTCCGCTGTAGCGCAGACAGGCGAGCAGCGGCAGGATGTGAACACCGGAAGCGCGCACAGACGGCCCGCACTTTATGCAGCAGCTCTGACATGTCGGGGTAGTTGTGAGTTAACTTCTGCACCACCAAATTCAGCACATGCGCCAGTCAAGGGATGTGCGTCAAACCGGCTAGTCCCAGAGCTGCGACGAGATTTCGCCCATTATCGCACACCACCAGGCCGGGCTTGAGGCCCACCGGCAGAAACCACTCGTCGGTCTGTTGTTCAATGAACGTGCTGGATCCACTGTCGGACACCCAATTGACTAGCGCCTGTACCTGCTCAGGCCTTACCATTCTTAGAACGGCATTTGGCCCCACCAAATATCGCCGTAAATCCTGGCAGGTACTGGAACCTGAGGTAGTTGGTTCACTAAGATGTGTGGCTGTGGCACAATGGCCACGTCCTCTCCCAGCACCAGAGGGTCCACTAACACCACCACACCGTGTCCGCGTCCCTTACTAGATGTTTTCCTCATTGTTACGGTTCACCAAGCACCACAATAGGAAAAAAAAATATTAGGCCCAATGTATTGATTTCAAATTCAGGCCTTTTTTTACAGACGCTTTCTGCCTATTTATTTATGTAGCGTATTACACTAATCCAGGCACAGCAGTAACCACTGATTTAGGGGAATATCTCTTCTAGGGCTAGTATTTATGCCCTGGATGAATGGTATCCTTTTATGGAAAGATTTACACTTGGTCTGCAACAGCTGGCACACCAGATTCAGAGTATTGATATTTTGGCAATTGAATTTCACCCCAGAACAAAATATATAATTTGCAGGACACTATGAAACTTGGCCAGCCACAGCTGTAACCACTGATTAATGGTATTGCTATGTTGGCAATTGAATTTCACCCCAGAACAAAATATATGTTTTGGCAGACACTATTATACTTTGCCATCCACAGCTGTGACACCATATTTATGGTATTGCTATTTTGGCAATTGAATTTCACCCCAGAACAAAATATATGTTTTTGCGGACACTATGAAACTTGGCCAGCCACAGCTGGAACCACTGATTTATGGTATTGCTATTTTGGCAATTGAATTTAACCCCAGAACAAAATATATATTTTGGCAGACACTATTATACTTTGCCATCCACAGCTGTGACACCAGATTTATGGTATTGCTATTTTGGCAATTGAATTTCACCCCAGAACAAAATATATAATTTGCATGACACTATGAAACTTGGCCAGACACTGCTAAAACCACTGTTTTATGGTTTTCCTATTTTGGCAATTGAATTTCACCCCAGAACAACATATATAATTTGCAGGACACTATGAAACTTGGCCAGCCACAGCTGAAACCACTGATTTATGGTATTGCTATTTTGGCAATTGAATTTCACCCCAGAACAAAATATATGTTTTTGCTTACACTATGAAACTTGGCCAGCCACAGCTGAAACCACTGATTTAAGGTATTGCTATTTTGGCAATTGAATTTCACCCCAGAACAAAATATACCCTCTTACGGACAGATTTATACTAGGCCTGCAACAGCTGGAACACCAGATTCAGGGTATTGCTATTTTGGCAATTGAATTTCACCCCAGAACAAAATATACCCTCTTACGGACAGATTTATACTAGGCCAGCCACAGCTGAAACCACTGATTTATGGTTTTGCTATTTTGGCAATTGAATTTAACCCCAGAACAAAATATATAATTTGCAGGACACTATGAAACTTGGCCAGCCACAGCAGAAACCACTGATTTATGGTTTTGATATTTTGGCTATTGAATTTCACCCCAAACAAAATATATAATTTCAGGACACTATGAAACTTGGCCAGCCACAGCTGAAACCACTGATTTATGGTATTGCTATTTTGGCAATTGAATTTCACCCCAGAACAAAATATACCCTGTTATGGACAGATTTAAACTAGGCCTGCAACAGCTGGAACACCAGATTCAGGGTATTGCTATTTTGGCAATTGAATTTAACCCCAGAACAAAATATATGTTTTTGCGGACACTATGAAACTTGGCCAGCCACAGCTGAAACCACTGATTTATGGTATTGCTATTTTGGCAATTGAATTTCACCCCAAAACAAAATATATGTTTTTGCGGACACTATGAAACTTGGCCAGCCACAGCTGGAACCACTGATTTATGGTATTGCTATTTTGGCAATTGAATTTAACCCCAGAACAAAATATATATTTTGGCAGACACTATTATACTTTGCCATCCACAGCTGTGACACCAGATTTATGGTATTGCTATTTTGGCAATTGAATTTCACCCCAGAACAAAATATATGTTTTTGCGGACACTATGAAACTTGGCCAGCCACAGCTGAAACCACTGATTTATGGTATTGCTATTTTGGCAATTGAATTTCACCCCAGAACAAAATATATAATTTGCATGACACTATGAAACTTGGCCAGACACTGCTAAAACCACTGTTTTATGGTTTTCCTATTTTGGCAATTGAATTTCACCCCATAACAACATATATAATTTGCAGGACACTATGAAACTTGGCCAGCCACAGCTGAAACCACTGATTAATGGTATTGCTATTTTGGCAATTGAATTTCACCCCAGAACAAAATATATGTTTTTGCTTACACTATGAAACTTGGCCAGCCACAGCTGAAACCACTGATTTAAGGTATTGCTATTTTGGCAATTGAATTTCACCCCAGAACAAAATATACCCTCTTACGGACAGATTTATACTAGGCCTGCAACAGCTGGAACACCAGATTCAGGGTATTGCTATTTTGGCAATTGAATTTCACCCCAGAACAAAATATACCCTCTTACGGACAGATTTATACTAGGCCAGCCACAGCTGAAACCACTGATTTATGGTTTTGCTATTTTGGCAATTGAATTTCACCCCAGAACAAAATATATAATTTGCAGGACACGATGAAACTTGGCCAGCCACAGCAGAAACCACTGATTTATGGTATTGCTATTTTGGCTATTGAATTTCACCCCAAACAAAATATATAATTTCAGGACACTATGAAACTTGGCCAGCCACAGCTGAAACCACTGATTTATGGTATTGCTATTTTGGCAATTGAATTTCACCCCAGAACAAAATATACCCTGTTATGGACAGATTTAAACTAGGCCTGCAACAGCTGGAACACCAGATTCAGGGTATTGCTATTTTTGGCAATTGAATTTCACCCCAGAACAAAATATATAATTTGCAGGACACTATGAAACTTGGCCAGCCACAGCTGAAACCACTGATTTATGGTATTGCTATTTTGGCAATTGAATTTCACCCCAGAACAAAATATATAATTTGCAGGACACGATGAAACTTGGCCAGCCACAGCAGAAACCACTGATTTATGGTATTGCTATTTTGGCAATTGAATTTTACCCCAGAACAAATTATGTTTTGGCGGGCACTATGAATCTTGGACTGCAACAGCTGGGACACCAGATTCAGGGTATTGCTATTTTGGCAATTGAATTTCACCCCAGAACAAAATATATGTTTTGGCGGACACTATGAAACTTGGCCAGCCACAGCTGAAACCACTGATTTATGGTATTGCTATTTTGGCAATCAAATTTCACACCAGAACAAAATATATAATTTGCAGGACACTATGAAACTTGGCCAGCCACAGCTGAAACCACTGATTTATGGTTTTGCTATTTTGGCAATTGAATTTCACCCCAGAACAAAATCTATGTTTTGGCGGACACTATTATAGTTTGCCAGCCACAGATGTGACACCAGATTTAGGGGATTGCTATTTTGACAATTGAATTTCACCACAGAAAATAATCTATCCTTTGCCAGACAGCAGACAGTATTATACTTGGCTAGCCAATGCTGGAACGCCAGATTTAGGGGATTGGTATTTGGGCAATTGTATTTAACCCCTTAATAAAATATAGAAATTGCTATCCTGAGTTTCTAGGGGTGACAATTAGCACAGCCAAGCCCTTGATGTAGGATATAGAAAAAAAAACTAGTATTGATGGATTGATGGACTTGGTGGCAGCTGGTTCTGGTACACCACAAGTCACAAAATGTCCGCCAATCACCCCAGAAAATAAGTAACAGAAAAACGCTCTGTGCAGCCTAAAAACCAGTGAGCAAGTAACTAGCAGAAGTTCAATCATTCACAGCTATAGATCGATCACTTAATTAGGTGCTTTTGCAGACTTTTCCCTGCCTAATCTCGCCCTCACTCCAGCTTAAATAGAGGCTGGGTCACATGCTGCACTTGGCCAATCACAGCCATGCCATTAGTAGGCATGGCTGTGATGGGCTCTTAGGGCAAGAAGTAAAACGCTAGCTGATTGGCTGCTGTGCAGCCCTTCAGAAAGCGGGAAGAAATCGCCGAACAACGTACCCGAACCCGAACTTTTTTGAAAATGTTCGTGTCAGTGTCCGTCTCCCGAACATTCCAAAATTCGGTGCGAACCCGAACTATGCTCGAACTGTTCGCTCAACACTATCCTCAATCAATATTTGGTGAAAACAGGTAAATCGAACCCCTTAATTGGTATTTTGTGGAAGCAGGTATATCGCAGGCCTCAATCAATATTTTGTGGAAACAGGTATATCGAACCCCTTAATCGGTATTTTGTGGAAGCAGGTATATCGCAGGCCTCAATCAATATTTGGTGGAAACAGGGATATCGAACCCCTTAATCGGTATTTTGTGGAAGCAGGTCTATCGCAGGCCTCAATCATTTCTTTTGCCAGAACAGTTATATCACACCACCCAGGTTATTTGGGGCAACAGGTATATCACAGCCCTCAATCAGTATTTTGTGGAAGAAGGTATATCACACCCCTCAATCAGTTAATTTTGAGGCAACAGGTACAGTATATCACACCCATTGCAAATAGTTGTTCCTATAGCGCTCTTCCCTCTATATAGGTGCGGTATCGCAGCAGAACCTCACACAACTGCTGCACAATACAAATGCACTATATACTTTCTATGTTAGAAAGTATATTATAGGTGTATCACACCCCTCAATCAGTTTTTTTGGGGGCAACAAGTATATCACACCCATTGCAATTAAGTGTTCCAATAGCTTTTGTCCCTCTATATAGCTGCGGTATCACAGCAGAACCACACACAACTACAGCACAATACAAATGCACTATAATATACTTTCTATGTTAGAAAGTATATTAAAAGTATATCACACCCCTCAGTATATTACACCTATCGATAGCACACCTATACCAGTCCTTAAAAGGACATTTGTGGCCCTATTAACTAGCGTTTGGTGTCCCTAACAGCCTTTCCCGGTTCCACAAAGCAACAGAATGTAAAATGGCTGCCAGATCAGGTTCTGTTATAGGGTGGCAGTGTGTCCATGTGCTGAAACGTCTCAATCCTGCCCCACCTGATGGATGTGTCATGGGCCAAAGTTCAGCGCAATCCAAAAGAATATGGAGCCAGTGTTTGCATGTTCTGCGAATTAGCAATAAATTGAACTCTGGTAAAACATTGACTATCATTTTGATTTTAGCCAATATTTAGATAAGGTGCTATTTTCATGCCATATTTTTTTATCCTTTTTAAGTCTTTATGGACACCATCTACAATTACAGCTCTACCATCTCCATTCACTTCAGTGGGATGCCTCCCTCATATTCACTTCAATAGGACAGAGCCATGCCATTGAAGTGAATAAGGACTGAGTAGTTGTAAATACACCTGCTTGCCCCTTCAATGTCAACAGGGACCAGGTAAACAGTGATGAAAAAACAGTGCTCTTACAGACGCTGCCTTCTCTTCATATACCGTAGCTGATCGGCAGGTTGTCTGCAGTTGGGCCCAATCTGATAATGATGCCTTGTCCTGAGGATAGCTCATCAATATAGGATAAGTGAAGAATTCCTTTAAGTCATAATTTTTTTAGGTGTTCCGTTCATCTTTGCATATGAGGGCTTATTTTTGGTAGGACAAATTGTAAATAAATGACATCATTTTGGGTTTCAGCTAATATTTTCATAACTTTTGAAATAATTAATGGGGTTATGACATTAAAAATTAGGCGATTTGATCATGTTTTTGGGTTGTTTTTATGGCATTGGGTACAAGTAACATATTAACTATATCCAGTAAATAAGTATGAATATATCAATAACAAATTTATTTATTGTTCCCGCGACAGGTGTCAGGAGATCAGTGAGACTGGCAACACGTGGTTTGATCTGGTTTTCTTTTGGATCAATAGGTGTCTATGTTGTTTCTGGCAATGGCCACACCCCTTGCCTCATGTGTTGCTAATGTGGTCATTTAAACTTCCTTATTTATAGTTGCTTCTAACACTATGCTGTGGTGTTTATAGCTTTAGTTTCAGTTGTGTTGTATGGATCTCGGAGTTCCTGGTGCTTCCATTGCTCCTTTGAAGTTAAGTCTTTCCTTTCCCTCTTTGTATTTTGTTTGAGTTCTGTGTGTTGCATTTCCCTGTCATTTGTATTAATGCCTGAGTGAGACTCCTGTTTGTCCTTCCTTTTGGAGGAACAGGTTGTCTCAGTCCTGACATTAGTACCAGGGCCCTATAGGGTGAGTTAGAACATTAGGTATTCCTGTGTATGAACTCACCTACCTCTGGGGTCTGTTCATACTGGCAGTTAGTCAGGATTTTGATTAGGGTTTTACCAGCAGGTGTCCATCTCCTTTTCCTAGTTTCCAGGCCTTATTCTCTCACCCCTTTCCCTCCTATGTTCGGTGTGGTGTTTCCCTCCCACACCCGAACGTGACATTATAAATTGCCAAAACCTTCCTTTTTTGCTTGTTTCAGTACAGCCATGGATCCTATTGCTGCAATTGCCAGACAGTTGCAGGGGCTGTCTTTGGAGGTAGCTGACCTCCGCACGACCGTCTCTCAGATCCAGAGACCACAGGCTGCTGGTCCTAGTGGTGGTTACCAGGCCTGTCTCGAGCCTAAAGTTGTCCTCCCAGACAGATTCTCTGGGGGAAGTGATATTTTCATTTTGTTTAGGGAGGCATGCAAATTGTATTTTAGGCTACGTCCACACTCATCTGGAAATGAGATTGAGAGACTTATTTTGTTGCTTAAAGGGGACGCTCAGTTATGGGCTTTTTCTCTGCCGACTGGATCGCAGTCTCTCCGGTCGGTGGATGAATTTTTCAAAGCTCTGGGTCTCATCTATGATGACCTGGATCGGACCTCCCTGGTCGAGACTAAGCTATGCGGCCTTAATCAGGGAGAGCGTTCTGCTGAGATCTATTGCTCTGAGTTTAGGAGGTGCGCTATGGATACTGAGTGGAATGATTTGGCTTTCCGTAGTCAGTTTTGTCAGGGATTATCAGAGAGCCTAAAGGACGCTTTGGCCTTTCATGAGAATCCTCAGTCTATCAAAGCTGCTATGTCTCGTTCTGTACGCATTGATAGACGCCTGAGAGAGAGAGAGATCTAGGGGCCCCACTCTCAGGATGTACTATCACATAACGTATCGTCTTCCTCTGACACTTTGGGTGAAGATACTCCTGGGATTATGGCTGAGGACGAACCCATGCAATTAGGCAGATCTACTCCTGGATCCGCTTTTAAGCATAATGGTAATAGGAAGGGAGTGTGTTTTTTCTGCAGACAAAAGGGACATTTTATCAGAGTATGTCCATGCATTCTACGACAAAAAGAAAAATTAGGGACATTTAATTCCCATCTGACTCCTGGAGGGGTGAGAAGAGAGTGAGAAAATGTGCATTTGTCTTTTACTGGTAGTATCCAATTTCTCCTGGCTGCTGAGGTGGCGCTAGATTCAAAAACTTGCTTATCGACAGCGGGGCCGGGGTGAACCTGATTGATGCTCAGTTCGTCCGTATGCACGTCTGTATGCACGGGTTGTCACTGAGTGCATTAGAAAAAAATTCTGCACCTCTGGCTCAGAAGTGTTTATCTCAAGTGGTGCATGATATCAGATTAAGAGTTGGTGACTTATCATGAATTTATCTTGTGTTATGTATTGGAGGGTCTCCCTGCACCGTCCAGTGGTTCTGGGTTTACCGTGGTTGGGCAAGCACAATTCAACCATCAATTGGCAAGCTAGACAGATTCTGGATTGGGGTGATTATTGGTTAATGATTAATACAAGATTTTTAAAATAAAAAATGTACTGCATATAAGTACAGAGCTTAATGATGAACACATTTTTTCCACCGAAATTTTCTAAAAAAGATTTTACCGCATAGAAATACAGCGCTTAATGCTGAATACAAGTTTTTTATCACCGAAATAAGTCGTAAAAGATTTTGTCACATTTAATAACGGTAGCGCTGATTACGATTTTTTTCCTACCAAAATAATTCAATTTTTTTTTACCGCATATAACTGCAGCGCAGAACGCCAAATATCTTTTTCTTTTTCTACTGATATATGCCACTAAAGGCTTTACCATAAAAAACTAGAACAGTGAACGCCGAGTATATATTTCTTTTTCCACCTATATACTAAAGGCTTATCAACAAAGGGTTATAGGCTGTCAGTTTAAAAAAAAAAAAAGAGCGAAACATGGTCCTTGTGCGGTTTCTGTGCTGCAAAAAAGTCCCTGTAGTGTACAGTAAGCAATACTGCGGATAGATGCAGGCTGGTGTGAATTAGTTTGCATTTTTGTGCAGGGTTAGTGCATAGTGTATTTACCTGTATTGGTGCGCCGATCTTATGGATGTCGTCATGTAAGCGCAGTGTCTGAAACGTAAATGCAAAATACGAAATACAAAATTTCAACACAACATAATTTAGTCCATTCTGCAAAAAGGACTTTCCCACATATAACTGCAGCACTGAGCGCTGAATATATCTTTGTTTTTGTACAAAAATACGCCACTAAAGGCTTTACCACATACAACGACAACAGTGGATGCTGAATATATTTTTATTTTTATGCTGATATATGTCAATAAAGGTTTTTAAAGATATAAGTGCAGCAGCGAATGGCGAATGTATATTTCTTTTTCTACTGCTATACGTCAATAAAGGTTTTTCTACATATAAGTGCACCAGCGAATGGTGAATTTATATTTCTTTTTCTACTGTAATACGCCAGTAAAGGCTTTACCAGATATGTCAAGAGTAAACTGAAAATATATTTTTCTTGTAGTACTGAAATACGTCCCTATACACTATCACCAGAAATAACTGCAGAAGTGACCAGAGAATATGTTTTTCTTGTTGGACTGCAATAGGCCACTATACTAGGGATGAGCGAACCCAAACTGTATAGTCTGGGTTCGTACCAAATTTTGGGGTGTTCGGGACCCGGACCCAAACATTTTCAAAAAAGTTTGGGTTCGGGTTCGTTGTACAGCGATTTCTTCCCGCTTTCTTCCCAGCGTTTTACTTCTTGCCCTATGAAGCCATCACAGCCTTGCCTACTAATGGCATGGCTGTGATTGGCCAAGTGCAGCATGTGACCCAGCCTCTATTTAAGATGGAGTCACGTAGCGCCACACGTCACTCTGCTCTGATTAGTGTAGGGATAGGACGCAGCTGCTGTTAGGGCGAGATTAGGCAGGGAAAACTCAGCAAAAACACCTAATGTAGTGATTGATCTACAGCTGCGAATCATTCAACTTCTGCTAGTTAATTGCTCACTGTTTTTTTTGGCTGCACAGAGCGTTTTTCTGTCACTTTTTTCTGGGGTGATCGGCGGCAATTTTGTGTCTTGTGGTGCACCAGCACAAGCTGCCACCAAGTCCATCAATCCATCAATACTAGTTTTTTTTTTTTTTTTGCTATATCCTACATCAAGGGCTTGGCTGTGCTTATTGTCACCCCTAAAAACTCAGGATAGAAATTTCTATTTTATTTTGAGGGGTTAAATTCAATTGCCAAAATAGCAATCCCCTAAATCTGGTGTCCCAGCTGTGGCTAGCCAAGTATAATACTGTCTGATGTCTGGCAAAGGATAGATTTTTTTTATGTGGTGAAATTCAATTGCCAAAATAGCAATCCCGTAAATCTGTGGTTTTAGCTGTGGCTGGCAAAGTTTAATAGTGTCCGGCAAAGGATAGATAATTTTCTGGGGTGAAATTCAATAGCCAAAATAGTAATCCCCTAATTCTGGTGTCCCAGCAGTGGCTGGCCAAGTTTAATAGTGTCCGGCAAAGGATAGATTTTGTTCTGGGGTGAAATTCAATTGCCAAAATAGCAATCCCCTAAATCTGGTTTCCCAGCAGTGGCTGGCCAAGTTTAATAGTGTCCGGCAAAGGATAGATTTTGTTCTGGGGTGAAATTCAATAGCCAAAATAGCAATCCCCTAAATCTGGTGTCCCAGCAGTGGCTGGCCAAGTTTAATAGTGTCCGTCAAAGGATAGCTTTTGTTCTCGGGTGAAATTCAATTACTAAAATAGCATTACCATAAATCTGGTGTTCCAGCTATGACTGGACAAGTTTCATAGTGTCCGTCAAAGGATATAGTATTTTCTGGGGTGAAATTCAATTGCCAGTATAGCAATACCATAAATCTGTGGTTTCAGCTGTGGCTGGCCAAGTTTAATAGTGTCCTTCAAAGGGTAGATTTTGTTCTGGGGTGAAATTATATTGCCAAAATAGCAATCCCCTAAATCTGGTGTCCCAGCAGTGGCTGGCCAATTATAATAGTTTTCGGCAAAGGATAGATTTTGTTCTGGGGTGAAATTCAATAGCCAAAATAGCAATCCCCTAAATCTCGTGTCCCAACAGTGGCTGGCCAAGTTTAATAGTGTCCGGCAATGGATAGATAATTTTCTGGGGTGAAATTCAATTGCCAAAATAGCAATACCATAAATCAATGGTTTCAGCTGTGGCTGGCCAAGTTTAATAGTGTCCGTCAAAGGATATATTATTTTCTGGGGTGAAATTTGGTTTCAAAAATAGAAAAACCATAAATCTGGTGTTCCAGCTGTGACTAGACAAGTTTCATAGTGTCCGTCAAAAGATGTAATATTTTCTGGGGTGAAATTCAATAGCCAAAATAGTAATCCCCTAATTCTGGTGTGACAGCAGTGGCTGGCCAAGTTGAATAGTGTCCAGCAAAGGATAGATTTTGTTCTGGGGTGAAATTCAATTGTAAAAATAGCAATACCCTAAATCAGTGGTTTCTGCTATTGCTAGCCAAGTCCAATAGTGTCCGGCAAAGGATATATTTTGTTCTGGGGTGAAATTCAATAGCCAAAATAGCAATCCCCTAAATCTGGTGTCCCAGCAGTGGATGGCCAAGTTTAATAGTGTCCGGCAAAGGATAGATAATTTTCTGGGATTCAATTGCCAAAATAGCAATCCCCTAAATTTGATGTCCCAGCAGTGGCTGGCCAAGTTTAATACTGTCCGTCAAAGGATAGATTTTAAATTGTTGGGTGAAATATTACCATTTTTGGCAGGTACATACCCCTGCACTGCATAACTGACAGTGAACTTACAATTGACGGTTACATTCTCGTATGAGATAAAGCCTTTTTGGGCTATGAAGACAAAGGCAGTCGCCAATAACTGTTTTTTTATTTTTTATTTTTTTAAATAAATTTGTGTAGACCCCAAAACATTGGGAAAATATAAAAAATAAAACAAAGTTTAAGTGCACGGTAGTATAACAGTGGTTGGGTGAGGCCAGTATACATGTCTATTCTGCATAAGGTACAAACATGTCCTGTGGGATCCATGCCTGGTTCTTTTTAATAAACGAAAGCTTGCCCACATTGTCTGCGGACAGGCGGCTGCGCTTGTCTGTGATAATTTATTCACAAATTGACCTGTGAAGGTCAAATAAATCCTGTTTGCGGCTATTAAAATGTCAATCTTTATTTAATTCATTATTAAAAGGCTAATGCCATAGACCTAATTTTAAAAGAGATCGAGGAGGGTGTATAGTGTGTATCAGCCTATTTGGCAATCACCTTCCAAGTATTGTGTAATATAGCACTTTTAGCTTGATAGCCTAGTGTGTGCACACAAAACATCAAGCATTGGTTACTTCACCAATGCTAGTAGGAGAGGGACCCGTCTGCAGAGCCGTCCCGTTCCAACACTATTCCATTCACCACACCACTACACTCGACTGATTAAAAATTGAAACCCTAACAGCTCCCCAACATGTTTCACCACTGATGTGGCTTCTTCAGGGGTAGAGCTAAAGAGCCGAGCGCCGGCAGATGCCGGTCTTTATTCACGAGGAGAGCCCTCCTCCAGAGGCTCAGGCTCATCATAGGGCAAGCGGGTTCAGGGACATCCGTATCCACCAATGAGGGATTACCTCAAGGAGGTATGCTGACAGTATTCACCTATCGCACCTCACGTCCGGTGATCTCACCGGTATCGTAGATTTGCGCATGTCATCTGACTTAGGATAATCCGGTGAGTAGGGTAAACTTTCTGCGCATGACAGGGGTGATAGATTTTTACCCACAGCCGCTGCGCATGTTAGTGAACTTTAATTATTTTTGCCTACCTCCACTGCGCATGCCAGTGGACTTTGGTTATTTTTCAGGTAGCTAGACACACTGCACGTGTCTGCGGTGATAGAATTCTACACACAGATACTATCCATAGCGCATGTCACTACACTTAGAATAATTTCAAGTGCCCATTCCTATTGCTGTACGTGACTCAAAGGGTTGCTTTGTCTTCATCGTGAATTTTTGGTAGCATTTCTCTAAAGGGGAGATGTCACCTAGCCCTAAGTCAGTCTTTACTCAACTTTGTATATATATTAATTTTTATATTTATTATTTTATTATTTTTATTCTCCATGGGGATATTAATTAAAGGAAAGCCGTAAATGAAAACCCCTCATTTAAACCCACCGGGTTCATGGTATTTAGTCTCTCTATCCATCTTGCTTCTATTTGAAGGAGCTTCTTGTCTAAGTTACCACCTCTGGGGCCAAGCGATATTTTTTCTATGCCCCAGAATTTCAAAATATCCAATTTTCCACCATGTTGGTGTCGAATATGTCTGGAGATAGATGTATCCTTTTTTGTACCAATGGTACTCAGATGTCCTGATATACGCCGTCTTAGTTCTTGTGTAGTTTTGCCCACATACAATTTAGGGCAGGTACAGCTAGCTATATAGATCACCCCTTTGGTTTTACATGTAATCCGCTGTCTAATTTCCTAATTTTTCCCGTCAAAGGGGTTAATGAACGTTTTGGTTTTGTAAATGTATCTACAGAAACTACAGTCGTTACAAGGCGTTGAGCCCGGGTTCCTGTCCAGATGTTTCAAAGGTCTCGTATCTTGATGGTGACTATGGACAAGGAGGTCCCTCAGATTTTGTCCCCTACGGTAAGTTATATTTGGGTGCGGGTTAATAACTCCTTGTAAGTCCTTGTCTGTCATAAGGACATTCCAGTGTCTATCCAAGATGGATTTTATCTCTTTTGAAGCCCGATCAAAAGTACAGACACATCAAATCAGTGGTTGTATTATGGTCGGTTTGGGTTTCAGTAATTCTTCCCGTTCAAGTTTTTTAACTTTATTAAAGGACTTTCTTAGGAGAGCGTCTGGATATCCACGCTCTCTAAAGCGTTCGTATAGTGTCCGACTTTCTGATAGGAAGCTTGCTTCACTCGAGCAGTTTCTACGGGCCCGCAGATATTGCCCATATGGTATTCCTTTCCTTAAAGGGGCAGGGTGCCAACTCTCCCAATGGAGGTAGCTGTTTGTCGACGTCGATTTCCTAAACACCTCAGTGGATAGACACCCATTTGATAATTTTCTAATGGCCAAATCCAAAAATTTAATAGTGTCATCTTGTATTTCGTGTGTGAATATCATATTGATATCATTCTGGTTTAATCGTTGTGTGAACTGCAAAAATAATTCTTTAGTGCCATCCCAGATAATTAATATGTCATCCAGATACCTGCCCCACAAAAGAATGTGGCAGGTATATGGAGACATATCCTCAGTGAAAACATATTGATCCTCCCACCACCCAAGAAAAAGGTTTGCGAAAGTCGGTGCACATGTCGTACCCATCGCAGTCCCGGTGGTCTGCGCATAGATACGGCCTTGAAACGTGAAAAAATTGTGTTCCAAAATAAATTTCAAAAGTGACAGGATAAATTTGCTGTGCTCCCTAAAAATGACACTTTTAGTGTCTAAGTAATATTTTACCGCTGTGAGCCCCTGGTTGTGTTGTATCCTACTATACAGTGACTCGACGTCCAAACTAGCTAGAAAAATGCCAGGAGGAAAGGACAAATCATTTAATTTAATGAGAAGATCCTTTGTATCTTGGATATATGATGGGAGTGATGTTACAAAGTTACATAGTATTTTATCAACATATTGGCTAGCACCTTGTGTTAGATTGTCAGTACCTGAGACAATTGGTCTACCAGGGATAGGGAGTCTCTTCTTATGTACTTTAGGTAAAGCATAGAAGGTTGACATGACGGGGGTTTTGTCAAAAATAAAGGAGTATTTGTCTTTAGTAATAATATTTGATTCCTTAGCTGTATCCAGAATACTTTTAAGTTCTTTCAGATACCTTTCAGTGGGGTCTTGTTCAAGTATCTTATAGGTCTCTTTATCGTCCAATAGTCTCAAGACCATATCCACATAGTCCCTTCTGTCTTGTACTACTATATTGCCCCCTTTGTCACTTGGTTTAATTATTATCATATCATTTTTCCGTAGATGTTGAAGGGCGACAAGTTCATCTGAGGTAAGGTTAGATTTGATATGTTTGTTAGTTTTAAGATGTTTAATATCCTCTGTCACTAATTTAACGAACGTATCAATTTCATTAAATTGTGAAAATGGTGGGGTGGTCCTCGACCTTGGGGGATTCTGGGGCATAGAAAAAATATCTCTTGGCCCCAGAGGTGGTAACTTAGACAAGAAGCTCCTTCAAATAGAAGCAAGATGGATAGAGAGACTAAATACCATGAACCCGGTGGGTTTAAATGAGGGGTTTTCATTTACGGCTTTCCTTTAATTAATATCCCCATGGAGAATATAAATAATAAAATAATAAATATAAAAATTAATATATATACAAAGTTGAGTAAAGACTGACTTAGGGCTAGGTGACATCTCCCCTTTAGAGAAATGCTACCAAAAATTCACGATGAAGACAAAGCAACCCTTTGAGTCACGTACAGCAATAGGAATGGGCACTTGAAATTATTCTAAGTGTAGTGACATGCGCTATGGATAGTATCTGTGTGTAGAATTCTATCACCGCAGACACGTGCAGTGTGTCTAGCTACCTGAAAAATAACCAAAGTCCACTGGCATGCGCAGTGGAGGTAGGCAAAAATAATTAAAGTTCACTGACATGCGCAGCGGCTGTGGGTAAGAATCTATCACCCCTGTCATGCGCAGAAAGTTTACCCTACTCACCGGATTATCCTAAGTCAGATGACATGCGCAAATCTACGATACCGGTGAGATCACCGGACGTGAGGTGCGATAGGTGAATACTGTCAGCATACCTCCTTGAGGTAATCCCTCATTGGTGGATACGGATGTCCCTGAACCCGCTTGCCCTATGATGAGCCTGAGCCTCTGGAGGAGGGCTCTCCTCGTGAATAAAGACCGGCATCTGCCGGCGCTCGGCTCTTTAGCTCTACCCCCTGAAGAAGCCACATCAGTGGTGAAACATGTTGGGGAGCTGTTAGGGTTTCAATTTTTAATCAGTCGAGTGTAGTGGTGTGGTGAATGGAATAGTGTTGGAACGGGACGGCTCTGCAGACGGGTCCCTCTCCTACTAGCATTGGTGAAGTAACCAATGCTTGATGTTTTGTGTGCACACACTAGGCTATCAAGCTAAAAGTGCTATATTACACAATACTTGGAAGGTGATTGCCAAATAGGCTGATACACACTATACACCCTCCTCGATCTCTTTTAAAATTAGGTCTATGGCATTAGCCTTTTAATAATGAATTAAATAAAGATTGACATTTTAATAGCCGCAAACAGGATTTATTTGACCTTCACAGGTCAATTTGTGAATAAATGATATGGTAATATCCTGGGCAAATATAGGGTCCTTTGGTTGCTGTCTGTGATAATGCCACCAGCCATGCTAAACACATGTTCAGACAATACAGTGGCTGCAGGGTAGGCCAGCACCTCCAAGGCGTAAAGGGCAACCTCAGGACATGTGCCCAATTTGATGACCCAGAAGTTGAATAGGGCAGACCCAGTGGCATAGCTAGAAAGGATTGGGCACCACAGCAAATTTTTGAATGGGGCCCCCCTCCTCCAGTAATTTTTGCGCAAACCCCTTCCTTTCATGCAGCTATGCCTGTGGCTACTAAAGATCGCTCTCTCAGACCAGGCCCAGCTGTTTCATTTGCTTTCTACACTGTCTATACTGCCACTGTACATAATTTCATTGTATAATACTGCTGAGGGGGCCTGACAAAGTCTTTTAGTCCTCCTCCTCCTCCTGGATGGGCCCCTTCTAGGTCCCCAAAGGTTTAGGGACCCAAAACAGTGTGCTTCCCACGCTTCCCTGTAGCTATGCCCCTGGTCAAACCCATCAGTAAGTACGTGCACTCTTCCACAATGTTGCTGAAATGCTGCCTCCTGCCAAGACGTTCCAGATCTGCTGGTGGTGCAGGTTGTTGTGGCGTGATGACAAAGCTTTCCCACATTTTGCCAATGCTAACCCATCCTCCTGAGGTGCTGATGGTGACCCAGCTGCCCGTGAGCAGGCTTGGGTGCCACCCTGCTGAGAACACGGTTCCTCCTCATCCTCCTCATCCTACTTATCCTCCTCATCCTCCAGAACTGTGCGCTGGTTGGACAATTGTGTTCCGGGCCAGGGACTATGTTGGTGCAGGAACCCACCCTTCGAGCCACTTGGATGTCACTGGCCTTAAGTTAAGGATAAGGCGTGTATATAGTTGTGTTTGTTTATATAGTAAGTTTAGCCACATTAAAGAAGAAAATTTGTAAATAGTTTGTTAATGGTTTGAGTGAAAGGGGGGGGTGGGGGAGTTGGGTGTGTTCAATTAACTGAATTGTTTTTTACTGTCTGGTGTTCAGGAATTTCTGCACCCCAAATTTAGCACATGTGGCAGGCAGGGGATGTGTGTCAAACCGGCTAAGCCCAGACCTGCTAGTATATTTCGCCCATTAGCGCACAACACCAGGCCGGGCTGGAGGCTCAGTGGCACCAGCCAATGGTCGGTCTGTTGTTCCATGCCTGTCCACAGCTCTTGCGCGTTGTGGGGTTTGTCCCACAAACACACAAGTTTTTAAACAACCTGCTGTTGTTTCCCCCTGGCTGTGCTACTGTGGGTGGTGAAGGTGTTACGCTGAGTGGATGAGGAGGAGGTAGAGGAGGAGGAGGAAGCCGAGTAGGAGGAGCAGGAGGAGGTAACAGGATACAAATAGAAATGCCCAGCTATCCTCGGGGGCGGAAGGACATTCGCAAAAATGCTATCCGCCTTTGGGCCAGCCTCTACATTTACCCACTGTGTTGTTGGTTATGTGGACGTTGCCACAGATAGCGTTGCGCAGTGCACACTTGATTTTGTCCGCCACCTGGTTGTGCAGGGAAGGGATGGCTCGCTGTGGGATAGCCACTGCCATAAGGTTTTTAAAACTGTCCCCCAGACAGAATGACAGCATTTCAAAGGACCAGGCAGTTTGAAATAAGGCATTCAGAGCCATGGGTAGGGGGGTACTTCCTCTTTCTATTTCTTTTTCTCTCCAGTGTTTGGGAGATGGACAGCTGATAGCTGTACACTTCCATGGGATTTGGTGGAGATGCTTGGTGACAATGACAGATGTGGTGGCGTTGCTGCAACATCCTCTGTTTGCTGGGTGACAGGTGCCACTGTCACTCACTTGGGCTCAAGTTTAGAATGTTTATTTATTATTTTTCTGTATTTTATTTTATTTTAAGACATTTCACTATTCACATATGTTAACAGGGCATTTACCTACATTTTGCTGCCTTTTGCAGCCCTCTAGCCCCTTCCAGGGCTATTTTACAGCCATTTAAGTGCCCAAAAGTTCGGGTTCCCATTGACTTATCGAACCCGAACATCCAGGTGTTCGCTCAACTCTACACTATATGCTTTCAACAGAAATAACTGCATAAGTGTCCAGAGAATATATTTTTCTTGTTGGACTGAAATACGCCCCTATACACTTTCATCAGAAATAACTGCAACAGTGCAGTGCATGTATATTTTCCTTTTTTTACTGAAATACACCTCTATACGCTTTCACCAGAAATAACTGCAGAAGTGACCAGAGAATATATATTTCTTGTTGGACTGAAATTGGCCACTATATACTTTAACCAGAAATAACTGCAACAGTGTAGTGCGTATATATTTTTCTTTTTTTACTGAAATACACCCCTATACGCTTTCAACAGAAATAACAGCAGAAGTGAAACATGTATATATTTTTCTTATTGCAGCCCAATAGCAAAAAGCTCTAATGACAGAGCTGTCTTATTACTATTTGGATCCCCAAATAATCTTGCCCTGCACTTGTAAATCACTTTCCTATCAATGTCTCTAGCGCCTTCTGACGTCTCTCCCTGCACTAAGATGCTGGGAAATGATTCTTCCCTATCCTTTTCCTGCACTTATAAATCGTTTTTTCTGTCTTTTTTTCCCACTTGCTGTCCTATCGCCTTCACATGTCTGTTCCTGCGCTCTAAACACTGGAAAATGTCGGACTGTAAGATGTCTGCTGTATTTATAGGGCTGTGACATCACAGGGCTGGCTGTCTGCTGATTGGCTGCATGCAGGCATCTCAGTCTGGGTGATCCCGCCTTCCCAGAGTTCCTTGCCCCATGTAATCAGTCCTCACACGTGTAGCCACCATTTTAGGAAAATTGCAATTCATTACCACGAAGCACGAGGAAATTCAAATTCGTTGCAAATCTAATTTTTCCTGAAATTCTAAACGAATTCCACTTTGTCAGCTTTGTCAGCTTTGATTCGCTCATCTCTAGTTCTGATGCTTCTTGAATCCCTGAGGAGGAACGTTTTACCTCATTATTGTCATCTATATGGTGGAAAAGGCTCACTCATATATTTTAACAGGTTTGCACCCTCCTAGTCATAAACAGTAGTCCAAAATTAGAGGTGTACTTAAAACGGGGGAAGGTCAGTCTGATCAGTAAAGCTCGATATATTGATCCAGTGACCACCTATAATCTCCCCAAATCAGCTACACCACTCCCCACAAACAAACAAACACACATGTGGACGCGCTCCCTCTCTCTCATTAGGGGCAGTGCTCCGGCACTAGGATGACCATCCTAGTGCCGGAGCGCTGCCCCTGATAAGAGAGGGGAGTATGTCCACATGTTTGTTTGTTTGTCTGTATGTAATGCCTAAATATGATTTAACTGCTATAGGCTATGAGGCAAGCTTCTAAAGTCACATTATCTTGTAGAAATGCGTCGAGCATTAGCCTTAGTGTATTAGTGAGCAGTTCAGATAGTATAGCATATATTCACCATACTTCAATCAGCGTGAACCGGCAGAAGTAATATTTAGTCCTGGCTGTTCGGCACATGTTATCTGGATCATCAGTGGGCCCAGATAGGGACCGCAATATACAGCAGGAGATATCATTCCCCCAGTTAGCGGCGTTATACTTGGGGGTTATATCATGACAGCCATATTTGGCTAAACATCCAGGAGTTGTAAATTTACACAGTAGGTGCGATCTAGTGCAGGCATGCAGCAGTAGATCGACCACTGTTTGGTCTGTGTGGGGAGTGGTGTAGCTGATTTGGGGAGATTATAGGTGGTCACTGGATCAACATATCGAGCTTTACTGATCAGGCTAACCTTCCCCCATAGAGTTTTAAGTTTACCTGAATAATGGTTAAGTTTTAAGTACACCTCAAAACTATATGGCAGAAAATTCTAAATAACTTGATGAATATGGGCAATAAGTATAGACGTGTGGCTGACAGGAAATGTATGAATGGTCCGGACCTAAGAGTGGGTGATTCTGTGTGGCTGTCCACAAGAAGCATTAAGTTGAAGGCACCTTCTTGGAAGTTGGGTCCAAGGTTTATTGGTTCATATAAGATCACTGCTATTATTAATCCTGTAGCTTTTCATCTTGAACTTCCTCAGGCCTTGAAAATTCATAATGCGTTGAAAAGATATGTTGAACCTTTGGAGCCTTCTCCCTTGCTACCAGCTTCTGTCATGCTGGACGGTAGTTTTTCAGAATGCCAAGATCATTGACTCTCGAGTTCTCCGTAGATCTCTTCAGTATCTTGTTCACTGGAAGAGTTATGGACCAGAGGAGAGGATGTGGGTACCGGCATCTGATGTGAACGCCAGTTGGTTGGTGAAAGCATTTCACAGCTCTCACCCGGATAAGGTTGGTCCTGGGTGCCATTCCCGAGACAGCTGGCAGGAAATCAGTGAGACTGGCAACACGTGGTTTAATCTGACAGGTTTCCTTGTGGATTAATAGGTGTCTGTGTTTTTTCTGGTAATGGCCACACCCCTTTCCTCAGGTGTTGCTAATTTGTTAATTTAACCTTCCTTGTTTTGCTTCTCCCACTATGCTGTGCGGTTTATAGCTTCTTGTGGGTCACCTATAGTGACCCACAACTATATTGCAGGCGCATTACGCGCATATTATATAGCCGATTTTCGCAATCAAGAAAATGACCGCAAATTCCTGAATTTGCGAATACATGACAAAGATTATACAAAATATCACAAATTAAAATATTGCCCCTGACATTTATCACTATTGATCAAGCCCCCAAATGCTCTGGTGCTCAGACCGAACACATCAGGATGCTTGGGTGATCTACAGAGCACCTGAGTATAATGGAAGTCAATGGGAGAACCCAAGCATTCCCTTGCTCTGAAGAGGGGAGGGTGCCTCGTACATAGGAAAAGCACAGAAATTGATGGAAACACCACTCAAATGGTTCGGGAACAGCATGGGGAGGAGGTCTGGATGCATCTTGGACTCCCAGGTCGCTGCTGGGAATGATGTTGTCCGAGTAGTAAGCCGCTTTTACAGACTGACAATAATATGCACAAAACCAAAGATAATATCGATTTTAGAGGAGAAATTGTTAGGAAACATTCTTTCCTGTATATTGTATGTAAAGTGCAAGTGCTGCCAAAAATTACAAGCAAGAGGCACCCCGATAAAACCTGTACATCACATAAAGGAGGGCCTCATTCACCTTATGTACAATTTTTTATGTAGTGGGACTCCTACACTCATAAAGCCTATGCACTAAGTGAAAGGGCTGCCAAAAATTACAAGAAACTGGCACTCCAATACACCCTTTATTACACATAAAGGAGGGCATAATACACACCCTTGAAAAATTAATATTGATGGCCTGCTGGTAACCCTTAAAAACATTTGGAGCAAGGGCCTGCATATCTGTCCATCTAAAACATTACGGGAGAGGGCCTGCTGCTGAGCTGATCCTCTAAAAGATTGTAGGTGAGGGCTTGCAGGTGAGCTGACCCTGTAAAACATTATATGCGAGGGCCTGCAGGTGAGCTTACCCTGTAAAAGATTGTAGGTGAGGGCCTGTAGGAGAACTGACCCTGTAAAACATTATATGCAAGGCCCTGCAATTGAGCTGACCCTGTAAAAGATTGTAGATGAGGTCCTGCTGGTGAGCTGACCCTCTAAAAAATTATGTGCAAGGGCTTTCAGGTGAGCTGACCCTGTAAAACATTTTATGCGAGGGCCTGTAGATGAGCTGACCCTGTAAAAAAATTATATGCGAGTGCCTGCAGGTGAGTTGACCATATAAAAGATTGTAGGTTTGGGCCTGATGGTGACCTGACCCTGTAAAACATTATATGCGAGGGCCTGCAGGTGAGATGACCCTGAAAAAGATTGTAGGTGAGAGCCTGCTGGGGGGCTTACTCTCTAAAAGGTTTAGGTGAAGCCCTGAAGGTGAGCTTACCCTGTAAAACATTATATGCAAGGGATTGAAGGTGAGCTAAACCTATAAAAAATTATATGCGAAGGCCTGCAGGTGAGCTGACCCTCCAAAAAATTATATGCGAGGGCCTGAAGGTGAGTTGACCCTGTAAAACATTATATGTGAGGGCCTGTATGTGAGCTGACCCTGTAAAAAATTATATGTGAGGGCCTGCATGTGAGCTGACCCTGTAAAAGATTGTAGTTGAGGGCCTGCTGGTGAGCTGACCCTCTAAAAAATTATATGTGAGGGCCTGTAGGTGAGCTGACCATGTAAAACATTATATGTAAGGGCCTGCAGGTGAGCTGACCTTATAAAAAATTATATGCAAGGGCCTGCAAGTGAGCTGACCTTTTAAAAGATTGTAGGTGAGGGCCTGCTGGTGTGCTGACCCTCTAAAAGGTTATATGTGAGGGCCTGCAGGTGAGCTGACTCTGTAAAACATTATATGCGAGTGCCTCTAGGTGAGCTGACCATGTAAAACATTATATGGCAGGGCCTGCAGGTAAGCTGACCCTGTAAAAGATTGTAGGTGAGGGCCTGCTGGTGTGCTGACCCTCTAAAAGGCTGTAGGTTGGGGCCTGCAGGTGAGCTGACCCTGTAAAACATTATATTCAAGGACTTACAGGTGAGCAGACCATATAAAAGATTATAGGTGAGGGCCTGCTGGTGAGCTGACCCTCTAAAAAATATATCTGAGGGTCTGCAGGTGAGCTGACTCTGTAAAACAATATATGCGAGTGTCTCCAGGTGAGCTGACCCTGTAAAAGATTGCAGGTGAGTGCCTGCTGGTGAGCTGACCCTCTAAATATTTATATGCCAGGACCTGCAGGTGAGCTGACCTTGTAAAACATTATATGCAATGGCCTTGGCTACTCAGACTGGACTTGGTGGAAGACAGGGTGGCGCTTAACCGACTGGAAGCATTATGTGCTGCAATCCAACTGACCACCTGGTCACACTGGTCTGACTTCAAGAGTGGTGTCCTGCGCCGCCCTGCAAACTGGGACATGAAGCTAGGTATCTTGAATGATTGTTTTTCTTGTGCTCTGTCAGCAGGCACAGTTTCAACTCGCCCAGGGCCACGGCCTCTACATGCACCATCAGCATCACAGCCACTTCCCCATCCCTTACTACTCGCCTTCTTCATTTTTAATGTTATATATGCTTGAAAGTATGTCACACGTACAGTAGCGTAGGATTTGGAAGTTTATGCGCAAAAAATGTTAATAAGGTATTTGGGATGTGGAAACGTCACACAAGAGATATCCCGCAGATAATGTCAATGCTGTCACCAGCGGCTAATAAAAAATTACAAAGAATGTCACAGGTATTTGGGATGAGGAAACGTTATACAGGAAAGGTACCACAGGTAATGTCACTGTTTGCAGTGTCTACGAAAAAAGTACACTGTATGTCACAGATACATTTTTTAAACACTCACGGTACACTTTAGATGTGGCCCTGGTAAAGTCACTGTCAGAAGCGGACATCGTCTATTGAAAAAGTACACTGTATGTCACTGATACATTTTTTCAGCGCACACGTTACACTGGAGATGTCGCACTGGTAATGTCACTGTCAGAAGCGGACACTGTCTATTGAAAAAGTACACTGTATTTCACAGATACATTTTTTCAGCGCACATGGTACACTGAGTGGCACTGCTATCCTTCCCCCTATTTAATGCCAGTGATTGCCACGATTAATACACAGGGTGTAGAAAATGTTCTACCTGGTGGTGTTCTGCCCTATAGTATTACAAGGACAGCAAATAAAAAGAAAATATTCAGGTGGCACTCACCAATCGGTGCAAGCAGACTTCTTTTTAATCCTGGGGTGGATTGCCCGAAACATCAAAAAGCTTGAATACATGAACAGTTGTAGCCGGATACATCAGAAGCTGAATACATCAAGAGCTGAGTACATCAAAAGCTGAGGACATACATAACTGAATACATCAGAACTTTAAGTGCATATATATAGCGGGGTACATACTTGGCTGGATTAAGAAGCTGAATACAATTAGTGCGGCATGGGACGGACTTACATACAAACATGCAGTGAGTGAGGTCCTGTGACGGCCATTTCACGCGACAGCGCTTCATCTGGCCCTTGGTATAACTGCGTGTTTGCGCCAGTTATTTAAACCCGGCTCCAACATCTTGCGTCACGTCATCCGCTGCGCCATGAACTTGACGCACTTGCCTGACGTCACCCTGAGGGCGGAGCCACACAGTGTACTGTGACACATTTCTTAAAATAACAAATCTGGAGATGTGGCACTTGTAATTTCAGAATCAGAATCAGACACAATCTATTGAATAAGTACACTGTATGTCACTAATATATTTTTTCAGCGCACAAGTTGCACTGCAGATGTGGCTCAGCTATTGTCACTGTCCGCAGCAGACACAGTCTACGGAAAAAGTTCAGTGGATGTCACAGATATTTTTGGGATGCGCACACTTTATACAGGAGATGTGGCACAGCTAATTTAACTGTCTCCAGTGGACACCGCCTACAGAAAAAGAACACTGGATGCCAGATATTTTTGGGATACGCACAGTTTACACAGGAGATGTGACGCAGATAATTTAACTGTCCGCAGCAGCCTAACATATGCTATTTAGCACAGGATGCGCTAAAAAAATATATTGCTGCTGCCACACATAATAGTCCTTAAAAGGACTTTTGGGTCTGTAAAGTTTTTGCAATTTAGTGCAGGTTGTGCTACAAATATATATTTCTCCTGTCACACTCAATAGTCCTTAAAAGGACCTTTGGGTCTCTGAAAAGCATTTCTAATAAAAATAGTCCAATATCACTCCCTACACTGTCTGTCCCTTCCTATGCACAGCTCTCCCTGACTAAGACTGAGCTGAACACGCGGCATCGGCTGCTATATAGCACACAATGTCGCTTTCCGACCAGCCATGTTGGTTACTGGAATTACAGTGAGGGAAGTACTTACCTGCACATTTATTGGATGCGTAGTCATATACCGCCATGTGCCGAACATAGCGATGATCGAGCAGAACTAGTGTTTGGCCAAGCATGCTTGCTAAACACTAAAAACGAACCCTAAAAATGTTCTTCAATTATAAAAATGGTAAAAATTATAATTCTGAAGGTGTCAGCCCTTTACAGAGTGATGAGGGGGCAGTTGCAGCCAGCAATGAGCAGAAAGCAAAGTTATTAAATATTTTTGTCTCTACTGTATTTACGAAAGAAAATGAACTGTCTAATGAATTGCAGAATGTAAAAGTTAATTTTCAATTAAAAGTGCCCTGTCTGACCCAGGAAGAAGTGAAGCTGCATCTTAAAAAGATCAAATTAGATAAATCGCCGTGACCAGATGGCATACACCCCATGTATCCTAAGACAATTAAGTATTGTCATAGCCAGACCCTTATTTCTGATATTTAAGGACTCTATATTGACAGGGAATGTTTCACAGGATTGGTGCATAGCAAATGTGGTGCCAATATTCAAAAAAGGTCCAAAAACAGAGCCTGGAAACTATAAGCCGTTAAGTTTAATCTGTCATGGGAAACTGTTTGAAGGTTTTCTAAGAGATGCTATCTTGGAGTACCTCAATAAAAATTAGCAAAAAAAGCCATATCTGTAGAAATGTACCAAACTATTCGCCAGCTAACAGTTCCCAGCGAACATCACTTAATTGCGTTCGCCGCGCGGGCGAACATATGCAATGTTCGGTCCGCCCCCTATACATCATCGAGCAAACATTGACCCTGTACCTCACAGTCAGCAGACACATTCCAGCCAATCAGCATACCCTCCCTCCCAGACCCTCCCACCTCCTATCAAAAAGCAAGGACAGCATCCATCTTAGATTCATTCTGAAGCTGCAGTGTTAGTTAGAGCAGGGAGAGTGCTGCTGCTGAATTAATATAGGGATTATAAGGAAAGCGTTAGGTACTAGTGTTCTGTGTCCACTCGTCCGCAAAGACTCATCTGCTGTAAGGACAGCATCCTTACAGCACCCCAAAAAGCCTTTTTTGGGGCTGATACAACAGCCTGCTTTTATTTATACATATATATTATATTGCAGTTGCCTGCATGTGTGTGAGAGGCCGCAGGCCCACAGACTGAACTATGTGCACGCCAATCATATAGAGTGGCACCTTGCAGATAGAAAAGTCATTTAATTGTTATCCTTTAATATAATTTCAGTTGCTTGCCAGTGTGTGTCAGGCCCACACAAACTATACTGTGCCCACCGCCAATGCCCGCCACTCATATCGGGTGGAACAGTACCTTGCAGATAAAAAGTCATTAAATTTTTACCCTTTAATATAATTTCAGTTGCTTGCCAGTGTGTGTCAGGCCCACAGACTGTACTGTGCCCACTGCCAGTGCCCACCACTCATATCGGGTGGCACAGTACCTTGCACGCATAGTACCACTAATCAAAAAAAAATGACAGGCAGAGGCCAGCCACCCCACAGGGGACGTCGTGGTGCTGTGATTTCCTTTGGCCCTAGTATAATGCCCAGTGTTCAGAGGCCACATACCCTGAACTCGAAAAATTCTGAGGACATAGTTGACTGGCTTACACAGGACACACAATCTTCTTCAGCTTCCGCTCGGAACCTTGACGAACCTTCCTCCTCCAGCTCAGCTTTGGGCACCTCTCAAGTTACCACTCGCCCCCCCCGCTGCCACCACCAACACTAGCAGCTCAGCAGCTTCATTTGCTCTGTCAAAGGATTTATTTACACATCAGTTGGAAGAAATGAGTGATGCACAACCATTATTGCCAGAGGATGTAGATAACAAGGATATGTCTCAGTCAGGCAGCATTACACACATGGATGTACGGTGTGATGATGATGATTTTGTACCCGCTGCTGCTTCCTTTGCTGAGTTGTCAGATACAAGTGAAGCGGTTGATGATGACAATGTGTCCGTGGATGGGGAAAGTTCAGATGGGGAGACAGAGAGAAGGAAGAGATGAGTTGGAAGAAGGGGGAGATCGTCGCAAGGAGCTAGTGGCACAGTCAGACAGCATGTATCGGCACCCGGGGTCAGCCAGACAGCACGCCAATCAACGCATGCTGTTGCCACCACCAGAATGGCGTCATTGCAAAGCTCAGCAGTGTGGCATTTTTTTTATGTGTGTCTGCCTCTGATAACAGCGATACCATTTGCAACCTGTGCCAAAAGAAACTGAGTCGTGGGAAGTCTAACACCCACCTAGGTACAATTGCTTTGCGAAGGCACATGATCTCAAATCACAAATGCCTATGGGATCAACACATGAGTACAAGCAGCATACAAACTCAAAGTCACCATCCTCCTCCAGGTCCAGCATCTTCAGCCACGTCAACCACTGCTGTCCTCCTTGCCCCCTCTCAACCACCCTCCACTCCGCCTCAAACTTCAGAAGCTCCTGCTCATCTGCCCACAGTCAGGTGTCTGTCAAGGACATGTTTGAGCGTAAGAAGCCAAAGTCACAGAGTCACCCCCTTGCCCGGCGTCTGACAGCTGGCTTGTCGGAACTCTTAGCCCGCCAGCTTTTACCATACAAGCTGGTGGAGTCTGAGGCCTTAAAAAAATTGTAGCTATAGAGACACCGCAGTTTAAGGTACCCGGCCCAATATTTTTTTCACAAACGGCAATCCCCAACCTTTACTCTATTGAGGAAATGGAAGTCATGGCATGTCTGGCACACAGTGTTGGGGCAAGGGTCCATCTGACCACTGAAGCCTGGTCTGCAAAGCACAGTCAGGGCAGGTATATCACGTACACTGCGTATTGGGTAAACTGGAGATCGGCAAAGTGGTGTGTGACAACGGAAGCAATCTATTGGCGGCATTGAATTTGGGCAAGTTGACTTATGTGCCGTGCATGGCACATGTGTTGAATCTGATCGTAAAGCACTTTGTGTGTAAGTACCCAGGCTTACAGGACGTCCTCAAGCAGGCCAGGAAGGTGTGTGGCCATTTCAGGCGTTCCTACATGGCCATGGCGCACTTTTCCGATATTCAGTGGCGAAAAAACATGCCAGTGAGGCGCTTGATTTGCGACAGCCCGACACGTTGGAATTCAACACTCCTAATGTTCGACCGCCTGCTCCAAAAAGAAAAAGCCATCAACGAGTATTTGTATGACTGGGGTGCTAGGACAGCCTCTGCAGAGCTGGGTGTTTCTTTGCCATGTTACTGAACGCTCATGCGCAATGCCTGTAGGCTCATGCGTCCTTTTGAGGAGGTGACAAACCTAGTCAGTCGCACCGAAGGCACCATCAGCGACCTCATCCCATTTGCTTTCTTCCTGGAAAGCCCTGCGAAGAGTGCTGGATCAGGAGGAAGATGAGCGTGAAGAGGAAGAGGAAGAGTTGTGGTCACCATCACCACCGGAAACAGCCTTATCATCATCGCTTGCTGGACCTGCGGCAACGCTGGAAGAGGAGTCAGAGGAGGAATGTGGCTTTGAGGAGGAGGAAGATCAACCACAGCAGGCATCCCAGGGTGATTGCTGTTGACACCTATCTGGGACCAGTGGTGTTTTACGTGGCTGGGGGGAAGAACTGACCTTCAATGAGATCAGTGAGGACGAGGAACGGGAGATGAGTAGCTCGGCATCCAACCTTGTGCAAATGGGTTCTTTCATGCTGTCATGCCTGTTAAGGGACCCTCGTATAAAAAGGCTGAAGGAGAAGGACCTGTACTGGATAGCCATGCTAGTAGACCCCTGGTATAAGCAGAAAGTGTCTGAAATGTTACCGAATTACCGGAAGGCGGAAAGGATGCAGTAGTTCCAAAACAAGTTAAAAAGTATGCTTTACACAGTGTATAGGGGTGATGTCACAGCACAACGGGAATATGACAGGGGAAGAGGTGAAAGTAATCCTCCTCCTACCACGACAACGCCAGCAAGGACAGGACGCTTTACAGACGTGTTGTTGATGGAGGACATGTGGCGCTTTTTAAGTTCTTTGCATCGCCACAGCCCTTCGGGGTCCAACCCCAGAGAACGACTCGACCGACAGGTAGCAGACTACCTCGCCTTAACTGCAGATATCGACACTCTGAGGAGTGATGAACCCCTTAACTACTGGGTGTGCAGGCTTGACCTGTGGCCTGAGCTATCCCAATTTGCGATAGAACTTCTGGCCTGCCCCGCTTCAAGTTTCCTGTCAGAAAGGACCTTCAGCGCAGCAGGAGGTGTTGTCACTGACAAGAGAAGTCGCCTAGGTCAAAAAAGTCTAGATTACCTCACCTTTATTAAGATGAATGAGGCGTGGATTCCGAAGAGACTGACAGTGGGGGATACATTTGAATAAAAAAGGCCTGATGAGCTGCCTTGGGCTAAAAATGGTCCCCACGCTGCTGTATTTAATCTCTGCATGCCGGATGACTTGCGTGACTTCTCCGCCACCAACTAGGGTTCAAGTCGCAATGTTTTAGTACACTTTCTGCCTGGAAAACATCAATTTTGTAGCAGCAGCTGCAACAATACCTAATTTTTCAGGCATGTGTACATGCCTAATTTTTCTGGCCTCTGGTGCTGCACTGTGGCTGCAAAAACAAAACAAAAAAAAGGCACATACAGTAGATGTGTCAATTCCCCTTTGTGATTATTACCTTATTGTGGTGAAGGGGCTTGCATATCACAATGAACCGATCACCTCTATGAGTGTGTTGGAAATGTTGGCACACCTCAAATGATAAGTTCGTTGCTTCATTGTGAACAGACCAAAAGCGATCGGCTGGATAATTTTTCATAGAAAAAACATAAATTTTTTTGTGATCATCTAAGGTGATCATAAAAGCTTACTAGGCAAACAATGGATCCACACTGCAGAATCATTGTTTTCTGGGTCACTTAACTGTCACTGAACTACCTCAACACGACCATAGGCTTTGAAAAACTGCCATCGCCTGCAATCTCCTAAACGTGCGCAAGAGCACAGTCATCACTACACCAAGATTGACGCATAGAGGAATAATATTTATGCCAGGAGTGTGTCAACTATTGACAACTCTTTGAGGTTGTCTAAAATCTATTCGATACACGTCCCCTGATAGGGGTCGTAACAGGGATTAAACTGATAAGAATAGTACTACTTAACACACCACTCATATAGGGTGTCACAGTACATTGCGCGGCGCACGCGCAGTGCCCTGGATTGGAAGTAAGAGGACCGACCAAGCTTCTTTTTCCATCTCCTGGTTCTTAAAATCTATTCATGTCCCCTGATAAGGGACATAACAGGGATTAAACTGATAGGAATAGTACTACTTAACACACCACTCGTATAGGGTGTCACAGTACATTGCACGGCACATGCGCAGTACCCCAAATTGGCAGTAAGAGGACCGACCAATCATCTTTTTCCATCTCCTGGTTCCTAAAATCCATACACCTGATAGGGTGTACACCTGATAGGGTACCAAACAGAGATTAAACTGGTATGAACAGAATTTTTTAATTTAAAAAAAATAGGACAGCCTCTGCGGAGCTGGGTATTTTTTGGCTGCGTTACTGAACGCTCATGCACAATGGATGTAGGCTCATGCGTCTATTTGCGGAGGTGTCAAACCTGGTCAGTCAAACCCAAGGCAACATCATTGACCTCATCCCATATGCGTTTTTTCTGGAACGTGCCCTGCGAAGAGTGTTGGATCAGGCCGTAGATGAGTATGAAGAGGATGAGTCGTGGTCACCATGACCACCAGAAGCAGCCTTGTCGTCGTCGATTGCTGGACCTGCGGCAACGCAGAGAGAGGAGTCTGAAGAAGAGGAGTCAGAGGAGGAAGGTGGCTTTGAGGAGGTGGAAGACCAACCACGGCAGGTGTCCCAGGGGGCTTGTTGTCACCTTTCGGGGACCCTTCGTGTTGTACATGGCTGGGTGGTGGAAGAGACCTTCAATTACGTCAGTGAGGACAAGGAACGGGACATGGCTATCTTGGTATCCAACCTTGTGCAAATGGGAAGTTTGTGGTTGTGCAAATGGGCTGTTTGCAGTTGTTTGCGGTGCGTTAAACGGGGAGTTTGGTCTGTCAGAGTTTGGTCTGTCACTGTGAAGCGGGCGTAACCCTTACACTACCTGATCGATACAACATCATACCTGATCGTATACACTGGATACACTGTGTATACACTGGATGTTTTAAAGCCTGTTATTCCAAACTATTTAGGAATGTTAGGTGATTTATGCCCTTTATGGATTAAAACCCGACTCTGCGTCAACTACGTAATTTTCCATGGGAGTTTTGCCATGGATCCCACTCCGGCATGCCACAGTCCAGGTGTTAGTCCCCTTGAAACAACTTTTCCATCACTATTGTGTATATATATATTGGGCTGGAGGGCTGCAAAAGGAACCAAAATGGAGGAAAAAGCAGGACAATTGCCCGGCAAACAAATGTGGATAGGGAATTGAATTAAAATAACATAGAATAGAAAAATAAAATAAAATTATCTTGAACCAGGAGGCAGAGGTTCAAGTGCAGTAGGAAGTTGAGGAGACTGTAGATGTGGCGGTGTAGGTGGAAGAGTTGGAGGAAGCCAAGATTGTTTTTGTATTTTTTTGTTTTTTTTGTCTGTTAATTCGGTGTGTGACCTTTATACTTCTCAACTCTGCCAATATAACAAATAATAATCTGAGTGGAGGAGGAGGTGGACGTGGCACTCTAGGTGGAAGAGAGGTAGGAAGTATCCAACATTTTTATTTTTTTTGGTTTGTGGCGGTTCCAAAGCATTAAGAAATGGCAAACAGATTGCACAAACTACGCTGGATTATAACAATGGGTGAGTGCAGCCGATATACTTCTCTACTTTGCCCAAGGTACTGACAAGTCCTGTGGGATCCCAGCCTCGTTCATTTTAATGAACATGGGTTTGTCCACGTTGGCTGTGGACAGGCAGATGCGCCTGTAAGTGATCAAACCCCCTGCCTTGAAAAACACACATTCGGACAATACACTTGCCACTGGGCAGGCCAGTACCTTCAAGGCGTAAAGGGCAAGCTCAGCCCATGTGTGCAATTAGGAGACCCAGAAGTTAAATAGTGCAGATATGTGCACACATACTCTTCCACCATGTTTCTGCAATGCTTCCTCCTGCTAAGACAGTCTATATTAGCTGGTAGTGCTGGAAGTTATGGCGTGCTGAGATAACTTTTCTACATTTCAGCCATGCTAACCCTCCCTTCTGAATTCTTGGAAGTGCCCCCACTGCATTGGCGACTTCCTATTCCTCCTCATCCTCATGTTTCCACTGAGCCCCCACTGTCAGGTGGGAATGCCATCAGCAGCACGTCTACCAGTGGGCACTTGTACTCATGCATCTTCCGATCACGCTCCAGTGATGGAAGTAAGGACAGCGAATTGTTGTTGTAGGAGGGATTCAGCAGGGTGGCCACCCAGTAATCAGCACTGGTAACAATGAGGGCAACTTGTCGGTCATTGTGCAGCAACTGCAGCATGTAGTTGCTCATGTGTGCCAGGCTGTGCAGAGGAAATGACAAGCTGTCCTTGGTGGGAGTTGTATTGTCTGTGTCCTCTGTATCCTCCCAGCCCTGCTCCATTGATGCACGTGAGCTGATTTGGGTGCCACCCGCTGTGAACATGGTTCCTCATCATCATCATCATCCTCATCCTCCAAAACCATGCCCTAGCTGCACATTTGTGTACCTAGGTGCTGTCCTCCTGTGCCACATCCTCATCCATCATCCCATGAAGCATTTTTTCAAGGAGGCATAGAAGTGGGATAGTAACACTGATGAAGGTGTCATCGGCGCTGGCCATGTTGGAGTACTTGAAACAGCGCAATATGGCACACATGTCCTGCATGGAGGCCCACTCGTTGGTGGTGAATAGTGATGTCGCGAACATAAAATTTTCCGTTGGCGAACGCGAACTTCCGCAAATGTTCGCGAACCGCCATAGACTTCAATAGGCAGGCGAATTTTAAAACCCACAGGGACTCCTTCTGGCCACAATAGTGATGGAAAAGTTGTTTCAAGGGGACTAACACCTGGACTGTGGCATGCCGTAGGCAAGACTCCCATGGAAAATTACGTAATCCATAAAGGGCATACATCAACTAACATTCCTAAATTGTTTGTCAGGTATGATGTTGTATCGATCAGGTAGTGTAAGGGTTACGCCCGCTTCACAGACATTGACAGACCAAACTCCTCTTTTAATGCACCGCAAACAACCGCAAACAGTCCATTTGCACAACCACAAACTCCCCATTTGCACAAGGTTGGATACCAAGCTAGCCATGTCCCAGTGATGTCATTGAAGGTTTCTTCCTCCACCCAGCCACGTACAACACCAAGGGTCCCCAAAAGGTGAATTGAATAGATTTTTTGAACGGGGAGATGGTTAAAAAAACGCTGGCTCCTTCCCCTTATGTTTTAATCCACGGTCACTGCGTCTGCGCCGTGCAATTTACTCTTACACCCGATATGAGTGTTATTTTCTGTAGTTCTCTTTTCATCAGTTTAATCCCTGTTACGTCCCCAATCTGGGGTCCATTTATTGAATTGATTTTTCGAACGGGGAGATGGTTAAAAAAAACGCTGGCTCCCTCCCCTTTGTTTTAATCCACGGTCACTGCGTCTGCGCCGTGCAATTTACTGTCAAACCCAATATGAGTGGTATTTTAACTGTAGTACTATTCTCATCAGTTTAATCCCTGTTACGTCCCATATCAGGGATTGCCTTTTGTGAAAAAAAATTTAGGCCGGGTACCTTCGACTGCCTTCACAGTGACAGACCAAACTCTCATACACCAAACTGAATTGATTTTAGGAATCGGGAGATGGAAAAAGCAGCTTGGTCGGTCCTCTTACTCCCAAATTGGGGCATTGCGCGTGCACAGAGAAATGTGCTGTGACACCCTATATGAGTGGTGCCTTAACTAGTACTATTCCTATCAGTTTAATCCCTGTTACTGTACGTACCCTATCCGGGGACGTGTGTCGAATTGATTAACCATTGTCGAATTAACGAACCATTACGACATCATGAAATAATTTAGTTCTGAGCTCTGTACTTGCTTTGTATTGGAATTGATGGGGATTTTTTTTAATTGTCTGCATTATTTCTAATAAACTATTAAGAGACTTTGTGTAAGTGAAAAACTGGGCACTCTCCAGATAAATCGGATAAATATTGAATTTATTAGTTTAAAATCATAGAATAAAATGCAATAATAATAGAATAAATACAACAGCAAACTAAAAATAACCAGTATAGAGCAAATATTAATATATAATGGTGGTCAATAACATCCCCATAAATCTCTGTTCACCCTGAGTCACATACATAAGATAATAATTGGCTGAGGAACAGTCAATTTCTTTCAAACAAAAGTCCTTTGCGTATTGAATCTTTTCAGTATGCAACAATTAACTCCAATGTCTCCACTTCACACCATGGTGAATGGAGATAAATAAGATTCACCAGTTACTGTCTTGTAATTAATCGCTCTACCTGAATCGCCTTCAGTCCCAGGCGGTCCAAGTATATTCCCGTAATCAGGCCACTTCGCTTATGCAAACAAAATACAGCGGCGTCCCGCTCTAAGCGTGCGCCAGCGGCGTCCCGCTGAAACAAAGTTTGCCACGTGTGTGGCCAATGCCGGCAATAGTGAAGAACAGTAGTCAAGCGAAATCTTACCGCTGGGTCTTCCAATGCCTGGATGCGGTTGTTTGCAGGTACTCTTTCCTCTGTGTCCCGCTAAAATATCTCAGTCTTCGTCGAGTACCTGCAAACAACCGCAACCAGGCACTTGAAGACCCAGCGGTAAGATTTCACTTCACTACTGTTCTTCACTATTGCCGGCATTGGCCACACACGGCAAACTTTGTTTCAGCGGGACGCCGCTGGCGCACACTTAGAGCTGGACGCCACTGTATTTTTTTTGCATAAGCGAAGTGGCCTGACTACGGTAATATACTTAGACCGCCTGGGACTGAAGGCAATTCAGCTAGAGCGATTAATTACAAGACAGTAACTGGTGATTCTTATTTATCTCCATTCACCATGGTGTGAAGTGGAGACATTGGAGCTAATTGTTGCATACTGAAAAGATTCAATACGCAAAGGACTTTTGTTTGAAATAAATTGACTGTTTCCTTGGCCAATTATTATCTTATGTATGTGACTCAGGGTGAACAGAGATTTATGGGGATGTTATTGACCACCATTATATATTGATATTTGCTCTATACTGGTTATTTTTAGTTTGCTGTTGTATTTATTCTATTATTATTGCATTTTACTCTTTGATTTTAAACTAATAAATTCAATATTTATCCCATTTATCTGGAGAGTGCCTAGTATTTCACTTACACTTCTTAATTTACTTTTGGAGTAGTTAGGGCGTTACTACTCCACTGTGAGCACCTCATTTGGCTACTGGACCGTCCTGTGCACCATACCATTCAAATTAACACTTGTATTGAGAGACTTTATTATGATTTTTTATTATGTATTAAAAACCCATACAACTTTTTTAAAAAAAGGCAAATGTATGTTTTTTCTATTAAATATTATCCAGCCGATCGCTTTTGGTCTGACCATAATGAAGCAACGGCCTTATCATCTGGGGTGTGGCCACATTGCCAACACTCTCATAGAGGTGATGATTGCTTCATTGTGATACGCAAGCCCCTTAACCACAACAAGGTAACGATCACGAAGGGGAATTGACACTTGTATGTGCCTTTTTTTTTTTTTTTTGCAGCCATAGTGCTGCACCATAGGACAGAAAAATTAGGCATGTACACATGCCTGAAAAATAATGGCATTGTTGCAGCCGCTGTTGTAGCAGCGGACAGAAAAATTGATGTTTTCCAGGCAGAAAAGTGACTAAATCATTGCGGCTTGAACCCTAGTTGGTGGTGGAGAATTCACAAAAGTCATCCGGTATGCAGACATTAAATACAGCAGTGTGGGGACCATTTTTAGGCCAAGGCATGTCATCAGGCCTTTTGTTAGTCAAACGTATCCCCCACTGTCAGTCCCTTCGGGATCCATGACTCATTCATCTTTATGAAGGTGAGGTAATCAACACTTTTTTGATCGAGGCGACTTCTCTTGTCAGTGACAATCCTCCTGCTGCACTGAAAGTCCTTTCGGACAGGACACTTGAAGGAGGGCAGGCCAGAAGTTCTATCGCAAACTGGGATAGCTCGGGCCACAGGTCAAGCCTGCACACCCAGTAGTGAAGGGGTTCATCGCTCCTCAGAGTGTCGATATCTGCTGTAGTCTGCTACCTGTCGGTCGAGTCGTTCTCTAAGGCTGGATCCCGAAGAGCTGTGGCGATTTGTAGGACTGAAAAAGCTCCGCATGTCCTCCATCAACAACACATCTGTAAATCGTCCAGTCCTTGCCGCCGTGGTAGGAGAAGGATTACATTCACCTATTCCCCTGTTAGATTCCCGTTGTGCTGTGACATCCCCCTTATAAGCTGTGTAAAGCATATTTTTTAGTTTGGTTTTGAACTGCTGCATCCTTTCCGACTTTCGGTAATTTTGTAACATTTCTGCCACTTTCTGCTTATACCGGGGGTCTAGTAGCGTGGCCACCCAGTACAGGTCGTTCTCCTTCATCCTTTTTATACGAGGGTCCCTCAACAGACATGACAGCATGAAAGACCCCATTTGAACAAGGTTGGATGCAGAGCTACTCATTTCCTGTTCCTCATCCTCACTGATGTCATTGACGGTCTGCTCTTCCCCCCAGCCAAGTACAACACCATGGGTCCCAGATAGGGGACAACAACGAGCACCCTGTGTTGCCTGCTGTGGTTGGTCTTCCTCCTCCTCAAAGCCACATTCCTCCTCTGACTCCTCTTCCTCATACTCCTCTTCCAGCGTTGCCGCAGGTCCAGCAAGCGATGATGAGAAGGCTGTTTCTGGTGGTGATGGTGACCACAACTCTTCCTCTTCCTCTTCATGCTCATCTACAGCCTGATCCAGCACTCTTCGCAGGGCACGCTCCAGGAAGAAAACAAATGGGATGAGGTCGCTGATGGTGCCTTCGGTGCGACTGACTAGGTTTGTCACCGTCTCAAAAGGACGCATGAGCCTACAGGCATTGCGCATGAGCGTCCAGTAACGTGGCAAAAAAATTCCCAGCTCCGCAGAGGCTGTCCTAGCACCCCAGTCATACAAATACTCGTTGACGGCTTTTTCTTGTTGGAGCAGGCGGTCGAACATTAGGAGTGTTGAATTCCAACGTGTCGGGCTGTCGCAAATCAAGCGACTCACTGGCATGTTGTTTCGCCGCTGAATATTGGAAATGTGCGCCATGGCCTTATAGGAATGCCTAAAATGGCCACACATCTTCCTGGCCTGCTTGAGGACGACCTGTAAGCCTGGGTACTTAGACACAAAGCGTTGTACGATGAGATTCAACACATGTGCCATGCACGGCATATGTGACAACTTGCCCAAATTCAATGCCGACAACAAATTTGTTCCATTGTCACACACCACTTTGCCGATCTCCAGTTGGTGTGGGGTCAGCCACTGATCCACCTGTGCGTTCAGGGCGGACAGAAGTGCTGGTCCTGTGTGGCTCTCTGCTTTCAGGCAAGTCAACCCCAAGATGGCGTGACACTGTCGTATCCGGGATGTGGAATAGCCCCTGGGGAGCTGGGGGGATTCAGTTGATGTGCAGCCAGACGCCACAGCAGAAGAGGACTCAGCCGAGGAGGGTATTAAAGAGGATGGAGTAGGAGTAGAGGAGGTGGCAGTAGGTCTGCCTGCAAGTCGTGGCAGTGTCACCAACTCCGCTGCGGAGCCACGCATTCCATGCTTGTCAGCCGTCAGCAGGTTGACCCAATGCACAGTGTACGTGATATACCTGCCCTGACCGTGCTTTGCAGACCAGGTATCAGTGGTCAGATGGACCCCTGCCCCAACACTGTATGCCAGAGATGCCATGACTTCTTTTTCAATAACATAGTAGAGGTTTGGGATTGCTTTTTTTTTTTTTTTAAATTTGTCCGGGTACCTTCTACTGTTGTGTCCCAATAGCGACAAATTTTTTGAAGGCCTCAGACTCCACCAGCCGGTATGGTAAAAGCTGGCGGGCTAAGAGTTCCGTCAAGCCAGCTGTCAGTCGCCGGGCAAGGGGGTGACTCTGTGACATTGGCTTCTTACGCTCAAACATTTCCTTAACAGAGACCTGACTGTGGGCAGATGAGCAGGAACTGCTGAAGGTGAGAGGCGGAGTGGCGGCTGGTTGAGAGGGGGCAGGGAGGACAGCAGTGGTTGATGTTCCTGAAGATGCTGGACTAGGAGGAGCATGGTTGCTTTGAGTTTGTGTGCTGCTTGTACTCATGTGTTGATCCCATAGGCGTTTTTGATGTGAGATCATGTGCCTTCGTAAAGCAGTTGTGCCGAGGTGGGTGTTGGACTTCCCACGACTCAGTTTCTTTTGGCACAGGTTGCAAATGGCATTGCTGTTATCAGAGGCAGACACACACAAAAAATGCCACACTGCTGAGCTTTGCAATGATGGTATTCTGGTGGTGGGAACAGCATGCTTTGACTAGCGAGCTGTCTGGCTGACCCCGGGTGCCGATACATGCTGTCTGACTGTGCCACTAACTCCTTGCGACGAACTCCCCCTGCTTCCAACTCGTCTCCTCCTTCTCTCTGTCTCCCCTTCTGAACTTTCCCCCTCTTCTTCTCTTCGAGCAGGCACCCATGTGGCATCCGTGGACACATCGTCATCATCAACCGCTTCACTTGTATCTGACACCTCAGCAAAGGAAGCAGCAGTGGGTACAACATCATCATCATCATCATCATCATCATCATCACACTGTACGTCCATGTGTGTATTCCTGCCTGACTGAGACATATCCCTGTAATCTACATCATCTGGCAATAATGGTTGTGCATCACTAATTGCATCCAACTGATGTGTAAATAACTCCTCTGACGGATCAAGTGATCAAGTGTGGTGGCTGTAGTGGTAGTGGTGGTGGTGGCGGCGTGCGGGAGCGTAGTAACTTGCAAGCAGGTGACCGAAGCTGAGCTGGAGGAGGATGGTGCGTCAAGGTTCTTAGTGGAAGCTGTTGAACATTGGGTGTCCTGTCTAAGCCAGTCAACTATGTCCTCAGAATTTTTAGGGTTCAGGGTACGTGGCCTCTGAACACTGGGCGTTATTTCAGGGCCAGTGGAAATCACAAAACCACAAACACGACGGTCCCTGCAGGGTGTCCTGCCTCTGCCTGTCCTTTTTTTTTTTTATTAGTGGTACTACGCGTGCTAGGTACTGTGCCACACGGTATGAGTGTTGGGCACTAGCAGAGGGAACACTACAGTCTGTGGGCCTGACACACACACACTGGCAGGCAGGCAACTGAAATTAGATTAAAGTGTACAGATAAAGTGCCTTATTTTAAGGCAAAGTCCAGTGCCACACCGTATGATTGATGGGCACTGGCAGTGGGCACACTACAGTCTGTAGAAGTCTGCCTGACACACACTGGCAGCAGGCAAGCAACTGAAATTAGACTAAAGTGTAAAAATTAAATGCCTTATTTATCGGCAAGCTACTGTGCCACCCAGTATGAGTGGTGGGCACTTGCTGTGGGCACACTACAGTCTGTGGAAGTCGGCCTGACACACACTGGCAGCAGGCAAGAAACTGAAATTCGACTAAAGTGTAAAAATTAAATGCCTTATTTATCGGCAAGCTACTGTGCCACCCGGTATGAGTAGTGGGCACTGGCAGTGGGCACACTACAGTCTGTGAAAGTTGGCCTGGCAGCAGGCAAGCAACTGAAGTTAGACTAAAGTGTAAAAATGAAATGCCTTATTTATCGGCAAGCTACTGTGCCACCCGGTATCAGTGGTGGGCACTGGCAGTGGGCCCACTACAGTCTGTGGAAGTCGGCCTGACACACACTGGCAGCAGGCAAGCAACTGAAATTAGACTAAAGTGTAAAAATTAAATGCCTTATTTATCGGCAAGCTACTGTGCCACCCGGTATGAGTAATGGGCACTGGCAGTGGGCACACTACAGTCTGTGAAAGTCGGCCTGGCAGCAGGCAAGCAACTGAAATTAGACTAAAGTGTAAAAATTAAATGCCTCATTTATCTGCAAGCTATTGTGCCACCCAGTATGAGTGGTGGGCACACTACAGTCAGTGGAAGTCAGCCTGACACACACTGGCAGACAACTAACCTTAGATTAAAGGGTAAAAATGAAATGCCTCTTTTTTTTGCAAAGTCCCGTGCCACACAGAAAGTGGCACACTGGAAGTGGGCACACTACAGTCTGTGGGCCTGCAGCTCCTCACACACGGGCAGGCCAGGCAACTGCAATATATATATGGAGAAAAATGAAAGAAAAGCAGACTAATGTAGCAGCCCTAAAATGGGCTTTTTGTGGTGCTATCAGGACACTGTCCTTACAGCAGAGATCAGATGAGTCTTTCAGGACTGGAGTGGACACTGAATACACTAGCCTAGCTATCGATTTCCCAATAAAATCGACAGCAGCTACACTGTCCCTCCTCTCTAAGGACTGCAGCTTCCGAATGAATCTAAAATGGATGCTGTCCAGGAGATGGGAGGGTCTGGGAGGGAGGGTATGCTGCTGATTGGCTGGAATGTGTCTGCTGACTGTGAGGTACAGGGTCAAAGTTTGCTCATTGATGATGTATAGGGGGCGGACCGAACATCACATATGTTCGCCTGACGCAGCGAATGGGAACAAGCTATGTTCGCCGGGGAATAGTTTGGGGCATCTCTAGTGATGAAGTGATGGTGTCTGCAGAGCGAATCACCCGTAGGTGCAGCAGCTGAAACTCCACTATCGCCTGGTGCTGCTCGCACAGTCTCTCCAGCATGTGCAAGGTGGGGTTCCACTTTGTGGGTACGTTGTATATGAGGCAGTAAATAGTAAGTCAGAAGTTACGCTGCGGCACAGACAGGCAAGCAGCAGCAGGATGAGAGCGCCAAAAGTGTACACAGATGGACCACACTTTCTGCAGCAGCTCTAACATCTCCGGTAATATTTCAGGAACCTCTGCACTACCAAATTCAGCAAGAAATGTGAGTCAAACCAGCTAGGTCTGGAGCTGCTATGATATTTCACACGTTATCACACACCAATGGGCTGGACTGAAGGCTTTGTGGCAGCAACCACAAATCGGTCTATTCTTCGATGCCCTCCACAGCTCCTGTCTGATTTGGGGTTTTAACCCCAAACAGAAGAGTTTCAGAACAGCCTGCTGTCGTTTCCGCCTGGCTGTGCTGAAGCTGGTGGTGCAGGTGTTACGATGACCAGATGAAGAGGCAGTGGAGGAGGACGAGGAGGCAGTTAAGGTGGAAGTGGAGTAGGAGGCAACAAGAGGTACTGAGAAATGTCCAGCTATCCTTGGTGGCAGTAGTATGTGCGCCAAATCGCTTTCTGCCTCAGGCCCAGCTACAGCTACATTTACCCAGTGGGCAGTTAGGGAGATATACATTCCTTGTAGATGTTTACTGATCCACGTATCGCTGGTTATGTGGACCTTGCCACTGATGGCGTTGTGCAGTGCACACCTGATTTTTTCCTCCACTTGTTTGTACAGGGCAGGAATGGCCCACCTGGAAAAGTAGTAGTGGCTGGGAACCACGTATTGTGGGACAGTCACCATTATTAAGTTTTTAAAACTGTCCACCAGATGGAATGGCAGCATTTCAAAGACCAGAAATTTTGAAATGCTGTTATACAAGGCTAGGTCTTGCAGGTGGGTAGGGGGGTACTTTCTCTTTCTCTCCAGTGTTTGGGAGATAGACAGCTGAACGCTTCCAAGGGACAGTGTGGAGATGCTTGGTGAAACTGCTGGTAGTGGTGGTGTTGCTAACAAATACTCTCTTTGTGGGGTGACAGATGGCCCTTTCACTCCAGAGGGGGAGAAAGAGGCCGAGACTGCAATAGAAGAGGAAGCAGGAGAAGCCTCAGATCTTTTGTGGTTTTTCAGGTGTCCACTCTACTACAGCTCATGCTTTGCAGTTAGATGCCTGGTCATGCAGGTGGTGCTCAGATTTAGAACATTTATGCCTTGCTTCAGGCTCTGACTGCAGAGCAGGCAAACCACCCGTGTCTTGTCATCAGCCCTTTGCCTGAAGAACTGCCACGTCAGGGAACTCCTTTGAGCTGGATTTGGTGTGCACTGTCCCTTGACGCGTTGGGCAGTAGCAGGCGTACTGGCTAGGGGGTGGCAGCTCTGCTTTTGCACCCTGCTCTCTCTTTTGCTGTGCAGCTGGTGCTGTGTGACCCCCACCTCTTCCTCCGAACTTTACATGTTACTCGGATGACTTAGATGCTATGTGAGGTCTAGGAGCTAAACATTCTCCACATAATTTTCTACCCACTCCTCATTAGAGATGGCCCGAACTTTCCGCCGGCGAACAGTTCCCGGCGAACATAGCTTGTTCGCGTTCGCCACAGCGGGCGAACACATGCGATGTTTGGTCCGCCCCCTATACATCATCATTGAGCAAACTTTGACCCTGTACCTCAGTCAGCAGACACATTCCAGCCAATCAGCAGGATACCCTCCCTGCCAGACCCTCCCATCTCCTGAACAGCATCCATTTTAGATTCATTCAGAATTTGCAGTCTTAGTGAGAGGAGGGAGAGTGTAGTTGCTGCTGATTTAATAGGGAAATCGATAGCTAGGCTAGTGAATTCAGCGTCCACTCCAGTCCTGAAAGACTCATCTGATCTCTGCTGTAAGGACAGCGTCCTGACAGCCCCTCAAAAAGCCCTTTTTAGGGCTGCAACATTAGTCTGCTTTTTTTTTCTCCAAAAACATATTGCAGTTGCCTGGCCTGCCTGTGTGTGCCCACTGCCAGTGCCCACCCCTGTCATCCCATGTGGCAAAGGACTTTGCATCAAAAAAAGGCATTTAATTTTTACACTTTAATCTAAGGTTAGTTGCCTGCCAGTGTGTGTCAGGCCGACTTCCACTGACTGTAGTGTGCCCACTGCCAGTGCCCACCACTCATACGGGCTGGCACAGGACTTTGCATAAAATAAGGCATTTCATTTTTACACTTTAGTGTAATTTCAACTGCTTGCCTGCTGCTAGTGTGTGTCAGGCCGACTTCCACTGACTGTAGTGTGCCCACTGCCAGTGCCCACCCCTGTCATCCCGTGTGGCACAGGACTTTGCATCAAAAAAAGGCATTTAATTTTTACACTTTAATTTAAGGTTAGTTGCCTGCCAGTGTGTGTCAGGCTGACTTCCACTGACTGTAGTGTGCCCACTGCCAGTGCCCACCACTCATACCGGCTGACACAGGACTTTGCATTAAAAAAGGCATTTAATTTTTACACTTTAGTGTAATTTCAGTTGCTTGCCTGCTGCTAGTGTGTGTCAGGCCGACTTCCACTGACTGTAGTGTGCCAACTGCCAGTACCCACCCCTGTCATCCCGTGTGGCACAAGACTTTGCATCAAAAAAAGGCATTTAATTTTTACACTTTAGTGTAATTTCAGTTGCTTGCCTGCTGCCAGTGTGTGTCAGGCCGACTTCCACTGACTGTAGTGTGCCCACCCCTGTCATCCCGTGTGGCACAGGACTTTGCATCAAAAAAAGGCATTTCATTTTTACATTTTAGAGTAATTTCAGTTGCTTGCCTGCTGCCAGTGTGTGTCAGGCCCACTTCCACTGACTGTAGTGTGCCCACTGCCAGTGCCAACCACTGATACCGGGTGGCAAAGTAGCTTGCCGATAAATAAGGCATTTCATTTTTAGACAGTAGTCCAAATTCAGTTGCTTGCCTGCTGCCAGTGTGTGTCAGGCCCACTTCCGCTGAATGTAGTGTGCCCACTGCCAGTGCCAACCACTGATACCCGGTGGCACAGTAGCTTGCCGATAAATAAGACATTTCATTTTTAGACAGTAGTCTAAATTCAGTTGCTTGCCTGCTGCCAGTGTGTGTCAGGCCCACTTCCACTGACTGTAGTGTGCCCACTGCCACTGCCAACCACTGTTACCGGGTGGCACAGTAGCTTGCCGATAAATAAGACATTTCATTTTTAGACAGTAGTCTAAATTCAGTTGCTTGCCTGCTGCCAGTGTGTGTCAGGCCCACTTCCACTGACTGTAGTGTGCCCACTGCCACTGCCAACCACTGTTACCGGGTGGCACAGTAGCTTGCCGATAAATAAGGCATTTCATTTTTAGACAGTAGTCTAAATTCAGTTGCTTGCCTGCTGCCAGTGTGTGTCAGGCCCACTTCCACTGACTGTAATGTGCCCACTGCCAGTGCCAACCACTGATACCGGGTGGCACAGTAGCTTGCCGATAAATAGGGCATTTCATTTTTAGACAGTAGTCTAAATTCAGTTGCTTGCCTGCTGCCAGTGTGTGTCAGGCCCACTTCCACTGACTGTAATGTGCCCACTGCCACTGCCAACCACTGATACCGGGTGGCACAGTAGCTTGCCGATAAATAAGGCATTTCATTTTTAGACAGTAGTCTAAATTCAGTTGCTTGCCTGCTGCCAGTGTGTGTCAGGCCCACTTCCACAGACTGTAGTGTGCCCACTGCCAGTGCCCACCACTCATACCGGGTGGCACAGTACCTAGCACACGTAGTACCACTTATCTAAAAAAAAAATGACAGGCAGAGGCAGGCCACCCCGCAGGGGCCGTCGTGGTCGTGGTGCTGTGATTTCCACTGTCCCTGGAATAATGCCTAGTGTTCAGAGGCCACGTACCCTGAACCCAAAAATTCTGAGGACATAGTTGACTGGCTTAGACAGGACACCCAATCTTCAACAGCTTCCGCTAAGAACCTTGACGCACCATCCTCCTCCAGCTCAGCTTCGGTCACCTGCTCTCAAGTTACCACGCACCCGCCCGCCGCCACCACCACCACTACCACCACAGCCACCACAGCCGCTTCACTTGATCCGTCAGAGGAGTTATTTACACATCAGTTGGATGCAATTAGTGATGCGCAACCATTATTGCCAGATGATGTAGATTACAGGGATATGTCTCAGTCAGGCAGGATTACACACATGGACGTACAGTGTGATGATGATGATGATGATGATGATGTTGTACCCGCTGCTCCTTCCTTTGCTGAGGTGTCAGACACAAGTGAAGCGGTTGATGATGACTATGTGTCCACGGATGCCACGTGGGTGCCTGCTCGAAGAGAAGAAGAGGGGGAAAGTTCAGAAGGGGAGACAGAGAGAATGAGGAGACGAGTTGGTAGCAGGGGGAGGTCGTCGCAAGGAGTTAGTGGCACAGTCAGACAGCATGTATCGGCACCTGGGGTCAGCCAGACAGCACGCCAGTCAACGCATGCTGTTGCCACCACCAGAATGCCGTCATTGCAAAGCTCAGCAGTGTGGCATTTTTTTTGTGTGTCTGCCTCTGATAACAGCAATGCCATTTGCAACCTGTGCCAAAAGAAACTGAGTCGTGGGAAGTCCAACACACACCTTGGTACAACTGCTTTGCGAAGGCACATGATCTCACATCACAAACGCCTATGGGATCAACACATGAGTACAAGCAGCACACAAACTCAAAGCAACCATGCTCCTCCTGGTCCAGCATCTTCAGCCATGTCAACCACTGCTGTCCTCCCTGCTCCCTTTCAACCAACCACCACTCCTCCTCTCACCTTCAGCAGTTCCTGCTCATCTGCCCACAGTCAGGTGTCTGTCAAGGACATGTTTGAGCGTAAAAAGCCAATGTCACAGAATCATCCTCTTGCCCGGCGACTGACAGCTGGCTTGACGGAACTCTTAGCCCGCCAGCTTTTACCATACCAGCTGGTGGAGTCTGAGGCCTTCAAAACATTTGTCGCTATTGGGACACCACAGTGGAAGGTACCCGGACAAATTTTTTTTTCAAAAAAGGCAATCCCAAACCTCTACCATGTCATTGAAAAGGAAGTCATGGCATCTCTGGCATACAGTGTTGGGGCAAGGGTCCATCTGACCACTGATACCTGGTCTGCAAAGCACAGTCAGGGCAGGTATATCACGTACACTGTGCATTGGGTCAACCTGCTGACGGCTGACAAGCATGGAATGCGTGGCTCCACAGGGAAGTTGGTGACACTGCCACGACTTGAAGGCAGACCTTCTTCCACCTCCTCTACTCCTAATCCATCCTCTTCGATATCCTCCTCGGCTGAGTCCTCTTCTTCTGCGGTGTCTGGCTGCACATCAACTGAATCCCCCCAGCTCCCCAGGGGCTATTCCACATCCCGGATACGACAGTGTCACGCTGTCTTGGGGTTGACTTGCCTGAAAGCAGAGAGCCACACAGGACCAGCACTCCTGTCCGCCCTGAACGCACAGGTGGATCAGTGGCTAACCCCACACCAACTGGAGATCGGCAAAGTGGTGTGTGACAATGGAACAAATTTGTTGTCGGCATTGAATTTGGGCAAGTTGTCACATGTGCCGTGCTTTTTCAGTCCTACACATCGCCACAGCTCTTCGGGATCCAGCCTTAGAGAACGACTCGACCGACAGGTAGCAGACTACCTCGCCTTAACAGCAGATATCGACACTCTGAGGAGCGATGAACCCCTTCACTACTGGGTGTGCAGGCTTGACCTGTGGCCCGAGCTATCCCAGTTTGCGATAGAACTTCTGGCCTGCCCTCCTTCAAGTGTCCTGTCCGAAAGGTTGCCTCGATCAAAAAAGTGTTGATTACCTCACCTTCATAAAGATGAATGAGTCATGGATCCCGAAGGGACTGACAGTGGGGGATACGTTTGACTAACAAAAGGCCTGATGACATGTCTTGGCCTAAAAATGGTCCCCACACTGTTGTATTTAATGTCTGCATACCGGATGACTTTTGTGAATTCTCCACCACCAACTAGGGTTCAAGCCGCAATGATTTAGTCACTTTTCTGCCTGGAAAACATCAATTTTTCTGTCCGCAGCTACAACAGCGGCTGCAACAATGCCATTATTTTTCAGGCATGTGTACATGCCTATTTTTTCTGTCCTATGGTGCAGCACTGTGGCTGCAAAAACAAAAAAAAAAAAAAAAAAGGCACATACAAGTGTCAATTCCCCTTCGTGATCGTTACCTTGTTGTGGTAAAGGGGCTTGCGTATCACAATGAAGCAATCATCACCTCTATGAGTGTGTTGGCAATGTTGCCACACCCCAGATGATAAGGCCGTTGCTTCATTATGGTGAGACCAAAAGCGATCGGACGGCTTGATAATATTTCATAGAAAAAACATTCATTTAACTTTTTTTTTTATGTTGTATAGGTTTTTAATACATAAAATAAAAAATCATAATAAAGTCTCTTAATAGTTTATTAGGAATAATGCAGACAATTAAAAAAATCCCCATCAATTCCAATACAAAGCAAGTACAGAGCTCAGAACTAAATTATTTCATGATGTCGTAATGGTTCGCTAATTCAACAATGTTTAATCAATTCGACACACGTCCCCGGATAGGGTCCATAACAGGGATTAAACTGATAGGAATAGTACTAGTTAAGGCTCCACTCATATACAGTGTCACAGCACATTGCTCTGTGCACGCGCAGTGCCCCAATTTGGGAGTAAGAGGACCGACCAAGCTGCTTTTTCTTCTCCCGGTTCCTGAAATCAGTTCAGTTTGGTGTATGAAAGTTTGGTCTGTCACTGTGAAGGCAGTCGAAGGTACCCGGCCTAAATTTTTTTTCACAAAAGGCAATCCTTGATATGGGACGTTAGAGGGATTAAACTGATGAGAATAGTACTACAGAAAATACCACTCATATCGGGTGTGACAGTAAATTGCACGGCGCAGACGCAGTGACCGTGGATAAAAACAAAGGGGAGGGAGCCAGCGTTTTTTTAACCATCTCCCCATTCGAAAAATCAATTCAATAAATGGCCCCCAGATTGGGGACGTTAGAGAGATTAAACTGATGAGAATAGTACTACAGAAAATACCACTCATATCGGGTGTGACAGTAAATTGCACGGCGCAGACGCAGTGACCGTGGATAAAAACAAAGGGGAGGGAGCCAGCGTTTTTTTAACCATCTCCCCGTTTGAAAAATCAATTCAATAAATGGCCCCCAGATTGGGGATGTTAGAGGGATTAAACTGATGAGAATAGTACTACAGAAAATACCACTCATATCGGGTGTGACAGTAAATTGCACGGCGCAGACGCAGTGACCGTGGATAAAAACAAAGGGGAGGGAGCCAGCGTTTTTTTAACCATCTCCCCGTTCGAAAAATCAATTCAATAAATGGCCCCCAGATTGGGGACGTTAGAGGGATTAAACTGATGAGAATAGTACTACAGAAAGTACCACTCATATTGGGTGTGACAGTAAATTGCACGGCGCAGACGCAGTGACCGTGGATAAAAACAAAGGGGATGGAGCCAGCGTTTTTTTAACCATCTCCCCGTTCGAAAAATCTATTCAATTCACCTTTTGGGGACCCTTGGTGTTGTATGTGGCTGGTTGGAGGAAGAAACCTTCAATGACATCACCGGGACGTGGCTAGCTTGGTATCCAACCTTGTGCAAATGGGGAGTTTGCGGTTGTGCAAATGAACTGTTTGCGGTTGTTTGCGGTGCATTAAAAGGGGAGATTGGTCTGTCAATGTCTGTGAAGCGGGCGTAACCCTTATCGATACAACCCCGTAACCCTAATCGATACAACATCATTCTTGATCGTATATGCACACTAGATGTTTTAAACCACGTTGTTCAAAAAAAATTAGGATTGTTAGGCGATTTATGCCTTTTATGGATTAAAACTCAACTCTGCGTCAACTATGTAATTTTCCAGGGGAGTTTTGCCATGGTTCCCCCTCCGGCATGCCACAGTCCAGGTGTTAGTCCCCTTGAAACAACTTTTCCATCACTATTGTGGCCAGAAAGAGTCCCTGTGGGTTTTAAAATTCGCCTGCCTATTGAAGTCTATGGCGGTTCGCCCGGTTCGCCCGTTCGCGAACATTTGCGGAAGTTCACGTTCGCCGTTCGCGAACGGAAAATTTTATGTTCGCGACATCACTACTCCTCATCCCTGCCCTCCTTGCTGGTCTGCACACTGCAGAAAGCCGTAGAAGTTGACACCTGTGTTTCATCATCATCAAAGATCTGCTGCCGTGGTCATCCCACGTCTTCATCCTCAAACATAAGTGGTTAGAAATCTGTGCACTCAATCTCTGTCACTTCTGTGGCAGGGCTAGGTGGATTGCACATGAAAACCCAGCAAAGTCATCAAAAATATGTCCAGTGCCAACTCTGCGCTGTCAGCAGTGGACAGGCTGGAAGACAATGTGAAAGAACTGGAGGCACTCTCAGTCATCTACTACGGCCTCAAATTGTTCTGGCCTCACCATTCTTAGAGCGGTATTCAGGCCTACAAAAAGATGCAGAACATCCTGTCACCTGCATGCACCAGAGGAAGGTGTTTCATTTGGGTGCGTAGCTGGCACAGATCAACAATGTCCTCTCCCTGCAGCAGGAGCTCCACCACCAACAACACCAGCAGCACAACGTCCACCACCACATCCCTTATTTGACGTTCTCCTTATTCTTTGAGGGCACCAACAGAATTAACATACTGATTAACTATGCTCTTACAGTGTAACAGATGCAAAGAAAGTTGTTGTTTTGCCCCAAAAGATGGGTTAATGTCACCGACAGAATTAACAGACTACCTCATACTACATAAATATGGCCAGGTATACAGTCATGGCCAAAAGTTTTGAGAATGACACAAATATTAGTTTTCACAAAGTTTGCTGCTAAACTGCTTTAAGATCTTTGTTTCAGTTGTTTCTGTGATGTAGTGAAATATAATTACACGCACTTCATACATTTCAAAGGCTTTTATCGACAATTACATGACATTTATGCAAAGAGTCAGTATTTGCAGTGTTGGCCCTTCTGTTTCTTGACCTCTGCAATTCGACTGGGCATGCTCTCAATCAACTTCTGGGCCAATTCCTGACTGATAACAACCCATTCTTTCATAATCACTTCTTGGAGTTTGTCAGAATTAGTGGGTTTTTGTTTGTCCACCCGCCTCTTGAGGATTGACCACAAGTTCTCAATGGGATTAAGATCTGTGGAGTTTCCAGGCCATGGACCCAAAATGTCAATGTATTGTTCCCCGAGCCACTTAGTTATCACTTTTGCCTTATGGCACGGTGCTCCATCGTGCTGGAAAATGCATTGCTCTTCACCAAACTGTTGTTGGATTGTTGGAAGAAGTTGCTGTTGGAGGGTGTTTTGGTAACATTGTTTATTCATGGTTGTGTTTTTGGGCAAAATTGTGAGTGAGCCCACTCCCTTGGATGAGAAGCAACCCCACACATGAATGGTCTCAGGATGCTTTACTGTTGGCATGACACAGGACTGATGGTAGTCCTTACCTTTTCTTCTCCGGACAATCCTTTTTTCTGCTGCCCCAAACAATCGGAAAGAGGCTTCATCTGAGAATATGACTTTGCCCCAGTCCTCAGCAGTCCATTCAACATACTTTCTGCAGAAGATCAATCTGTTTCTGATGTTTTTTTTTGGAGAGAAGTGGCTTCTTTGCTGCCCTTCTTGATGCCAGGCCATTTTCCAAAAGTCTTCGCCTCACTGTGCGTGCAGATGCGCTCACACCTGCCTGCTGTCATTCCTGAGCAAGCTCTGCACTGGTGGCACTCCGATCCCGCAGCTGAATCCTCTTTAGGAGACGATCCTGGCACTTGCTGGACTTTCTTGGATGCCCTGTAGCCTTCTTAACATGAATGGAACCTCTTTCCTTGAAGTTCTTGATGATCCTATAAATTGTTGATTGAGGTGCAATCTTAGTAGCCACAATATCCTTGCCTGTGAAGCAATTTTTATGCAACGCAATGATGGCTGCACGCGTTTCTTTGCAGGTCACCATGGTTAACAATGGAAGAACAATGATTTCAAGCATCACCCTCCTTTTAACATGTCAAGTCTGCCATTTTAACCCAATCAGCCTGGCATAATGATCTCCAGCCTTGTGCTCGTCAACATTCTCATCTGAGTTAACAAGACGATTACTGAAATGATCTCAGCAGGTCCTTTAATGACAGCAATGAAATGCGGAAAGTTTTTTTTGGGATTAAGATAATTTTCATGGCAAAGAAGGACTATGCAATTCATCTGATCACTCTTCATAACATTCTGGAGTATATGCAAATTGCTACTATAAAAACTTAAGCAGCAACTTTTCCAATTTCCAATATTTATGTAATTCTCAAAACTTTTGGCCACTACTGTACATATAATTGAATAACTTCATAAAGTTAAAAGGAAAGAACCAATTAAAAATCTTGCTTTACAGTCTGTAGATAGATAGATAGAAAGATAGATAGATAGATAGATAGATAGATAGATACCTGAGAAATATAATTCTAAAAAGTGAATACCTATCTAACATAGCTGGGGCATTGATTTAAAGATAATATTTAAATAGTTTCCCTACAGTAAGAAAGCTGTGCCAAAAAGATGAAAAGCAATTTCTCCAAATAATTACATGGCAGCAGATAGTGGATTATGAAGGCACCAATTAAAAAAGATTTATTCTTTATTCTAGATCCCAATGTTAAAATGTAGCTCGCCAACCAACCACAATGTCACAAGTAATATAATCATCTGTTCCCAGTGCAATAACAAAAAAATGACATTCTCCAAAAGCAATAATAATTTCAGTGCAGACATATATTTTATCAAATCTCTATTATGCTGGTCATAATAAGGACTTTTTAAATCAAAGCTGGGGAGGAGATATTTATGCTGAGCTACATTCAAGCAATATTAATGCATATAAAATGATGGTAAAAACAGCGCAAAATATAAATATAAAACAATGGTAATAGTAACATATAAAAACTGAAAACAATAACAAAGTTTTGGAAAAGCTTGCAGCAAATTTGCCTTATGTGAACAAAACACATACTATTTGCTTTAACACCAGAAAGATGTTAAAAAATAAAAATTAAAAATTTCCAATTATCCAATTAACTATTTTCCCATTATCCAGCCCTTATTAATTGGCAAAATAAAATAAACTACATATAATTGGTATTGTCCTTAATACCCTAATTTATAAAAAGATCACTCATTTTTGACACACCATAAACAAAAAACTAAACCAAAAATTTAACAAAATGACAAAATTGTAGTTTTTGGTCATCTTACCTACCAAAAAATCGTCTAAAAAGCTATCAAACCGTTATATTGTACCCCCAACATGGTACCAATAAAAACTGCAGTTTATCCCACAAAAAAATTAACTCTTACACAGCTGCTCTGGAAGGCGGAGAAAAACATAAGGATTTTTTCACATGATCATACAGGATCACCATATTGACATAAAGCTGTCACCAGGGGCGTAACTACCATAGCAGCAGACCATGTGGATGTGTGTGTGGGGGGGGGGGTGCGGATTTGCACTGATTGGTTCAGAGGCTGACAGCCTTAATCAGCCAATCAGGGGCAGAAATTTTGAAGGTACTTTGCTAAAAATGGCATTCTGTGTTCAGCTTTTGATCTGTAAGAATGTCATATTGCAGTGTAGGACAAAAAGCAATTTCAGACACAAGCCACTAATGTAGTGTGACAGGGACACTATAAGCAGAGTATAGGGAAAGAATAAGATTATATAATTAGGTACATTTTAGAGAAATTGATCAAGGAAAGCTTTGAGGGAGTGAAAGAGTTGTGTGCTGGCAACTAGTTCTGCATTACCAAACCCTTTAAGAAACTCATTTGTCATGAATATGAACAGATAGACAGCTCAATTTATAGGCTTTGTTGTCAGTAGCACCTTAAGAGGATGCTGCTGCAAATTCTGGGCAATTGGCATTTTTCTAAACCTATTGCATATCACTGCAAGATAACGGGTAGTTACAACAAAAATAATACTGCATTATTGCCATTTTTTACTTGTGGCATGTTATTAAATGTGTTGCATGGCCTAGTATGCTATCTATGTTCTTTCTTTCCTAGTCATCATATCTCAGAGAGAGTTTTCAGCATGGCAGGGGATGTGGCGACAACCAAACAGATCTAGTTGTCCTCCTGCAGTGTCCAAAACATCACTTTTATCAAAATTAAGTCAGGTGTAAATTATAGTCTGAAAAATATGGTAAATGTTCTTAATTAATTAATCATCAGCAAGTGTGACCACCTCTATAAAAGCAAATGTTTTAGCAACTTGAAGCTTTGAGGTTTCATCAATGAGGAAAGACTTCAACATTGATTTTAGAGTAGCAGTATTTGTAGCCCATCAATCTAAGAAGGGTTATAAGGCCATTTCCACACAGTTTGTTGTCCGTCATTCTAAAGGGAGAAATTCTATTCACAAATGGAAAAGATTCAAGACAGGTGGCAATCTTACAAGTAGTGGATGTCCCAGCAAGGTCACCCCTTATGTCAGACCATGCAATGCTCAGAGAAATTGCAAAAATCCCAAGAGCTTCATGTTAGACTCTACAGGTCTCAGCATGTTAAATGTTCAAGTTCATCAAAAGGACTGAAAAAATGTGGCTTGTTTGGAAGGGTTGGTAGGAGAAAGCCTCTCCATTCTAAAAAAAATATGGCCGCATGTCTAAAGTTTGCAAAATTGCATATGAATTCTGAACAAACCACAAAACTTCTAGAACATTTGGACAAACAAGACCAAAGTGAACATGTTTGGCCACAATCCACAGTGCACAATGCACAATTGGAAAAACCAAACACAGCACATCAGCCCAAACACCTCACACCAACTGTCAAGAACGGTGGTGTTGGGGTGATGATTTGGACTTGTTTTGCAGTGACTAGTGTCCCAAACTATTGTCCCAAACTAGATGTCCCAAACTATTCGCCGGTGAACAGTTCCCGGCGAACATAACTTGTTCGCTGCAGCGGGCGAACATATACGATGTTCTGTCCGCCCCCTAAACATCATTATTGAGCAGACTTTGACCGTGTGCCTCAAAGTCAGCAGACATATTCGAGCCAATCAGCACCCTGCCACCCAGACCCTCCCACCTCCTATAAAAACAGCAGCCATTTTAGATTCAGTCTGAAGCTGCAGTATGTTAGTGAGAGCAGGGAGAGTGCAGCTACTGCTGTGCTGATAAATTCATAGGGAAAGCGTTAGCTAGGCCAGTGTTCTGTGTCCACAGACCCATCTGCTGTAAGGACAGCGTCACAGCACCCCAAAAAGCCCTTTTTAGGGCTGCTACATTAGTCTGCTTTTACTTATTTTTCTCCATATATATACTGCAGTTGCCTGGCCTGCCCATGTGTGAGAGACTGCAGGCCCACAGACTGTGGTGTGCCCACTGCCAGTGCCCACCACTCATACCTTGTGGCACAGGACTTTGCATTAACAAAAAGGCATTTAATTTTTACACTTTAATCTAATTTCAGTTGCCTGCCTGCTTCCAGTGTGTGTCACGCCCACAGACTGTAGTGTGCCCACTGCCAATGCCCACCACTCATAACGGGTGGCACAGTAGCTTGCCGATAAATAAGGCATTTAATTTTTACACTTTAATCTAAGGTCAGTTGCCTGCCAGTGTGTGTCAGGCCCACAGTCTGTAGTGTGCCCACTGCCAGTGCCCACCACTCATACCGGGTGACACAGTAGCTTGCCGATTAATAAGGCATTTAATTTTTACCCTTTATTCTAAGGTTAGTTGCCTGCAAGTGTGTGTCAGGCCCACTTCCACTGACTGTAGTGTGCCCACTGCCAGTGCACACCACTCATACCGGGTGGCAATTGGCAAAGTAGCTTGCCGATAATTAAGGCATTTTATTTTTACCCTTTAATCTAAGGTTAGTTGCCTGCCAGTGTGTGTCAGGCCCACTTCCACTGACTGTAGTGTGCCAACTGCCAGTGCCCACCACTCATACCGGGTGGCACAGTAGCTTGCCGATAAATAAGGCATTTTATTTTTACCCTTTAATCTAAGGTTAGTTGCCTGCCAGTGTGTGTCAGGTACACTTCCACTGACTGTAGTGTGCCCACTGCCAGTGCCCACCACTCATACTGGGTGGCACAGTAGCTTGCCGATAAATAAGGCATTTCATTTTTACCCTTTAATCTAAGGTTAGTTGCCTGCAAGTTTGTGTCTGGCCCTTAGACTGTAGTGTGCCCACTGCCAGTGCCCACCACTCATACCAGGTGGCACAGTATCTTGCCGATAAATAAGGCATTTAATTTTTACCATTTAATCTAAGGTTAGTTGCCTGCCAGTGTGTGTCAGGCCCACTTCCACTGACTGTAGTGTGCACACTGCCAGTGCCCACCACTCATACCAGGTGGCACAGTAGCTTGCCGATAAATAAGGCATTTCATTTTTACCCTTTAATCTAAGGTTAGTTGCCTGCCAGTGTGTGTAAGCCTACAGACTGTACTGTGTCCACTGCCAGTGCCCACCACTCATACCGGGGGGCACAGTACCTTGCACGCATAGTACCACTAATAAAAAAAAAAAAAGGACAGGCAGAGGCAGGCAACCCCGCAGAGGCCGTCGTGGTGCTGTGATTTCCTTTGGCCCTAGAATAATGCACAGTGTTCAGAGGCCACATACCCTGAACTCGAAAAATTCTGAGGACATAGTTGACTGGCTTACACAGGACACCCAATCTTCTCAGTTGGAAGAAATGAGTGATGCGCAACCATTATTGCCAGAGGATGTAGATAACAGGGATATGTCTCAGTCAGGCAGCATTTCACACATTGACGTATGGTGTGATGATGATGATGTTGTCACCGCTGCTGCTTCCTTTGCTAAGTTTTCAGATACAAGTGAAGCGGTTGATGATGACGATGTGTCCACGGATGCCACGTGGGTGCCTGCTCGAAGAGAAGAAGAACAGGGGGAAAGTTCAGATGGGGAGACAGAGAGGAAGAGGAGATGAGTTGGAAGCAGGGGGAGGTTGTTGCAAGGAGCTAGTGGCACAGTCAGACAGCATATATCGGCACCCGGGGTCAGCCAGACAGCATGCCAATCAACGCATGCTGTTGCCACCACCAGAATGGCATCATTGCAAAGCTCAGCAGTGTGGCATTTTTTCTTTGTGTGTCTGCCTCTGATAACAGCGATGCCAGTTGCAACCTGTGCCAAAAGAAACGTGTCGTGGGAAGTCCAACACCCACCTAGGTACAACTGCTTTGCGAAGGCATATGATCTCACATCACAAATGCCAATGGGATCAACACATGAGAACAAGCAGCACACAAACTCAAAGCCACCATGCTCCCCCTGGTCCAGCAACTTCAGCCACGTCAACCACTGCTCTCCTCCCTGCCCCCTCTCAACCACCCGCCACTCCGCCTCTCACCTTCAGCAGTTCCTGCTCATCTGCCCACAGTCAGGTGTCTGTCAAGGAAATATTTGAGCATGAGAAGCAAATGTCACAGAGTCACCCCCTTGCCCGGCGTTTGACAGCTGACTTGAAGGATATCTTAGCCCGCCAGCTTTTACCATACAAGCTGGTGGAGTCTGAGGCCTTCATAAAATGTTTAGCTATTGGGACACCCCAGTGGAAGGTACCCGGCCGAATATATTTTTCACAAAAGGCTATCCCCAACCTGTACTCTATTGTGGAAATGGAAGTCATGACATGTCTGGCACACAGTGTTGGGGCAAGGGTCCATCTGACCACTGATACCTGTCAAGTCAGGGCAGGGCAGGGCAGGTTTATCACATACACTGCGCATTGGGTAAACCTTCTGACGGCTGCCAAGCATGGAATTTGTGGCTCTACAGTGGAGTTAGTGACACCGCCATGACTTGCAGGCAGGCCTGCTGCCACCTCCTCTACTCCTCCTACTCCATCCTCTTCGCTAACCTCCTCGGCTCCCCGGGGACTATTTCACATCCCGGATACGACAGTGTCACGCCGTCTTGGGGTTGACTTGCCTGAAAGCAGAGAGTCACACCAGACCAGCACTCCTGTCCACCCTAAACGCACAGGTGGATTAGTAACTGACCCCACATAAACTGGAAATCGGCAAAGTGGTGTGTGACAACAGAAGCAATCTGTTGGCGGCATTGAATTTGGGCAAGTTGACACATGTTCCGTGTATGGCACATGTGTTGAATCTGATCGTACAACGCTTTGTGTATAAGTACCCAGGCTTACAGATCATCCTCAAGTATGCCAGGAAGATGTGTGGCCATTTCAGGCATTCCTACCCGGCCATGGCGCAGTTTTCCGATATTCAGCGGCAAAACAACATGCCAGTGAGGTGCTTGATTTGCAACAGCCCAACACGTTGGAATTCAACACTCCTAATGTTCGACCGCCTGCTCCAACAAGAAAAAGCCGTCAACGAGTATTTGTATGACCGGGGTGCTAGAACAGCCTCTGCGGAGCTGGGTATTTTTTTGCCACGTTACTGGACGCTCATGCGCAATGCCTGTAGGCTCATGCGTCCTTTTGAAGAGATGACAAACCTAGTCAGTCACACCGAAGGCACCATCAGCGACCTCATCCCATCATCGCCTGCTGGAACTGCGGCAACACTGGAAGAGGAGTCTGAGGAAGAGCAGTCAGAGGAGGAATGTGGCTTTGAGGAGGAGGAAGACCAACCACAGCAGGCATCCCAGGGCACTCGTTGTTGTCACCTATCTGGAACCCATGGTGTCGTATGTGGCTGGGGGGAAAGAACAGACCTTCAATGACATCAGTGAGGACGAGGAACAATCCAACCTTGTGCAAATTGTATCTTTCATGCTTTGATGCCTGTTGAGGGACCCTCGTATAAAAAGGCTGAAGGAGAACGATCTGTACTGGGTGGCCACGCTACTAGACCCCCGGTATAAGCATAAAGTGGCTGAAATGTTACCAAATTCCCAGAAGTCGGAAAGGATGCAGCAATTCCAAAATAAGGTAAAAAAATATGCTTTACACAACGTATAAGGGTGATGTCACAGCACAACGGGAATCTAAGGGGAAGATGTGAAAGTAATCCTCCTCCTACCACGACCACGTCGGCAAGGACAGGACGCTTTACCGACTTGTTGCTAAAGGAGGACTTGCGGAGCTGTTTAAATCCTTTGCATCACCAGAGCCCTTTGGGATCCACCCTCAGAGAAAGACTCGACTGACAGGTAGCAGACTACCTCGCCTTAACTGCAGATATCGACACTCTGATGAAATCCTTGACTACTGGGTGTACAGGCTTGACCTGTGGCCTGAGCGATCCCAATTTGCGATAGAACTTCTGGCATGCCCCGCTTCAAGTGTCCTGTCAGAAAGGACCTTCAGTGCAGCAGGAGGTATTGTCACTGACAAGAGAAGTCGCCTAGGTCAAAAAAGTGTACATTACCTCACCTTTATTAAGATGAATGAGGCGTGGATACCGAAGGGACTGACAGTGGAGGATGCATTTGACTAAAAAAAGGCCTGATTATATGCCTTGGGCTATATGACTTGCGTGACTTCTCCGCCACCAACTAGGGTTCAAGGCTCAAATGTTTTAGTACACTTTCTGCCGGCTGCAACAATAAACCTAATTTTTCAGGCATGTGTACATGCCTAATTTTTCTGGCCTCCGGTGCTGCACTGTGGCTGCAAAAACAAAACAAAAAAAAGGCACATACATGTGTCAATTCCCCTTTGTGATTGTTGCCACGTTGTGATGAAGGGGCTTGCATATCACAATGAAGTGATCACATCTATGAGTGTGTTGTCAATGTTGGCACAGCCCAGATGATAACTGCTTTATTGTGATCAGGCCAAAAGCGATCGCCTGGATGATTTTTCATAGAAAAAACTTATTTGTGAATTTTTTTTTTCAAGTTGTATGGGTTTCTAATACATAAATTAAAAAAAAAATCATAATTAAGTCTCTTAATAGTTTATTTGAAATAATGCAGACAATTAAAAAAAATCCCCATCAATTCCAATACAACTTAGGCTTTTCACCCGATTAAAGAAATAAAACAAACAAAACAGTATAGTGTATTAACATTGCTATGCTTTCCTTTTTAATATATACTGTGAGTCTGTGACAGTGCAAATACAATTTGGTCTAAATGTACAGACTAATGAGAGAAACAATGTACAGCTGTCTACACTCTTCCAAGGTGGAAATGCAAAGGGTCAGACCAATTGTACAGGACTCATGGTTACAAATGGGACAGTCTCAGAACCTCACTTTGTATCCAGAAACCCCAAATCATTGTATAAAGAAGCACAACTACTGAAAGAAATATGTGACTTAAAGTCTACTGGGTTTTAATCGGAACATATGCAACTAATAATAGGGGTGTATCTTGATGTCAGTGATCAAATTAAAAAATGTTATCTATAAAGAGTTTCAGATTTGGTTTCTGTAGATCAAGCACTTTTTCATTGACAATGGAAGAACTACAGAACTAATTCCCTTGGCAGAGCAAGTACAGAGCTCAGAACAGTATAGCTGGATACTCAATGTACTTCAGAGGAAAAAAATTATTATTTCATGATGTCATAATGGTTCTCTCTGTAGTGCCTCAAATTAGAAGGAAGCGGACAGAGCAAGATTTTTTCTGTATCTCCCCATGCAAGGATTTAATTCAATTAAATCTCCCGAACGTGCGCACAAGCTCAGTCATCACTACAACAAGATTGACGCACACACAGATTAATACAATTTCTGCAATCAGTTTGTCAACTTTTGACAACTCTTTGCAGTTGTCTAAAATCCATTCAATGCACGTCCCCTTATAGGGGACGTAACAGGGATTAAACTGATAGGTATAGTACTACTTAACACACCACTCATATAGTGTGGCACAGTACATTGCACGGTGCACGCGCAGTGCCCGAAATTGGAAGTAAGAGGACTGACCAAGCTTCTTTTTCCATCTCCCGGTTCCTAAAATCTATTCGATACACGTCCCCTGATAGCCGTAATAGGGATTAAACTGATAAAAATAGTACTACTGATTACTGAACACACCACTCATATAGGGTGGCACAGTACATTGCGCAAGGAAGAGACCTTCAATGACATCAGTGAGGACAAGGAACGGGACATGGCTAGCTTGGTATCCAACCTTGTGCAAATGGGGAGTTTGCGGTGCGTTAAATGGGAAGTTTGGTCTGTCACAGTTAGGTCTGTCACTGTGAAGCGGGCGTAACCCTTATTCTACCTGATCGATACAACATCATACCTGATCGTATACACACACTGGATGTTTTAAAGCACGTTATTCCAAGCAATTTAGGAATATTAGGTGATTTATGCCCTTTATGGATTAAAACCCGACTCTGCGTCCACTACATAATTTTCCATGGGAGTTTTGCCATGGATCCCCCTCCGGCATGCCACAGTCCAGGTGTTAGTCCCCTTGAAACAACTTTTCCATCACTACTGAGTTCCTGTGGGTTTTAAAATTCGCCTGCCTATTGAAGTCTAGTGCGGTTCGCCTGTTTGCGAACTGAAAATTTTATGTTCGCGACATCACTAGCAGTTACATGACCTGGGCACCTTGTAGTCATTTAGTTGAACATGAACTCCTCTGCATATCAAAGTATTATAGAGTCAATTGTGAGACCATCTCTCCTACACCTAATCTTTTGCCAAAACTGTGTAATGCAACAGGACAGTGATTCAAAATGCACAAAGAAAATCTCCAACATAATGTAGAAATGAGCGAAGTTTTGAAAAATTCAAAGTTAGCCAAGAAATTTAATTTTTTACGTATTAATTTGTCACAAATTGCTATAAATAAGGTATATCCAGGCCACTCTGCCTTAGGGTACAGCCAAAAGGAGATGAAGGCAGGCAATGATGAGCGGCAGGGGCAATATTCAAATTTGCGATATTTCGCTAATGTTTGGGCGAATATTTGTAATATATTCGCGAATTCTCGAATTCTCAATTATTTTCTTGATTGCGAAAAACGCCAGTGTAATATTCTCTTATAGCGCACGCAATACAGGTGTGGATCACTTTTGCTACATTTTTCAAGCTGCTAGAAGTTTCCTGAGACTGGAGAAAATGGTAGGCACGGCAGAATATTATAATAGCCTTATATGCAGATAGAGTGCTCCGATATATTCACGATTTCAAAAATCAGCAATTGATGCACATATTTTTGCTCAATACGGGCAACTTCACATTTTAGCAGGTCTGACTACATACTACTGATTGGTGCACTAAGTATTGTTGTGAACTTGTGACATCACAGCACTATGTACAGTATGTAACATGTATGTATGGAAAGCAGAACCAGCTACACTATATCACAATCTAATCTACTCTGACTATCTCACACTAACATATATATATATATATATATATATATACACACACACACTAACTAACTATGTAATGTGACAGCTAAATACAGAGCACAGCAATGACACTGCTGTCGCTCTCATAATTGTAAAAAAAAAATTGCAGAAAATGGCTGCTGGGGAGGTTCTTATATAGTAAGGGGTAGGCAACTTTTCTATTGGTTGCTTTGCTATTGGATGTTGATAAGCTCAAACAAAGACATTGCTGCCTTCTCATTGGCCCACAAGCAAGAAGCAGGGAGGACTTATGTGTTCAGATGGAGAAAAATTACAAATATTCTCGAATACGAACATATAGCACTATATTCTAAATATTTGTGAATTCTCGAAGAGTCGATATTCGCGATAAATATTTGCGATTCGAATATTCGAGCCTAACACTAAAGGCAGGTTGCGGCCATGTTGCAATGAATAACTGCTCTGCCTTTCATTTAATAATGAAGACCGCACTGTATTGTCCTTCTTTATTATTAGTGAGCAGGTCAAAGAAATAAGAAATTAAGTGGCATTATACAGATACATTTTATTGAATAACCCAGTAGCTATACAAAATGTTTAATCACATGCAATTACAAAAGTATTGAGATCCAGGTGCTGGTTTGAAAACTGTAGAATATTTTTTGTTGGACAACCCCTTTAATGAACTGAAAGAACACGGTAAAGAAATATGGGCCAAAATTCCTAAAGAACAATGTGAGGGACTGATATAGTCATAAAGAAAATGATTACTTCAACGTTCTTGCTGCCAAAGGTGGCTCTACAAGCTATTGATTCATGGGGTCTACTTAGTTTTTCAATTGAATTTGAATTTTTGTTGAATACATAATTAAACTATGGAATGTGTTGTGTGTTGCTGTTCATTTGTATTTACCTCATTTTAAGATCTTCTATGGAATATATATTTTTTATCATAAGTAATACCATAGAATTTTATATTATTTCTTACTTTGTATTTCTTTGTTTTTCTCATGAATATATATATATATATATATATATATATATATATCTCAATATCATGTAGATCTACTTTGACTTGAATTTAACAGTACGTACATCAAAAATGCATTACAGTTGAAGGATCGTGTAATTAAATTTAGGTCATTTTATTTGTGCTGGACTTTAAAAGTTGATCCAAAGGTCATGGATTGAAATTGATTAAAGATAAGTTTAAATATAAATCAAGAGAATTGTTTTCACTATGAGTTGCTGAAATGGTCTGCCAGTGAGGCTTTATCAATACTCGGGCTTATAAATAGGTTGAAATGCTCTTGAGCTGGTGGGACATCAATAGTTATAGCTATCGGAACATAGAAGTGTAATTATAATATTCAAGAGCTACGAGTACACTCAACAAGATTGAACACTTTAATGTGTTTCTAGTGGTCATTGCAGGATACATAAAATATTATTTTTTCCCCATTACTGTAAAAAAGCAACAGAAAGCAGTCACAAGAATCAGAGCTTCCTAACCAGAACTCAGGAAGTAAACATCTAAACAACATACAGATAGTATATTTATTACATTACTGCATTTAAAATTAATTTTTTACTCTTTTATTCTTTTTACTGTTTTTACTTTGTTAGATAGTTTTTTTTTCTCTGTACAATATATGAAATCAGTGTATTGTGATTGGCCACAATGCCGAATTTCCTTGTGCTTCATGTAGTGAATCGATTAAACATGAAATAGTGCAATAAACAAAAAAAAAAAAATCATACTTACCTGCTCCATTTGCTAGTGGCGGACTAGACGCTGCCGTCTTGCTTGAAGATCTCAGCCAAAATCCCATGTGCAGATCTGTAGCCATAGTTTTTGCTGTCATTTTCTAAATATTAAATGGATTTTAGAAGAGTAAAATGCTTATGACATATCACCAAGAAAGGACATTAATATCTGATCGGTGAGCGTGCACCTACTGGAACCCCCGCTGATTGAAAGTGCTGCGGCCTTCTAGCCTACCAAGCTATACATTGTATAGTGGATGTGCCTGTTATTGGGGAGAGAACCCCTAAACATGTGAGTGCTGCAATATGGCTCTGTGTAGCTTGGTATAATATGTCATACAGCCATGTGTGTGAGCCTTAAGGAGAAATTCAAACGAGCGTGCTCTGTGTGGGAACTCTGCTCTTGTCATAGGACAGCACAGCATTATAATGATTTATAGTGCTGTGTGTCTCTAGCTAACTTATTCTGTAATGATTTGTACCTATGGCATTATGTGAGTACAAATCATTGCAGAAAAAAGTACATCCTCTCTTTCTTAATAGAGAGGGACAAGTGAGTTGACTATGCAACCTGGCTATGTAAAGCAAAGATTAGAGAGATGGACTCGCAGAGGAAGCAAGAGGAGTAGTGTTGAGAATATTTGAATCGCGAATATCGCCACTTTGAGAATTCGCAAATATTTAGAATATGGTGCTATATATTCGTATTTGCGAATAGTGTTGATCGTTGATCGCCAATATTCTAATCGCGAACTTATCGCAAATTTATTGCAAATTTCTCTCGAATATCGGCACTTAGCAACATGCCTAGCAACCAATAGGAAAGTTGCCTATCCCTTAGTGTTGATCGCAAATATTCTAATCTCAAATTTTTATCGCAAATATATTACATTGCCAATTTTTTCAATCAAGTAAATAATGACTAGAGATCATGAATTCTCAAATTTTCTGGCGAATATTCGGCAAAAAATTTGCGAAATATAGCAAATTCGAATATTGCCTATGCCGCTCAAAGAGGAATTAACAGATTGCTATAGTAAAAGGTTTCTTTACATTAAGCTTTGCCAGCCCTAAAAGCATTGTGCTTGGCTTAACAGTGAATTTCATGCTGACTGACTCCCTCTAAGGGTAGATCCACAAAACTGTAGCGGAAAAATCGACTGGGCTTCTGCTGCAATTCCACCGCAATAAAAATCACAAAAACTACAACAAAGGTACAGTATGCTATGGAAAAGGCTGTGGACCTCAACCTCTTCATTGCAAAGGGTGAGAACCATGGGAGAGATGCCCAACATAAATTGGCAGTCTACAGACTTTAAATTTACACTACAGGTCAATTGATGCTACAGTTTTTGTATACAGTGTGTGGATGAGATTTCTTAATATCTCATCCACTTTGCTAGCACTGTACAATGCTACAAATTTGTACTGTAAATCCACAGCTATTCAGTCACATGTGAACCCAGCCTAAGGGTACCTTCAAACAAAGCAGGTTTTTGCAGACATTTCTATGAGTGAAAATCAGTTCCATTTATCTGCATGGGGTTGTTTTGGCAGCAAGCACATAGATCCCTGAAAGATTGATTACGATGAATGGAACTGATTCAGTAATTTCTTCAACAAAATATGTTGGCTGTGAAGGCACCCTAATGAGACTAAGGAAGACAGAGTTTAACTTAGTATTGACCTGATGCCATTAGGAAAGCAATTTGCGCACTGCTTTCTGATAATGAGAGTATTTTGAATTTTTTTCTTTCCTTACTTTATAGTAATAGAAATATTTAGTGATCTTACCAAGATACGTTTTGAAAATTGTGCATATACGAATTGGATAAGTCACAAGTATAGAATAAGTCATTAAATGGGAGTGGATCAGTCCATGTTAAAAACCAGTTGTAACATGATAATGATCTAAGATGAGTTATCACTAGGGATGAGCAAATTTTTCAAAAATTTTATTAGCTGAATTTCCTTAAAAAACAGCTATTTCTTGGCTGCAGAGAGCCTTTATAGTGGTGTAGAACACTGTGCCCTGCGATAACACGCATAGAGAGTGTGCTATGGTAGTAAAATGATACTGTAACATGTAGATGACAGACGTCGCTCTTAGAATCACTGCATACTACTCCTATTTGGGCATAGGGCTAAAACTGACCAAATAACTCAAGTGTAAACTCAGCCTTACAGGGCAATGTTAACTTCAAGAAGAAGCACACTCCTTTTACACCATTGTCAGCTGATTCCACATAGATGTCAACAGAGCCTGTTCTATTAAACACTTATACAAGTAGAGCCCCCCGACAGAGTGGAGAGGGTGTCAGCAGTAAGTCTGTGTTAGCGTCAATGATTATTTTGCCCTGTCTCTGATCCATCAGAACAATAACCCAGAAAAAACGGATCCTGTCTGTGGAGCAAATGAGGTGCAGAAGGGAAGGACAGACAGTTCTCTTGGGCTAAGGTGGTGGAGCCTTGACTGCCTAAAATCGGCTGCGTGCCACTGGATGATGCAGCGGTTGCTGTGGCAGGCTGGACCACCACACCGGAGCTAAGGTTCTCCCAGGCCACTATATGGTGACGCTGCATATGTTGATGCAGGGCCGTGGAAAAAAACATTGGCACCCTGGCCACTCTTCACCTTCTGCCCACAGATTCTACATATGGCCATGTTCACTTCCTCCGGTGGCTTAACAAAAAACTGCCTCACTGCTGAGTAGGTGATTTTACCCCCAACACTACACACTGACTGACAGCTACCACCGCTGCCTCCGTGAACCCAAGCACCAGTACTTCCCGGACAGGTAGGCTCCTGTGCAGCAGGTGGTCTACCCCAGGCACATTTGGCTCCTGACCTCCCACTGCTACCACCTGGCTTACTCCCGGCCACGTCAGCGACTTGCTGGCTCCACCGCTGCCTCACGGGCAAGCTGCCACCCTCTTCTCCTGATGATGAAGCCCCTTCTTCAGAGGGGGTGAAGACGTGATGATGTAGGTTTGCTACGTCGCTCCTCCCTCCAACCGTTCTATCCCGTCGCACTATGCAAGACATGAGCCTCTCTATATGAACCATGGGTCGCCCCCACCTCTGGGCCCTTTGCATTCTGCTGGACAGGACTCTCGGTGGATCCCCTGCGTTTGTCTGACTTGGCTGGCGGTGCCTGATTGCTGCTTCACTCACAGACGGGGCGGTCGCCCTCCTTCTGATGTTTTGGTCTCTGCTGCTTCCTGCCGCCCCCTCCTCTGATCTTTGGTGTTGGCTGGGACCTGGTTACAGGTTTGAAGTTTGAAGTATTGAATACATGTTGCTTTGTATCCTCTGCCTCCATGTTTAACCCCTCCTCCTCCATGTCCTGTATAATTGTTTTCTCGATCTTGCTGCTTTGTCTATTCATTTATAGGGAATATGGGACAGAATGTTAAAATTTCTCAACTTTGTAAAGTGTTGCTTAAAACACGATTTACTAATAAACTTTCTCCCGGACAAAAGGCTTGGCAAATTGCATGTCCGGGAATTTCCCTCGAAGATTGGGATAATATATATGCGAATTTAAGTTTAAAACAGCGCCTGTCTCAAATATTATTCCATATACTTATCACATTAACCGGGTGAGTCAACTAGACAAGAGCACCACATCTATAGTTGGATAAGCCCCTATATTTTTTCATTATTTCTAATTTAAGTTTAGTTTCCTAAAATTTAAATACATTTTTGGTTCAATTTAAAATTTAAATTTAATTTAACAAATTGAAGAATGGAGACACTCAATCTGATAATTGGCGGCAGTCCTTGTAATGACTTATTTGTGGTTAACCCACACTGGAAAGGCCTTTATGGGGGCAGTGGACAACTGTTTTTTGACTTTCCGCAATTACAAGAAAGTGTTGCCTAAGACAGGAGATTATTGGCCAGTCTTCTGGTTATTCAAGAACATGGTTGCAAAGGAGAAAACATTCCAAAAACAATTTCTTTCCACCTGGAGATAAATCCTGTCAAGATTGATGCAAGTGCGGTAACGGCTGCTCATCTAGCCAGATACTTCTGGGGGAACCTGCCTGGCATGAACAGGCCTCTAGTAGTTACAGACAATGAGAAGACAAAGTATCAAGCTTGCTTGGAGCCCGGAAGAGTCGCAAAGTTCATCAAGATTCAAACCATAACTAACAGCCCCCGATCTCTATGTCAGGGGAAAAAATCACGAGTTCCAAGTCACTATGGATGGGAAGAAGGACATCTTGTGGTGCACGGAGATGAAGAGGATCTTCGGATTCCCCCCACACTATATGGAAGTCTGAGAAATGAACCGCTGCTCCCGACAAAAGCTCCTGGAAGGTCATGGAGCATCCTGGTCATCCGGCATCTATTCGCCCCACTGAAGGATTATTTTGAAAGTGTTTAGGCCCCCACGCTGAAGATTTATCATGGAGACACCATATTTTATAATATTACATTATAATATAAAGAAAAAATAATAATGAAGCCCCTTTGTCACCTGCCGCCCAAGTGTGATCAGCTATATCATCATCGAGTATTGTCTGGACATCACTGATGTCCTCCTCAACCGTCTCTGGGTCAGAAGCTTGGCCGCTCGCAACACCAGCTACTCTCCTCATCACTATTTACCCGCCTAGTGGAGGAAACGGTGGATGTCTCCTCCACATCTTGGCTTGCCAGTAGCTGCTGACTATATTCTAGCCGCTCGTCCTCACTGTATAATGGAGCAGAGCCCTCAACATACAATACTTCTCTGGCTGATGGAACAGAAAAGGACAAAGGAAGGCTGAGCAGAGGTGAGGGCACAGAGCCTATTCCCGGGCCATGTCAACTAAGGGTTGTGTCTGACGAACCCTCTGACTCTTGGTTGGGGGTGTCTGATGTCACTTGCAACAAAGTCGAAGATCGAGTCAACCATTCAAGAACTGATGGGTTGCTCTGGGAGCTCAGGCCTCTCAAATTGACCCCTGCTGCCATGGCCCCTTACTCTGCTGCGACCACTGCCAGCGCCAGAAACATTTAGGCCTCTGCCACTCCCCTGTGCAGGGTCTGGCACTTCTCTGTCTGACATACTGGTAGATCAAATAATCAAAAGTTCGATCAAATATTTTTATTTCATCACTGATACACAGGAAACTCGGCTTTGGAATATATCACTGCACATCTGACCGGCAATTAGGTCCTAATTTTTTTCTACTTTTATCCAACAAAAAAAGGCTTTTCAACGGATACGTGCAACGCTGAAATGCGTATATATTTTCATTTCACCACTAATACACAGCAAACAGGGCTTCAGAATATATCACTGCACCGCACAAGGGCAAATACATTTTTATTTCACCACTAATACACAGCAAACTGGGCTTTTAAATATATCACTGCACCGCAGAACGGCAATTAGGCCCTAATTTTGTTCTACTTTTACCTAACACAACAAACTTTTCAGCAGATAAGTGCAATGCAGAACGGCAAATATATTTTTATTTTGCCACTAATACATGGCAAACTGGCCTTTAAAATATATCACTGCATCGCGGAACTGCAATTAGGCCCTAATTTGTTTCTACTTGTAAACAACACAGAAAGAATTGCAACAGATACGTACAATACTGAACGGCAAATATATTTTTTTATTTTGCCACTAATACATGGAAAACTGGCCTTTAGAATATATCACTGCACCGCGGAACTGAAATTAGGCCCTAATCATTTTCTACTTGTAAACAACACAAAAGGATTTTAAACAGATACGTATAATACTGAACGGTGAATATATTTTTATTTTGCCACTAATACTGTACATGTCAAACTGGGCTTTAGAATATATTACTGCACCGCACAAGGGCAAATATATATTTATTTTGCGACTAATACACAGCAAACTGGGCTTTTGAATATATCACTGCAACCCAGAACGGCAATTAGGCAATAATATTTTTCTACTTTTACACAACACAAAAGGCTTATCAACAGATAAGTGCAACAATGAACGGCAAATATTATTTTTTTCCGCCAATGATACATGGCAATTATATTTTTATTTTGCCACTTATACACGGCCAACTGGGCTTTTGAATATATCACTGCACTGAAGAACGGCAATTTGGCCCTCATTTTCTACTTGTATACAACACAAAAGGCTTTTCAACAGATAAGTGCAACACAGAACAGCATATATATTTTTATTTTGCCACTAATACACGGCAAACTGGGCTTTTGAATATATCACTGCAGAGCTGAACGGCAATTAGGCCCTTATTTTTTTCTACTTGTACTCAACACAAAAGGCTTTTCAACAGAAACGTGCAACGTTGAACGGCAAATATATTTTTATTTCGCCACTAATACACGGCAAACTGGGCTTTAGAATATATCACTGCACCACATAAGGGTAAATATATTTTTCTTTTGCCACTAATACATGGCAAAATGGGCTTTATTACATATAACTGCACCTCACAAGGGCAAATAAGACATACTGTAGAAATATTTCCTTGTAATAAACCCTGTTAATGGCTGTATTAAACAGCACTTGCACCCCAATAACAAGAACAGTTTGCTGGAATGACAGAGCTGTATAATGGCAATTTGGATCCCCAGTCCATGGACCAATGTGTAGTGCTGAGCAAACAGTTTGAGCATAGTTCGGGATCGTACCGAATTTTGGGGTGTACGGGACCTGGACCAAGACCCGAAGATTTTCAAAAAAACTTCGGGTTCGGGTCCGTTGTTCGGCAATTTCTTCCCGCTACCTGAAGGGCTGCACAGCAGCCAATCAGCTAGCGTTTTAGTTCTTGCCCTAAGAAGCCATCACAGCCATGCCTACTAATGGCATGGCTGTGATTGGCCAAGTGCAGCATGTGACCCAGCCTCTATTTAAGCTGGAGTCACGTAGCGCCACACGTCACACTGCTCTGATTAGTGTAGGGAGAGGACGCAGCTTCTATGAGGGCAAGATTAGGCAGGGAAAAGTCAGCAAAAAGACCAAATGAAGTGATCGATCTACAACTGTGAATCATTCAACTTCTGCTAGTTAATTGCTCACTGGTTTTTGGGCTGCACAGAACGTTTTTCTGTCACTTTTTTCTGGGGTGATCGGCGGCTATTTTGTGACTTGTAGTGCACCAGCAAAGCTGCTACCAAGTCCATCAATCCATCAATACTATATTTTTTTTTGCTATATCCTACATCAGGGGCTTGGCTGTGGTTATTGTAACCCCTAGAAACTCAGGATAGAAATTTCTATAGTTTATTAAGGGGTTAAATTCAATTGCCAAAATAGAAATCCCCTAAATCTGGTGTCCCATCAGTGGCTAGCCAAGTGTAATACTGTCTGCTGTCTGGCAAAGGATAGATTATTTTCTGTGGTGAAATTCAATTGCCAAAATAGCAATCCCCTAAATCTGGTGTCCCAGCAGTGGCTGGCAAAGTATAATAGTGCCTGGCAAAGGAAATATTTTGTTCTGGGGTGAAATTCAATAGCCAAACTAGCGATACCATAAATCAGTGGTTTTAGCTGTGGCTGGCCAAGTTTAATAGTGTCCTGCAAAGGATATATTTTGTTCTGGGGTGAAATTCAATTGCCAAAATAGCAATACCATAAATCAGTGGTTTTAGCTGTGGCTGGTCAAGTTTAATAGTGTATGGCAAAGGATAGATTTTGTTCTGGGGTGAAATTTAATTCCCAAAATAGCAATACCCTGAATCTGGTGTTCAAGCTGTTGCAGGCCAAGTTTAGATCTGTCCAGAAAAGGGTATATTTTTTTTCTGGGGTGAAATTCAATTTCCAAAATAGCAATACCATAAATCAGTGGTTTCAGCTTTTCCTGGCCAAGTTTAATAGTGTCCGGCAAACGATATACCGTATATACTCGAGTATAAGCCGATCCGAGTATAAGCCAACCCCCCTAATTTTACCCTAAAAAACTGGGAAAACTTAGTGACTTGAGTATAAGCCGAAGTGGAAAATGCAGCAGCCACTGGTAAATTGTATGTATACCACTAAACATACCACATTAACCCATAGTATTCAATGGCAACTTTAATAAAGTGAATAAACCAATTAAGACAGTAAAGCTTTGTAAATAAATGGTTAAAAATCCTGAATCCTTATACTCCAAAACCCCTGATTATGAGGATTCAGGATTTATAAACATTTATTTACAATACTTTATTGCCTTAAATTGATTTTTCACTGTAATTAAATGTGCCACTGTTCTCCTATTGCCGCCTACCTCTTCAGCTCAGCTCAGCCGCGACTTGTGGACTGAGCTGAAGCACCACACCCTCCAGCAAACGGTAGAAGACGTCGTGCGCACATCGCGGGTGCACCCGTGCGCGCGCACCGAATCAACTAACCTGTATGACTCGAGTATAAGCCGAGTTCGGGTTTTTCGGCACAAATTTTTGTGCCGAAAAACTCTGCTTATACTCCAGTATATACAGTATTATTTTCTGCGGTGAAATTCAGTTGCAAAAATAGAAATACTGTAAAACTGTTATTCCAGCTGTTGCAGGCTTCATTTAAATCTGTCCGTAAAAGGGTATATTATTTTCTGGGGTGAAAGTCAGTAGCAAAAATAGAAATACAGCAAATCTGCTGTCTCAGCAGTGGCTGGCCAAGTTTAATAGTGTACGGCAAAGGATAGATTTTGTTCTGGGGTGAAATTTAATTCCCAAAATAGCAATACCCTGAATCTGGTGATCCAGCTGTTGCAGGCCTAGTTTAGATCTGTCCGTAAAAGCGTATATTTTTTTCTGGGGTGAAATTCAACTGACAAAATAGCAATACCATAAATCAGTGGTTTCAGTTGTGGCTGGCCAAGTTTAATAGTGTCCGGTAAAGGATATATTATTTTCTGCAGTGAAATTCAGTTGCCAAAATAGAAATACATTAAAACTGTTGTTCCAGCTGTTGCAGGCTTGGTTTAAATCTGTCCTTAAAAGAGTATATTATTTTCTGGGGTAAAAGTCAGTAGCAAAAATAGAAATACAGTAAATCTGCTGTCCCAGCAGTGGCTGGCCAAGTTTAATAGTGTACGGCAAAGGATAGATTTTGTTCTGGGGTGAAATTTAATTCCCAAAATAGAAATACCCTGAATGTGGTGTTCCAGCTGTTGCAGGCCTAGTTTAGATCTGTCCGTAAAAGCGTATATTTTTTTCTGGGGTGAAATTCAATTGCCAAAATAGCAATACCAAAAATCAATGGTTTCAGCTGTGGCTGGCCAAGTTTAATAGTGTACGACAAAGGATATATTTTTTTATGGGGTGAAATTCAATTGCCAAAAGAGCAATACCATAAATCAGTGGTTTCAGCTGTGGCTGGCCAAGTTTAATCGTGTCCGGCAAAGGATATTTTATTTTCTGCAGTGAAATTCAGTTGCAAAAATTGAAATACAGTAAAACTGTTGTTCCAGCTGTTGCAGGCTTTGTTTAAATCTGTCCGTAAAATTATATTTTTGTTTCTGGGGTGAAATTTAAAGGCCAAAATAGCAATATCCTGAATCTGGTGTTCCAGCTGTTGCAGGCCTAGTTTAAATCTGTCCGTAAAAGGGTATACTTTGTTCTGGGGTGAAATTTAATTGCCAAAATAGCCATACCCTGAATCTGGTGTTCCAGCTGTTGCAGGCCTAGTTTAAATCTGTTTGTAAAAGAGTATGTTCTGGGGTGAAATTCACTTGCCAATATTCCAGTACCCTGAATCTGGTGTTCCAGCTGTTGCAGGCCAAGTGTTAATCTGTCCGTAAAAGGGTATATTACACTCAAGGTGTGTATACAATTGTTGAGAGGGTCATCCTCAATAACTTCACACGCTACCGTGCATCTCCCATTGTATTTCTGTCCGTTAAAGGGTATATTACACAAAGTGTTAAAATATAATTGCTGAAGGCATAATCCTCCATATTTTTTTTTACACGCTACTGTGCATCTCCAAGTGTAAATCTGTCCATAAAAGGATACCTTTCATCCAGGGCCTAAATACTAGGCCTACAATAGATATTCCCTTAAATCAATGGTTACTGCTGTGCCTGGATTAGTGTAATATGGTACATAAATAAATAGGCAGATAATGTTAGGTGCCAGTAAAAAAAAGGCCTGAATTTGAAATCAATACATTGGGCCAAATATTTTATTTTCCTAACGTGGTGCTTGGTGAACGGTAACAATGAGGAAAACATCTAGTAAGGGACGCGGACGCGGTCATGGTGGTGTTAGTGGACCCTCTGGTGCTGGGAGAGGACGTGGCCATTCTGCCACAGCCACACGTCCTAGTGAACCAAATACCTCAGGTTCCAGTACCCACCAGAATTTACAACGATATTTGGTGGGGCCCAATGCCGTTCTAAGGATGGTAAGGCCTGAACAGGTACAGGCGCTAGTCAATTGGGTGGCCGACAGTGGATCCAGCACGTTGACAACATTATCTCCCACCCAGTCTTCTGCAGAAAGCGCACAGGTGGCGCCTAAAAACCAAGCCCATCAGTCTGTCACATCACCCCCATGCATATCAGGGAAACTGTCTGAGCCTCAAGTTATGCAGCAGTCTCTTATGCTGTTTGAAGACTCTGCTGGCAGGGTTTCCCAAGGGAATCCACCTAGCCCTTCCCCAGTGGTGGAAGACGTAGAATGCACTGATGCACAACCACTTATGTTTCCTGATGATGAGGACATGGGAATACCACCTCATCGAAGTCCGTATGTCTCTGATGATGACTTATCACAGGTGCCAACTGCTGCATCTTCTTGCAGTGTGCAGACTGAACCGGAGGTCTGGGGGGAAGACTATGCAGGGGACGATGAGGTCCTAGACCCCACTTGGAATGAAGGTCGTGCCGCTGACTTTCATAGTTCAGAGGAAGAGGCAGTGGTGAGACCAAGCCAACAGCATAGCAAAAGAGGGAGCAGGGGGCAAAAGCAGAACAGCCGCCGCCAGAAGAGTTCGCCTGCTACTGGCCACCGCCACCAGTGACCAAGCACCCCAAAGGCAGCTTTAAGGAGTTCCCTGGCATGGCACTTCTTTAAACAATGTGCTGACAACAAGACCCGAGTGGTTTGCACGCTGTGGCATCAGAGCTTGAAGCGAGGCATTAACGTTCTGAACCTTGGCACAACCTGCATGACCAGGCATCTACATGTAAAGCATGAACTGCAGTGGAGTAAACACCTTAAAAACAAGGAACTCACTCAGGCTCCCCCTGCTCCCTCTTCTGCTGCTGCCTCGGCCTCTTCCTCCGCCTCGGGAGGAATTTTGGCACCTGCCGCCCACCAAACAGAGGATGTGCCACCGACACCACCACCTGTGTCACCAAGCATCTCCACCATGTCACACAGCAGCGTTCAGCTCTCCATCTCACAAACCTTGGAGAGAAAGCATAAATTCCCACCTAGCCACCCTCGAGCCCTGGTCCTGAATGCCAGTATTTCTAAACTGCTGGCCTTTGAAATGCTGTCATTCAGGCTGGTGGACACAGACAGCTTCAAATAGCTGATGTCCATGGCTGTCCCACAGTATGTTGTTCCCAGACGCCACTACTTCTCCAAGACAGCCGTGCCTACCCTGCACAACCAAGTATCTGATACAATCAAGTGTGCACTGAGCAACGCCATCTGTGGCAAGGTCCACCTAACCACAGATACATGGACCAGTAAGCATGGCCAGGGATGCTATATCTCCCTAACTGCACACTGGTTAAATATAGTGGCGGCTGGGCCCCAGGCGGAGAGTTCCTTGGCGCACGTCCTTCCGCCACCAAGGATCGCAGGGCATCATTCTCTGCCTCTTGTAGCCTCCTCCTTCTACTCGGCTTCCTCCTCCTCTGCTTCCACCAGCTCATCCATTAAGCCACACACCTTCACCACAAACTTCAGCACAGCCCGGGGTAAACGTCAGCAGGCTATTCTGAAACTCATATGTTTGTGGGACAGGCCCCACACCGCGCAGGAGTTGTGGCGGGGTATTGAACAACAGACCGACGAGTGGTTTCTGCCAGTGGGCCTCAAGCCCGGCATGGTGGTGTGTGTAATAATGGGCGAAATCTCGTCGCAGCTCTGGGACTAGCCAGTTTGACGCACATCCCTTGCCTGGTGCATGTGCTGAATTTTGTTGTGCAGAAGTTTATTCACAACTACCCCGACATGTCAGAGCTGCTGCATAAAGTGCGGGCCGCCTGTGCGCGCTTCCAGCATTCACATCCTGCCGCTGCTCGCTTGTCTGCGCTACAGCATAACTTCGACCTTCCCGCTCACCGCCTCATATGCGACGTGCCCACCAGGTGGAACTCCACCTTGCACATGCTGGAGAGACTGTTCGAGCAGCAGCAGGCCATAGTGGAGTTTCAGCTGCAGCACGCACGCGTCAGTCATACTGCGGAACAGCACCACTTTACCACCAATGATTGGGCCTCCATGCGAGACCTGTGTGCCCTGTTGCGCTGTTTCGAGTACTCCACCAACATGGCCAGTGGCGATGACACCGTTATCAGCGTTACAATATCACTTCTATGTCTCCTTGAGAAAACGCTTAGGGCGATGATGGAAGAGGAGGTGGCCCAGTAGGAGGAGGAGGATGAGGGGTCATGTTTAGCACTTTCAGGCCAGTCTGTAAGAAGTGGCTCAGAGGGAGGTTTTTTGTAACAGCAGAGGCCAGGTACAAATGTGGCCAGCCAGGGCCCACTACTGGAGGACGATGAGGATGAGGTGGAGAAGGTTGAGGATGAAGCAGGTTCACAGTGGGGTGGCACCCGACACAGCTCAGGACCATCATTGGTGCGTGGCTGGGGGGATACGGAGGATGATGACGATACGCCTCCCACAGAGGATAGCTTGTCCTTACCTCTGGGGAGCCTGTCACACATGAGCGACTACATGCTGCAGTGTCTGCGCAACGAAATCAGAATTGCCCACATTTTAACGTGTGTGGACTACTGGATTGCCACCCTGCTGGATCCTGAGTACAAAGACAATGTGCCCACCTTACTTCCTGCGCTGGAGTGTGATAGGAAGATGCACGAGTACTAGCGCAAGCTGGTAGACGCGCTCCTGAGAGCATTCCCAAATGTCACAGGGGAACAGGTTGAAGCACAAGGCGAAGGCAGAGGAGGAGCAAGAGGTCGCCAACACAGCTGTGTCACAAGCCAGCTCTGAGGGCAGGGTTAGCATGGCAGAAATGTGGAAAAGTGTTGTCTCCACGCCACAGCTAACTGCACCACCACCTGATACGGAACGTGTTAGCAGGAGGCAGCATTTCACGAACATGGTTGAACAGTACTTCTGCACACCCCTCCATGTACTGACTGATGGTTCGGCCCCATTTAACTTCTTTGTCTCCAAATTGTCCACGTGGCCAGAGTAAGCATTTTATGCCTTGGAGGTGCTGGCCCGCCCGGCAGCCAGCGTTTTGTCTGAACGTGTATTTAGCACAGCAGGGGGAGTCATTACTGACAAACGCAGCCGCCTGTCCACAGCCAATGTGGACAAGCTGATGTTCATAAAAATGAACCAGGCATGTATCCCACAGGACCTGTGCCTCCCTTGTGCAGAATAGACATTTATAACTGCCTCCCCCTCAAACATGTATTCTTATACTCTGGGGCACTTCTTTATTGAATCCTCATTTTTTTAACTTTACCATGATCTTGCGGTGAAACCCAAAGTTGAATGAACCTCTCCTAGATCTGGGCGCCGGGGCCTAAATAACTGAAAGTGGCCTGTTACAATGGTGGGTGACTTGAAGCCTGAACCTCTGCCCTGCGACCTCTCTCGTCTGTATGGGTGCCGTGGGCTAAATATCTGGATGTTGCCTTCTCCAGTGGTGGGTGATATGACGCCTTATTCCTTTACTGTGGGACCTCTCTCCTCTGTCTGGGTGCTGGGGCCTAAATAACTGAAAGTGGCCTTCTCCAGTGGTGAGTGATATGACGCCTTATTCCTTGCTATGGGATCTCTCTCCTCTCTCTGGGTGCTGGGGCCTAAATAACTGAAAGTGGCCTTCTCCAGTGGTGGGTGATATGACGCCTTATTCCTTGCTGTGGGACCTCTCTCCTCTGTCTGGGTGCTGGGGCCTAAATAACACAAAGTGGCCTTCTCCAGTGGTGGGTGATATGATGCCTTATTCCTTGCTGTGGGATCTCTCTCCTCTGTCTGGGTGCTGGGGCCTAAATAACTGAAAGTGGCCTTCTCCAGTGATGGGTGATTTGACGCCTGATTCTCTGCTGTGGGACCTCTCTCCTCTGTCTGGGTGCTGTGGCCTAAATAACTGAAAATGGCCTTCTCCAGTGGTGGGTGATATGACGCCTGATTCTCTGCTGTGGGACCTCTCTCCTCTGTCTGGGTGCTGGGGCCTAAATAACTGAAAGTGGCCTTCTCCAGTGGTGGGTGATATGACGCCTGATTCTCTGCTGTGGGACCTCTCTCCTCTGTCTGGGTGCTGTGGCCTAAATAACTGAAAGTGGCCTTCTCCAGTGGTGGGTGATATGATGCCTTATTCCATGCTATGGGACCTCTCTCCAATTGATATTGGTTAATTTTTATTTATTTTATTTTAATTCATTTCCTTATCCACATTTGTTTGCAGGGCAGTTACCTACAATTTGCTGCCTTGTGCAGCACTCTAGCCCTTTCCTGGACTATTTTACAGCCTTTTTAGTGCCCAAAAGTTTGGGTCCCCATTGATGAAGTTCGGGTCAAGTTCGGATCCCGAACATTTTCGGGAAGCTCGTCCGAACTTCTCGAACCCGAACATCCAGGTGTTCGCTCAACTCTACCAATGTGTAATGGGATTGTTTCTATTACCCAGTTTGTAACCTCTCCTACTGAACCCTGTTCTACATAAATGCTTTGGAACGATACCTCCCTGTCCTTTCCCTGCACTTATAACTCGTTTTTTCACCACAGTCAAGTCTCTCCTATCACTGTCCCTAGTGCCTGCAGACACGTCTCTCCCTACACTAAGTACGCTGGTGAATGGCAGAATATAAGATGGCTGCCGCTATTTATAGGGCTGTGACATCATAGGGCTTGCTTGCTGCTGATTGGCTGTATGCATGTCAGTATGGGTGATCCCGCCTTCCCAGAGTTCCTTTCTCCATGTCCTCACACATGCAGAAACCATTTTAGGAAAAAATGCAATTCCTTACCAAGAAGTGAGGGAAATCAAATTTTTCCTGGAATTTGGATCGAATTCCACTTTATCGCTTTGATTCACTCATCTCTAGTTATCACGTCAAAGTGTTAAGGGGCCAAGCTTCTGCAGGAATGATTTTGCTTTCTTACTGTCGATATCTGTCTTCAGGGGATACTCGGAACACCCACATACATATTAACATCGGTGGGTTCAGCCAACATTCATGTCAGCTTTATTGCTCTAATACCATGCCCTACTTTTTTTTTATCTTCTGCTATCAGTATTTTTTATTTCACAGTGACAAACAAAGCAAATCTTATTGAGATTATCTGAAAGTCCCCATTTAATAGAGTAAATGCATGTTAATGGTAGTCAGGAGTGATAGCTGTCTGGCGTGGCATTAGTTATGCTCTAATCCATCATGAATACAACACCAAGGTTGATCTTTGCATCTAATAGTTACACAACAACTTTGCTCTCCATCAATCATTTTATTGGTTACTGGGTTTTTTTGTTTTTGTTTTTTTAAATACAATCATATTCTTGCTCTCCTATCAGATAATAATACTGTACTTCTAAAAGGTTTGAAATGAATGCACGCCCTCTTACAACTAAGTTAATCCTTTCAGTGTTTTTGCTCTAAGGTGGTCTGTTGTCATGAGTTACTGCTGACTTGTTTAATTTTATATACTTTTAAGCTGCAGTGAGATGACCAGCAAGGTATGTAAGTAGTGCATGCATGTCTGTAGGTTAAATTCTCTGAGTATTACTGCCATATGTAAGATGTGTATTGTGAGTGGTGCCATTATAGGCATATGATGTAATGGAGACAATGCCCATGTGAGTCGTATACCCTTAGATAGAATGTCAATTGACACCAAGTGGAACTGCACTGTGAGAGATTTAATACACATTGTAATTGCTGACATACCACACAGAAACCAGTGTTGGCATGGATATATACATAAGGGGTTAATTGCCTTTTTCCTGTATCAAGGAGGAATAGTATCCTTATTGCTAATACCAATCAGACCAAGCCCATATTTCCATGTATTAGTGTACTTTATAATTAATTATTAACCCTTGATTGACAACATCAGTTCATAAAAAAAATATTCAATAAATATCATCCGTAAATACCCATTTAAAACATTTTATGTTATGGCCATTTTAAAATGTTATTTATTCCATGCAGAAATAGATGCTGAAGTGAAATTGTCTTATTGTAAGATATGCACGGTAAATCTCTTCTGTTTCCATCATCCTTCCTGAGACAGCTCAATAGAATTGGTTTCATTAATATTGACAATAGCTGATTATAATTTTATCTGAAGGCCTGAAAACCCCCAAATCTCATTTATATGTGACCTTGACAGTTATGTTTGCTGAACGAATTACTCCCAGATCATTGCATGAGGACTCATTATATGAAATGTATACCTTACCAATATCCTTGCACCACAATACCAAAAATAAAGTGACATAATCTAACAATAGGAATATTACTGACCACAAAAATGTATATCATAAATATGTTGCAGTTACTTGTACAGTAGTACATTTTACTCTGTGTTGATTTTTTAAAAATTATGAACTTGCAAATTTAACAATATTATTTAAAGGTTTAACACAAAATGCTCAATCAAACAGCACCGATAAGGAACACCATTTTTGCTATTTATTGGTAGACCATGTTAGTAATAGCAGCCTGTAGAGCTTTGTCATGCCAGATTCTACACCTCTTCTCCGTGTATATGTTATGTTCCAACCCCTTGATTCTCCAGCAATGTACTAGAGATGAACACATTTCTTGAAATTCTTTTCATGTCCAATTCGGTGAATCAATTTGATTTGGATCCAAATTAATTCTACCAGAATCATATGCTATAAATATGCTTCAATTGCTCTGAAAATTGGCATATAACAGTCTTTGGTTTCCTAAAACTCATATTTTTGATGAAGAGATTTAGAGAAAAAACTTGAGTCCTAGACACATCATACAGATAGAGAAATAAAGCAAGTGTAAGACAGAACCTAGCATGCTGCCTCTCTTTCTAAATTAATAAGAAGAGAACATTTTCTTGGTTAGCTTTGATGGGGTCTTGGGGGTGCTCTTTCTTATCAGAGTGACCACTTAGGATGGCTAGTATGCATGATAACTATTGTAATTCAGCCAACAATGCTCTTTCCTTTCTGAGAAATATATTTAAATTAGCATATGTTAGTTCTGCTGGCATCAGATAAGCTTAATGTTGAAAAGTAGTTTGAATATCTCTACCAGAAACCCAAAGGTATGCAAATATAGCTTTCTGTTATTAAAAAAGTAAATAAAAAATAAGCACTTAATTGGTGGAACAATTTCAGGCCACCTCAGGGGGAAATCTTATTATGAACAAGTTTGATGCTTCCACCAGAATTATGAGTATATATGAATCATAAGATTGTTATATAATGAATCACAATAAAGTTTGGTGAGTTAGAATCTGAGGTTTATTTTGTTTTTTTGTTTTTTGAGAGGGAAATTTAGGACACATTCTGAAATTAGAAAATCAATTTGCTCATTGCTACACTGTACAAAACAGTTCTCTTGCTCTACTTGCATGTGAATTTTTTAGCCAAACAATTTAGCATAGGTAAAGTTTATGTTAAATGACCTATAAAACTTCCAATAAGGTGCAAGTGTGTTTTTCCTTCCAGCATATGATCCTTCACCCATTCATGAGCACTGTTACTGACATGTTCATTTTTATCATACAATATTTACAGCTCTAGGTTTAGAAACAGGCAGACAAGTAAGCTGACTCTTACAAAGGTTAAGAAGAGCTGCACTTCATAGCATTAACAATACTCCAAAAAGACCTCACGATGACATGCTTAACTTGACCTATTTCAATGTGCCTCATATTTGTCTTAAATGAGTCTCTCAGCAGTTTTGACCTTATAAAACTGCTGAAAGTTCTAGGCAGGGTCTGGGGAGATCAAGACAAATATACTTTTCACAGAGCTCAGTGTGTATATTTATCACTACCGGTCAACCAAATAATCAAGATACCTTTTGTTAAGTTTTTATTATCAGGAGTAGTGTGAATATGATGTTTTATTCTGCTGGAAACAGCCACTGCAAGTGTCCAGCAGGCAGTACTTCAAGATTAGCAACTCCGCTCCTCTACTCTGAGTGAGAGCTCTATTTGTATCCTGGTTGGATATTATAGCTGTCACTAAAAGCAGGGGGGGAGGGGGAGGGGGGCAGTGCAATGTCTGTTTTTTCTTGTACTTGACTACAGGGGCAATCATTTTGACTGAACTGCTGCAAACTTCAGTTTCAGAAAATTGCATTGCAGCAGGCATGAGGAATCTCAATCACTAAACAACCTATTGAGGGTTATTTATTAACACTGTACTCCAGTTTTCTGGCATACTACAGTGTTCATTTTAGGACATGGTCAGATATCATAGTCAAGTATCAAAATAATGCCAGTGTGACACCTGACACCTGACCCTGACACCTGACACCTGATATTGATAACTGACCCTGACAACTGACATTGACAACTGAGTTTGAATTATGCTCTTCATAGGTCAGGGTCAAAGTGAGAATGAGTTATAGATATACTATGTATTTGTATGCAAAATCACATAGATGAATAAAATCACATGCTTAAGACTAAGCAAGTTTATAGCTCAGTGGTAATGCACTTGACTTGAGTCCAGTGGGCCTGGGTTCAAGACCCCTTTCAGCCTTTAAAAAATTTAACATTTTATTAAGCCCTGGATATGAGGCAAATTCAAGTCATGTGTGACGCTGATATCTGACTACTGACCTAAGTCAGGCGTCAGCCTCGCTCCAAATTTTAGGTTCATTCTACTTTTCATATACTGAATGGCATAGATGAATAAAATCGCAGGCTAACCCTAAGCAAGCTTGTAGCTCAGTGTCAGTGCACTTGTCTTGAGTCCAGTGGGTCTGGGTTCAAGACCCCTTTCAGCCTTTAAAAAATTTAAAATTTTATTAAGCCCTAGATATGAGGCAAATTCAAGTCATATGTGACGCTGATATCTGACTACTGACCTGAGTCAGGCATCAGCCTCGCTCTTATTTTTAGGTTCATTCTACTTTTCATAAACCCTAGGTATACACCTAAGCGTTTTACAGCGCGTTCAAACGCGCTGTAAAACGCACAACATGTGGAAAGCCATGCTTCCCTATGGGCATGGTTCACATTTATTTTGATACTTGACTATGGTATCTGACCATGTCCTAAAATGAACACTGTACCAGTTTTCTGGCATACAAAATTCACAAACTGTTGTATAAATCACATCTATGTATAAATGTATGACTTTTTGAGCTTTTATGCCGCTTTTGAGACATTCTTAAAAAGTGGGCACACATTAGTTTGTGTGTATGTGTGTGTGTGTGGGGGGGGGGGGTGTTTATAGCCAAACACATTTACTAAAATGTACAACAGAAAATTGGTATACATTTTTAACTAAAGCATACTTCAGCTGATAGTTGGTTTCAGTTTCTGGTGCATGGACATCACAGATATGACAAAACTATTAAGATGCCTATTGGTCACATCTTACACCAGAGGACTTTTTACTCCTGTTGTGTTCATTGGGGGAATTTTTTTAGGTTTGTTCTGTCATCTGTGTAGCATTAACTTTGCAGGAAATGGACAATTGCAAGTTTTCTGAATTTCATTTAATAAACTCTAGGAATTCATCCCTCTCAGCATATGTTATCCTCAGGATTTGCTTACTGTTAATAATAACCCGAACATTTTCGCGAAGTTCGGCCGAACTTCTCGAACCTGAACATCCAGGTGTTCGCTCAACTCTAGTCAGAAGACAAGCTGAGATCATTATCAGACAGACAGCGCAGTACCAAATGAGAGACAGAGAGTTGTCAGAAGACAAGCTTGGGCCAGAGGATTGAGCAATCCAATAAGCACAGAAACAAGGAACCATCTAGAGACTATCACTGGCACTGGTGTATGGCCAGAAAGGGGTTTAAATAGAGCACCAATTCCCTGGATCAGAACCTGATAGGTCCATGACTCAGTGCTCCAATAGTCAGAAACACTAGAGCACAGTAATATAGCAGCTGAGCAATCAGTTCACTGCTAATTTCACCAGCACATGCCTGTTGCAGGGAGAAACAGAGCATTGAATCCTGTTGCTAAGGATGCTACTGCACCACCAAAGGGCATGGCTCAGCAGAGGCCACGCCAAGGCTGAGGAGCACACTGCTGGGGTCCGGACAAGTACGCTTCTTATAGGCTAGGACTATTTACCTGGCTGCAACAGTGACATTGACAAGACATGACCACTGCAGCCAATCACTGGCCTTTGCAGAGCACCAAACAAGGCCAGTGATTGACTGTAGTGGTCACATCATGTCTTATCAATGTGATGTCACCCCTGGCATATAAAACCACAGTCACCATGTGCTAATGTTTACAGTGAAACCAGGAGGTCAGCAAAAATAAATGTTATTCTAGGCACATAGAAATAACTATAAAATGTAAATAATTTTCATACTGCACACCATAGGTAAAATCACTAACTTATATGTGCACCCCCTGAACACCAGAGAGGCTGGCGCTTTTTCCTATAGTGTGCAAGCTTGGCCAGCACTGATGCATTGCAGGATGGTCATAACTGAGAAATGAGCAGTGTATAATGTGATGTAAAAATGAATCCAAGTAGCAAAGGAATCAATGTGGATAACAACAATACATTAGTATGTGGCTTATATTAACTTTCTCTACACAAAAAATACTATTTGCTGAAGTGAGATAACCCATTTAAAGGGTAACTGTCATATTTATTTATTTTTTTTTCACGTGAATTGATTGGTCTGACAAAGTTTACCTTAGTTCCCTAGTTATTACTTTTGTATAGGTATTGAATTAACTAGTAATTGCAGCATATTCCTCCCCCAGGCATTTCAGTGGTACGGCTAAAACAGTGCTGTTAGGTATCCTCCTTCTCCTATCTTCTATATGCAGAAGATGGAGTATGTAGTAGTGGGCAGTCCCGAAAACTACGTGCGCTCTCCTGTCGGACCGGGATAGTGCCGATATTCACGGTAAAAATTCACGATTAGAATATTCGGTATCAACACTACTCAGAGGGCGTGTTTAAGTCTGGAGAAAGCCGATTGGTTGCGGTGAGGCTGCAGCTTCCGGAGATGAGACGAATGAATTCTGGGTAGTTAGGGAGAGAGGTCTAGCCTCAGGGTAAGTGCATCGCAGACCATCTTGAGAATATAGTCAGAAATAATTTTTGTGTTTGCTATGGACAGAATCTTATTAAAGATGTGGTATGAGAACACAATAATTAGTAACATAGTAACATAGTAAGATAGTATATAAGACCGAAAAAAGACACTTGTCCATCCAGTTCGGCCTGTTTCCTACAAGTTGATCCAGAGGAAGGCAAAAAAAACCTGTGAGGCAGAAGCCAATTTTCCCCACTTAAGGGGAAAAAATTCCTTCCCGACTCCAATCAGGCAATCAGAATAACTCCCTGGATCAAAGACCCCTCTCTAGTGGCTAAAACCTGTTATATTATTACACTCCAGAAATACATCCAGTCCCCTCTTGAATTCCTTTATTGTACTCACCATCACCACCTCCTCAGGCAGAGAGTTCCACAGTCTCACTGCTCTTACCGTGAAGAATCCTTTTCTATGTTTGTGTACAAACCTTCTTTTCTCCATACGCAGAGGATGTCCCCTCGTCACAGTTACAATCCTGGGGATAAATAGATTATGGGAGAGATCTCTGTACTGACCCCTGATATATTTATACATAGTTATTAGATCTCCCCTCAGTCGTCTTTTTTCTAAAGTGAATAACCCTAATTTTAATAACCTTTCAGGGTACTGTAGTTGCCTCATTCCAGTTATTACTTTAGTTGCCCTCCTCTGAACCCTCTCCAGCTCTGCTATGTCTGCCTTGATTACAGGAGCCCAGAACTGTACACAGTACTCCATGTGTGGTCTGACTAGTGATTTGTAAAGTGGTAGGACTATGTTCTCATCACGGGTAGTGATGTCGCGAACATAAAATTTTCAGTTCACGAGCGACGAATGCGAACTTCCGCAAATGTTCGCGAACGGGCGAACCAGGCGAACCGCCATAGAATTTAATAGGCAAGCGAATTTTAAAACCCACAGGGACTCTTTCTGGCCACAATAGTGATGGAAAAGTTGTTTCAAGGGGACTAACACCTGGACTGTGGCATGCCGGAGGGGGATCCATGGCAAAACTCCCATGGAAAATTACATAGTTGACGCAGAGTTGGGTTTTAATCCATAAAAGGCATAAATCACCTAACAATCCTAAATTTTTTTGAACAACGTGGTTTAAAACAATCTAGTGTGTGTATACGATCAGGTATGATGTTGTATCGATCAGGGTTACGGGGTTGTATCGATAATGGTTACGCCCGCTTCACAGACATTGACAGACCAAATTCCCCTTTTAATACAACGCAAACAACCGCAAACAGTTCATTTGCACAACCGCAAACTCCCCATTTGCACAAGGTTGGATACCAAGCTAGCCATGTCCCGGTGATGTCATTGAAGGTTTCTTCCTCCACCCAGCCACGTACAACACCAAGGGTCCCCAAAAGGTGAATTGAATAGATTTTTTGAACGGGGAGATGGTTAAAAAAACGCTGGCTCCCTCCCCTTTGTTTTTATCCACGGTCACTGCGTCTGCGCCGTGCAATTTACTGTCAAACCCGATATGAGTGGGATTTTCTGTAGTACTATTCTCAGCAGTTTAATCCCTGTTACGTCCTCAATCTGGGGTCCATTTATTGAATTGATTTTTCGAACGGGGAGATGGTTAAAAAAACGCTGGCTCCCTCCACTCTGTTTTAATCCACGGTCACTGCGTCTGCGCCGTGCAATTTACTCTCACACCCGATATGAGTGGTATTTTCTGTAGTACTATTCTCATCAGTTTACTCCCTGTTACATCCCATATCAGGGATTGCCTTTTCTGAAAAAAAATTTAGGCCTGGTACCTTCGACTGCCTTCACAGTGACAGACCAAACTCTCATACACCAAACTAAATTGATTTCAGGAACCGGGAGATGGAAAAAACAGTTTGGTCGGTCCTCTTACTCCCAAATTGGGGCACTGCGTGTGCACAGAGCAATGTGCTGTGACACCCTATATGAGTGGTGTCTTAACTAGTACTCTTCCTATCAGTTTAAACCTTGTTACGTAACCTATCCGGGGACATGTGTCGAATTAATTAACCATTGTTAAATTAACGAACCATTATGACATCATTAAATAATTTAGTTCTGAGCTCTGTACTTGCTTTGTATTGGAATTGATGGGGATTTTTTTAATTGTCTGCATTATTTCTAATAAACTATTAAGAGACTTTATTATGATTTTTTATTTTATGTATTAAAAACCCATACAAAAAAAAAAAAAAGTAAATTATTTTTTTTATATGAAATATTATCCAGCCGTCCGATCGCTTTTGGTCTGACCATAACGAAGCAACGGCCTTATTATCTGGGGTGTGGCAACATTGCCAACACACTCATAGAGGTGATGATTGCTTCATTGTGATACGCAAGCCCCTTCACCACAACAAGGTAACGATCATGAAGGGGAATTGACACTTGCATTAACCTTTTTTTTTTGGTTTCTTTTTGCAGCCACAGTGCTGCACCATAGGACAGAAAAATAAATTATGGCATTGTTGCAGCCGCTATTGTTTTCCAGGCAGAAAGGTGACTAAAACATTGCGGCTTGAACCCTAGTTGGTGGTGGAGAATTCACGAAAGTCATCCGGTATGCAGACATTAAATACAGCAGCGTGGGGACCATTTTGAGGCCAAGGCATGTTATCAGGCCTTTTGTTAGTCAAACGTATCCCCCACTGTCAGTCCCTTCGGGATCCATGCCTCATTCATCTTTATGAAGGTGAGGTAATTAACACTTATTTGACCGAGGTGACTTCTCTTGTCAGTGACAATGCCTCCTGCTGCACTGAAGGTCCTTTTTGACAGGACACTTGAAGCAGGGCAGGCCAGAAGTTCTATCGCAAACTGGGATAGCTCAGGCCACAGGTCAAGCCTGCACACCCAGTAGTGAAGGGGTTCATCGCTCCTCTGAGTGTTGATATCTGCTGTTAAGGCGAGGTAGTTTGCTACTTGTTGGTCGAGTCGTTCTCTAAGGCTGGATCCCGAAGAGCTGTGGCGATGAGTAGGACTGAAAAAGCTCTGCATGTCCTCCATCAACAACACATCTGTAAATCGTCCAGTCCTTGCCGCCGTGGTAGGAGGAGGATTACACTCACCTCTTCCCCTGTTAGATTCCCGTTGTGCTGTGACATCCCCCTTATAAGCTGTGTAAAGCATATTTTTTAGTTTGGTTTTGAACTGCTGCATCCTTTCCGACTTTCGGTAATTTGGTAACATTTCTGCCACTTTCTGCTTATACCGGGGGTCTAGTAGCGTGGCCATCCAGTACAGGTCGTTCTCCTTCATCCTTTTTATACGAGGGTCCCTCAACAGACATGACAGCATTAAAGACCCCATTTGAACAAGGTTGGATGCAGAGCTACTCATTTCCCGTTCCTCGTCCTCACTGATGTCATTGACGGTCTGTTCTTCCCCCCAGCCACGTACAACACCATGGGTCCCAGATAGGTGACAACAACGAGCACCCTGGGGTGCCTGCTGTGGTTGGTCTTCCTCCTCCTCAAAGCCGCCATATTCCTCCTCTGACTCCTCTTCCTCATACTCCTCTTCCAGCGTTCTGCAGGTCAGGCAAGCGATGATGACAAGGCGGTTTCTGGTGGTAATGGTGACCACAACTCTTCCTCTTCACGCTCATCTACAGCCTGATCCAGCACTCTTCGCAGGGCACGCTCCAGGAAGAAAACAAATGGTGGTGCGGGGTCAGCCACTGATCCACCTGTGCGTTCAGGGCGGACAGGAGTGCTGGTCCTGTGTGGCTCTCTGCTTTCAGGCAAGTCAACCCCAAGACAGCGTGGAACTGTCGTATCCGGGATGTGGAATATCCCCTGGGGAGCTGGGGGGATTCAGTTGATGTGCAGCCAGACGCCGCAGCAGAAGACGACTCAGCCGATGAGGATATCGAAGAGGATGGAGTAGGAGTAGAGGAGGTGGCAGTAGGTCTGCCTGCAAGTCGTGGAGGTGTCACTAACTCCGCTGCGGAGCCACGCATTCCATGCTTGTCAGCAGTCAGCAGGTTGACCCAATGTGCAGTGTACATGATATACCTGCCCTGACTGTGCTTTGCAGACCAGGTATCAGTGGTCAGATGGACCCTTGCCCCAACACTGTATGCCAGAGATGCCATGACTTCCTTTTCAATGACATTGTAGAGGTTTGGGATTGCCTTTTTTGAAAAAAAATTTTGTCCGGGTACCTTCCACTGTGGTGTCCCAATAGCGCCAAATTTTTTGAAGGCCTCAGACTCCACCAGCTGGTATGGTAAAAGCTGGTGGGCTAAGAGTTCCGTCAAGCCAGCTGTCAGTCGCCGGGCAAGGGGGTGACTCTGTGACATTGGCTCCTTACGCTCAAACATTTCCTTAACAGAGACCTGACTGTGGGCAGATGAGCAGGAACTGCTGAAGGTGAGAGGCGGAATGCCGGTTGGTTGAGAGGGGGCAGGGAGGACAGAAGTGGTTGACGTGGCTGTAGATGCTGGACCAGGAGGAGCATGGTGGCTTTGAGTTTGTGTGCTGTTTGTACTCATGTGTTGATCCCATAGGCGTTTGTGATGTGAGATCATGTGCCTTTGCAAAGCAGTTGTACCGAGGTGGGTGTTGGACTTCCCACGACTCAGTTTCTTTTGGCACAGGTTGCAAATGGCATTGCTCTTATCAGAGGCAGACACACAAAAAAAAAATGCCACACTGCTGAGCTTTGCAATGACGGCATTCTGGTGGTGGCAACAGCATGCATTGACTGGCGTGCTGTCTGGCTGACCCCGGGTGCCGATACATGCTGTCTGACTGTGCCACTAACTCCTTGCGACGACCTCCCTCTGCTTCCAACTCGTCTCCTCATTCTCTCTGTCACCCCTTCTGAATTTTCCCCCTCTTGTTCTCTTCAAGCAGGCACCCACGTGGCATCCGTGGACACATCGTCATCATCAACCGCTTCACTTGTATCTGACACCTCAGCAAAAGAAGCAGCAGCAGGTACAACATCATCATCATCACACTGTATGTCCATGTGTGTAATCCTGCCTGACTGAGACATAACCCTGTAATCGACTTCATCTGGCAAACATGGTTGCACATCACTAATTGCATCCAACTGATGTGTAAATAACTCCTCTGACGGATCAAGTGAAGCGGCTGTGGTGGCTGTGGTGGTAGTGGTGGTGGTGGAGGCGGGTGGGAGCGTGGTAACTTGAAAAGGAGGTGACCGAAGCTGAGATGGAGGAGGATGGTGCGTCAAGGTTCTTAGCGGAAGCTGTTGAAGATTGGGTGTCCTGTCTAAGCCAGTTAACTATGTCCTCAGAATTTTTCGGGTTCAGGGTACGTGGCCTCTGAACACTAGGCATTATTCCAGGGACAGTGGAAATCACAGCACCACGACCACGACAGCCGCTGCGGGGTGGCTTGCCTCTGCCTGTATTTTTTTTTTTAATAAGTGGTACTACGCGTGCTAGGTACTGTGCCACCCGGTATGAGTGGTGGGCACTGGCAGTGGGCACACTACAGTCTGTGGAAGTGGGCCTGACACACACTGGCGGCAGGCAAGCAACTGAAATTATACTACTGTCTAAAAATTAAATGCCTTATTTATCGTCAAGCTACTGTGCCACACGGTATCAGTGGTTGGCACTGACAGTGGTCACACTACAGTCAGTGGAAGTGGGCCTGACACACACTGGCAGCAGGCAAGCAACTGAATTTAGAATACTGTGTAAAAATTAAATGCCTTATTTATCGGCAAGCTACTGTGCCACCCGGTATCAGTGGTGGGCACTGGCAGTGGGCACGCTACAGTCAGTGGATGTGGGCATGACACACACTGGCAGCAGGCAAGCAACTTAATTTAGACTACTGTCTAAAATTAAATGCGTTATTTATCGGCAAGCTACTGTGCCACCCGGTATCAATGGTTGGCCATGTCAGTGGGCACACTACAGTCAGTGGAAGTGGGCCTGACACACACTGGCAGCAGGCAAGCTACTGAAATTAGATTATTGTCTAAAAATTAAATGCCTTATTTATCGGCAAGCTACTGTGCCACCCAGTATCAGTGGTTGGCACTGACAGTGGTCACACCACAGTCTGTGGAAGTGGGCCTGACACACACTGGCAGCAGGCAAGCAACTGAATTTAGACTACTGTGTAAAAATTAAATGCCTTATTTATCAGCAAGCTACTGTGCCACCCAGTATCAGTGGTGGGCACTGGCAGTGGGCACACTACAGTCTGTGGAAGGGGGCCTGACACACACTGGCAGCAGGCAAGCAACTGAATTTAGACTACTGTCTAAAAATTAAATGCTTTTTTTATCGGCAAGCTACTGTGCCACCCGGTATCAGTGGTTGGCACTGGCAGTGGGCACACTACAGTCAGTGGAAGTGGGCCTTACACACACTGGCAGCAGGCAAGCAACTGAATTTAGACTACTGTCTAAAAATGAAATGCCTTATTTATCGGCAAGCTACTGTGCCACCCGGTATCAGTGGTTGGCACTGGCAGTGGTGACACTACAGTCTGTGGAAATGGGACTTACACACACTGGCAGCAGGCAAGCAACTGAATTTAGACTACTGTGTAAAAATTAAATGCCTTATTTATCAGCAAGCTACTGTGCCACCCGGTATCAGTGGTGGGCACTGGCAGTGGGCACGCTACAGTCAGTGGAAGTGGGCATGACACACACTGGCAGCAGGCAAGCAACTGAATTTAGAATACTGTGTAAAAATAAAATTCCTTATTTATCGGCAAGCTACTGTGCCACCCGGTATCAGTGGTGGGCACTGGCAGTGGGCACGCTACAGTCAGTGGAAGTGGGCATGACACACACTGGCAGCAGGCAAGCAACTGAATTTAGACTACTGTCTAAAATTAAATGCGTTATTTATCGGCAAACTACTGTGCCACCCGGTATCAGTGGTTGGCCATGTCAGTGGGCACACAACAGTCAGTGGAAGTGGGCGTAACACACACTGGCAGCAGGCAAGCTACTGAAATTAGATTATTGTCTAAAAATTAAATGCCTTATTTATCGGCAAGCTACTGTGCCACCCAGTATCAGTGGTTGGCACTGACAGTGGTCACACTACAGTCTGTGGAAGTTGGCCTGACACACACTGGCAGCAGGCAAGCAACTGAATTTAGACTACTGTGTAAAAATGAAATGCCTTATTTATCAGCAAGCTACTGTGCCACCCAGTATCAGTGGTGGGCACTGGCAGTGGGCACACTACAGTCTGTGGAAGGGGGCCTGAAACACACTGGCAGCAGGCAAGCAACTGAATTTAGACTACTGTCTAAAAATTAAATGCTTTATTTATCGGCAAGCTACTGTGCCACCCGGTATCAGTGGTTGGCACTGGCAGTGGGCACACTACAGTCTGTGAAAGTGGCCTGTCACACACTGGCAGCAGGCAAGCAACTGAATTTAGACTACTGTGTAAAAATTAAATGCCTTTTTTATCAGCAAGCTACTGTGCCACCCAGTATCAGTGGTGGGCACTGGCAGTGGGCACACTACAGTCTGTGAAAGTGGGCCTGACACACACTGGCAGCAGGCAAGCAACTGAATTTAGACTACTGTCTAAAAATGAAATGCCTTATTTATCGGCAAGCTACTGTGCCACCCGGTATCAGTGGTTGGCACTGGCAGTGGTGACACTACAGTCTGTGAAAGTGGGCCTGACACACACTGGCAGCAGGCAAGCAACTGAATTTAGACTACTGTCTAAAAATTAAATGCCTTATTTATCAGCAAGCTACTGTGCCACCCAGTATCAGTGGTGGGCACTGGCAGTGGGCACACTACAGTCTGTGGAAGTGGGCCTGACACACACTGGCAGCAGGCAAGCAACTGAATTTAGACTACTGTCTAAAAATTAAATGCCTTATTTATCGGCAAGCTACTGTGCCACCCGGTATCAGTGGTTGGCACTGGCAGTGGGCACACTACAGTCAGTGGAAGTGGGCCTGACACACACTGGCAGCAGGCAAGCAACTGAAATTAGACTACTGTCTAAAAATTAAATGCCTTATTTATCGGCAAGCTACTGTGCCACCCGGTATCAGTGGTTGGCACTGGCAGTGGGCACACTACAGTCAGTGGAAGTGGGCCTGACACACACTGGCAGCAGGCAAGCAACTGAATTTAGACTACTGTGTAAAAATTAAATGCGTTATTTATCGGCAAGCTACTGTGTCACCCGTTATCAGTGGTTGGCACTGGCAGTGGGCACACTACATTCAGTGGAATTGGGCCTGACACACACTGGAAGCAGGCATGCAACTGAATTTAGACTACTGTCTAAAAATTAAATGCTTTATTTATCGGCAAATTACTGTGCCACCCGGTATGAGTGGTTGGCACTGGCAGTGGGCACACTACAGTCTGTGGAAGTGGGCATGACACACACTGGCAGCAGTCAAGCAACTGAATTTAGACTACTGTCTAAAATTAAATGCGTTATTTATCGGCAAGCTACTGTGCCAGCCGGTATCAGTGGTTGGCACTGGCAGTGGGCACACTGCAGTCTGTGGAAGTGGGCCTGAAACACACTGGCAGCAGGCAAGCAACTGAAATTAGACTACTGTCTAAAAATGAAATGTCTTATTTATCGGCAAGCTACTGTGCCACCCGGTGTCAGTGGTGGGCACTGGCAGTGGGCACACTACAGTCAGTGGAATTCGGCCTGACATACACTAGCCGGCAAGCAACTGAAATTACACTAAAGTGTAAAAATGAAATGCCTTTTTTTATGCCAAGTCCTGTGCCACACGGGATGACAGGGGTGGGCACTGGCAGTGGGCACACTACAGTCAGTGGAAGTCGGCCTGACACACATTAGCAGGCAAGCAACTGAAATTACACTAAAGTGTAAAAATGAAATGCCTTTTTTTGATGCAAAGTCCTGTGCCATACAGTATGACAGGGGTGGGCACTGGCAGTGGGCACACTACAGTCTGTGAAAGTGGGCCTGACACACACTGGCAGCAGGCAAGCAACTGAATTTAGACTACTGTCTAAAAATTAAATGCCTTATTTATCGGCAAGCTACTTTGCCACCCGTTATCAGTGGTTGGCACTGGCAGTGGTCACACTACAGTCAGTGGAAGTGGGCCTGACATACACTGGCAGCAGGCAAGCAGCTGAAATAAGAATACTGTCTAAAAATTAAATGCCTTATTTATCGGCAAGCTACTGTGCCACCCGGTATCAGTGGTTGGCACTGGCAGTGGGCACACTACAGTCTGTGAAAGTGGGCCTGACACACACTGGCAGCAGGCAAGCAACGGAATTTAGACTACTGTCTAAAAATTAAATGCCTTATTTATCGGCAAGCTTCTGTGCCACCCGGTATCAGTGGTTGGCACTGGCAGTGGTCACACTACCATCAGTGGAAGTGAGCCTGACACACACTGGCAGCAGGCAAGCAACTGAATTTAGACTACTGTCTAAAAGTTAAATGCCTTATTTATCGGCAAGCTACTGTGCCACCCGGTATGAGTGGTTGGCACTGGCAGTGGGCACACTACAGTCTGTGGAAGTGGGCCTGACACACACTGGCAGCAGGCAAGCAACTGAATTTAGACTACTGTCTAAAAATTAAATGCCTTATTTATCGGCAAGCTACTATGCCAGCCGGTATCAGTGGTTGGCACTGGCAGTGGGCACACTACAGTCTGTGGAAGTGGGCCTGAAACACAATGGCAGCAGGCAAGCAACTGAATTTAGACTACTGTGTAAAAATGAAATGCCTTATTTATCGGCAAGCTACTGTGCCACCCGGTATCAGTGGTGGGCACTGGCAGTGGGCACGCTACAGTCAGTGGAAGTGGGCATGACACACACTGGCAGCAGGCAAGCAACTGAAATTAGACTACTGTCTAAAATTAAATGCGTTATTTATCGGCAAGCTACTGTGCCACCCGGTATCAGTGGTTGGCCATGTCAGTGGGCACACTACAGTCAGTGGAAGTGGGCCTGACACACACTGGCAGCAGGCAAGCTACTGAAATTAGATTATTGTCTAAAAATTAAATGCCTTATTTATCGGCAAGCTACTGTGCCACCCAGTATCAGTGGTTGGCACTGACAGTGGTCACACTACAGTCTGTGGAAGTGGGCCTGACACACACTGGCAGCAGGCAAGCAACTGAATTTAGACTACTGTGTAAAAATTAAATGCCTTATTTATCAGCAAGCTACTGTCCACCCAGTATCAGTGGTGGGCACTGGCAGTGGGCACACTACAGTCAGTGGAAGTGGGCCTGACACACACTGGCAGCAGGCAAGCAACTGAAATTAGACTACTGTCTAAAATTAAATGCCTTATTTATCGGCAAGCTACTGTGCCACCCGGTATCAGTGGTTGGCACTGGCAGTGGGCACACTACAGTCTGTGAAAGTGGGCCTGACACACACTGGCAGCAGGCAAGCAACTGAATTTAGACTACTGTGTAAAAATTAAATGCCTTATTTATCGGCAAATTACTGTGCCACCCGGTATGAGTGGTTGGCACTGGCAGTGGGCACACTACAGTCTGTGGAAGTGGGCATGACACACACTGGCAGCAGGCAAGCTACTGAAATTAGACTACTGTCTAAAATTAAATGCGTTATTTATCGGCAAGCTACTGTGCCACCCGGTATCAGTGGTTGGCCATGTCAGTGGGCACACTACAGTCAGTGGAAGTGGGCCTGAAACACACTGGCAGCAGGCAAGCTACTGAAATAAGACTACTGTCTAAAATTAAATGCGTTATTTATTGGCAAGCTACTGTGTCACCCGTTATCAGTGGTTGGCACTGGCAGTGGGCACACTACATTCAGTGGAATTCGGCCTGACATACACTAGCAGGCAAGCAACTGAAATTACACTAAAGTGTAAAAATGAAATGCCTTTTTTTATGCCAAGTCCTGTGCCACACGGGATGACATGGGTGGGCACTGGCAGTGGGCACACTACAGTCAGTGGAAGTCGGCCTGACACACACTAGCAGGCAAGAAACTGAAATTACTCTAAAGTGTAAACATGAAATGCCTTTTTTTGATGCAAAGTCCTGTGCCACACGGGATGACAGTGGTGGGCATTGGCAGTGGGCACACTACAGTCTGTGGGCCTGCAGCTCCTCACACACGGGCAGGCCAGGCAACTGCAATATATATATGGAGCAAAAAAAAAAAAGCAGACTTATGTTGCAGCCCTAAAAAGGGCTTTTTGTGGTGCTGTCAGGACGCTGTCCTTACAGCAGAGATCAGATGAGTCTTTCAGGACTGGAGTGGACACTGAATACACTAGCCTAGCTATCGATTTCCCAATTAAATCAGCAGCAGCTACACTGTCCCTTCTCTCACTAATACTGCAAATTTCGAATGAATCTAAAATGGATAGTGTTCAGGAGATGGGAGGGTCTGGGAGGGAGGGTATGTTGCTGATTGGCTGGAATGTGTCTGCTAACTGTGAGGTACAGGGTCAAAGTTTGCTCAATGATGATGTATAGGGGGCGGACCGAACATTGCATAGTTCGGGCCATCTCTAATCTCGGGCATATATGCCCTTTTTTATGCAACCCATTATATTATTGGCCTTGGCAGTAGCTGCCTGACACTGGTTTTTACAGCTTAGTTTGCTGTTTATTAAAATTCCTAGATCCTTTTCTATGTCAGTGTTACCGAGTGTTTTACCATTTAGTATGTAAGGGTGACTTGCATTATTCCTTCCCATATACATAACTTTACTTTGTCAGTGTTAAACCCCATCTGCCATGTCTCTGCCTAAGCCTCCAATCTTTCCAAATCCCTCTGTAGCAGAAAACTGTCCTCTTTAGTGTTGATTACTTTACACAGTTTAGTGTCATCTGCAAAAATTTATATTTTACTATGCAAGCCTTCTACAAGATCATTAATAAATATATTGAAGAGAATAGGGCCCAATACTGACCCCTGAGGTACCCCACTAGTGACAGTGACCCAATCTGAGTGTGTACCCTTAATAACCACCCTTTGTTTTCTGTCACTCAGCCAGTTACTTACCCACTTACAGACGTTTTCTCCCAGTGCGAGCATTCTCATTTTATATACTAACCTTTTATGCAGTACAGTGTCAAATGCTTTGGAGAAGTCCAGATATACGACACCCATTGATTCGCCGCTGTCAAGACTAGAATTTACCTCCTCCTAGCGATTATGGATTATCACCACAGCATTAACAACATATGTTAAAATTAAATTTTAAGTGAACATATGACAGTTATCCTTTAAACTTACAGATGTAGTGATCCTCATCTTGATTCTTAATGTGTTAAGCAAAAAATGGCAAGATACAATGAATTGACATCTTCAATTAATTTTACTGGCTTTTGTATTGCGATGTCACGGTGAGATACAATATTTTGATTGGCTACATCTGTACTTTTTGCTTAAATTAATAATGCATACTGTATATTGTGAAGCTATCTCATGATCCATTTCAGATAATATGTTGGCCACAAGCCGGTCAATATGTAAGGCACTTTTGCATGTCCTATTGCCTCTGCAACAATCTATTGTTATGGCAGTGGGTGTGGATCCAATGTGTCAACCAACCTGTTTGACTTTTGGCTAAACCTAACGGCATTATTCTGGCAGTTCCCTGGTATTCACCCTTTAACCCCTGTACAAGGATCTGAACTTTGCTGCAGTGGTGCCACCAAGACTCTTCCTCTTGGAGTAGTCCCAGTGTTGTTGACAACTGTTCCATTGTGATCAAAAACACGGTTGAGAATTAGAGATTAGCAAATCGAAGCTGACAAAGTGGAATTCGATCCGAATTTAAGAAAAAATTCAATTTTCCCTGAATCTGAATTTCCTCACGATTTGTGGTAACAAATCGCATTTTTTCCTAAAATGTCTGCTGCACGTGTGAGGACATGGGGCAAGGAACCCTGGGAAGGTGGGATCAACCATAATGCCATGCATGCAGTCAATCAGCAGCCAGCAAGCCCTGTGATGTCAAAGCCCTATAAATAGATTCAACCATCTTAGATTCTGCCATTTACCAGTGTATTTAGTGCAGGGAGGGACGTCAGCAGGCACTAGGGACAGTGTTAGAAAAAACTTCATTGTGCTAAAAAAAACTATTTACAAGTGCAGGGATAGATTATATAAGGTGTAGGGGAAGTATAGGGCGGAATGATTCCACAGCATTTATGTTAAACATGGTTCAGTAGGGGAGGTTACAGCCTGGGTAATAAGAAAAATCCTATGACACCTTGCTGCACTGACTGGGGATCCGAATTGCCATTATACAGCAATATAATTCCAGAAAAACGTTCTTACTAAGGCACAAGTGCTGTTTGATACAGGCATTAACAGGGTTTATTACAAGGAAATAATCTTATGTCTTATTTGCCTTTGTGCGGTGCAGTTATATGTTCTAAAGCATTTTTTGGCTTGTATTAGTGGGGAAAAAAAGACCTATTAGTCGTTGTGTGGTGAAGTGCTAAAATTACAGCCCTTTTTGTCTTGTATTAGTGGAAATACAAAAAATATATTTGCTGTATAGCGGTGCAGTTATATGTTCTAAAGCCTTTTGTGTCATGTATTAGTGGAAAAAGAAAAAATATATTTGCTGATCAGCAGTGCAGTTATCTGTTCTAAAGCCTTTTGTGGCGTGTATTAATGGAAAAAGAAAAAATCTATTTGCCATTCAGTGGTGCAGTTATCTGTTCTAAATATTTTTGTGGCGTGTATTAGTTATAAAATATGTATATATAGATATTTGCAATATAGCGGTGCTATATAGCGGTGCAGTTATCTGTTCTAAAGCCCGTTTTGTTGTGTATTAGTGGCAAAAGTAAAATATATTTGCTGTTCAGGGGTGCAGTTATATGTTCTACAGTCTTTTGTGCCGCGTATCAGTGGAAAAAGAAAAATATATATTTGATGATCAGCGGTGCCGTTATCTGTTCTGAAACCTTTTGTGGCGTATATTAGTGGAAAAAGTGGCAAAAGTAAAATCTATTTGCCATTCTGAAGTGCAGTTATATATTCTAAAGCCCTTTTAGTCATGTAATAGTAACAAAAGAAAAATATATTTGCCATTGAGTGGTGCAGTTATATATTCTAAAGCCTTTTGTGTCATTTATAAGTGGAAACAAATAAGGGCCTATCTGTCATTCTGCCTTTTGTGGTGTGTATTAGTGGAAAAAGAAAAAATCTATTTGCCATTCAGTGGTGCAGTTATCTGTTCTAAATCCTTTTGTGGCGTGTATTAGTTATAAAATAAATATATATATATATATATATATATATATATATTTGCCGTTTAGCGGTGCAGTTATATGTTCTAGAGCCGGTTTTGTTGTGTATTAGTGGCAAGAGTAAAATATATTTGCTGTTCAGGGGTGCAGTTATATATTCTAAAGCCTTTTGTGTCGTGTAAAAGTGGAAAAAAGAAAAAATATATTTTCCTTTTAGTGGTGCAGTTATATGTTCTAAAGCCTTTTGTTGCGTGTATAAGTGGAAAAAGAAAAAATATATTTGCCTTATAGAGGTATAGTTATATGTTCTAAAGCCTTTTGTTGCGTGTATTAGTGGAAAAAGAAGAAACATATTTGACGTATACTGTAGTGGTGCAATTATCTGTTCTAAAGCCTTTTGTGGAGTGTGTTAGTGTAAAAAGAAAATATATATTTGACGTATACTGTAGCGGTGCAGTTATCTGTTCTAAAGCCTTTTGTGGAGTGTATTAGTGGAAAAAGAAAATATATATTTGCTGTATATTGTAGCAGTGCAGTTATCTGTTCTAAATCCTTTTGTGGAGTGCATTAGTGGAAAAAGAAAAAATATATTTGCAGTAGAGCGGTGCAGTTATATGTTCTAAAGCCTTTGTGGTGTGTGTTAGTGGAAAAAGAAAAAATATATTTGCTGATCAGCAGTGCAGTTATCTGTTCTAAATCCTTTTGTGTGGTGTATTAGTGGAAAAAAGAATATATATTTGCCGTGTACTGTAGTTGTGCAGTTATCTGTTCTAAAGCCCCATGTTCTAAAGCTCAACTAATTGAAGTGTGCAATGATTCTAAGAGCGACGCCTGTCATCTGCATGTCATACAGACTAACAGTATTATTTCATTACCAAAGCAGACTTACTATGCATGTTACTGCAAAGCACAGTGTTCTACACCATTACAAAGGCTCTCTGCAGCCAGGAAATAGAAGTTTTGTAACAGAATTTGCCACAAATAAATTCGGATCAAACCAGATTTTTTTCACAAAAATTTGATGAACCAGCGACTCAAATTTTTAGAAAATTCACTCATCTATAGTGAGAATCATTGAAGAATCGGGCAAAACCCATAGTCAGAGGCCAAGGTCAGGACAGGCAGAGTTCATGTGACTCCATGGAACAGGCCTGAAGTCAGGGCTGAGAGCAGAGGATCACAAAGAGAAACAGGCATGGGGGTGGGGGGAAATCAGGCAACAGAGAGTCAGAATGGAGAAAACAGCCAGAGGTCAGTACACGGACAGACAACAGAGAATAAATACCTTAGCAAGGAACTAGCAAGTTAGAGACCAAAGGAATGGGAGAAACAGCACAGCTAATTAGCCATTTAGAAACAGGCTAACTGTATTGTGTATGCTTCCCTCCATACCTTTAATACAGCCTACCCATCTTGAAATCTTTCTTTCCTCTTCACTCATTGATATGTCATATTACAATGTCCTTTCCCTTGCTGCTGCCACCTTTAACATTCAGAGAAAAGAAGAGGAGAGTGCAGTGATGGACTTACACCAGATTCAGCAGAGCCACTTGCTAAGTAAATGACTTACATAAACCCTGCTGAAGCAACACAGTAGGGATTTTCTAATGAAGACTAATCAGTGAGTTGCTTAATGTTACACTTTGGAACAATTAAAATTTTCCACTGCGATATTAGACTAAACAGTTTAAAGATTCATCTGAGTGTTTGCTTTTGGATAATAAATATGGTGCACCTTTAGACTGCTTAGTCTAAATTTATAGTTTCTCTTTAATGTTTGACCATATTTGTACTGCATTTTTGGTGCATCTTAACCCATACAACTTCACCACTAAACCATTCCCCTTGCCATTAAACCACTCCTGCTATTAGGACTAAGCAAAAATAGTGTCTAAAAAGCTTAAATGTGGTGCATGACCTTTATTACAGGTGGATCTACTTGTTTTTATGTTCAGGGTTACAGGTCTAGAAAATAGGGCTTGTCAGCTTCAAGACCAGACAATCCCTTGAAGGGTTTTCTGAGCTATCAAAAAATGTTCCCAAGGAAGAATAGGCTGTAAAACAATTGAAGAATATTTACTCACCAGATGATTCTTTGTGGTCCCAGCACTGACACTGCAGTCTGTGTGGTGCCATAGCCATACCTTACGAGGCCAGTGATTAGCTGCAATTGGTGTTGAGTGAATCTAAGTTAACGAAGTGGACTTCAATTTAAATTTCAGGAAAAATTTGATTTGCAGCAAGGCTGAATTTCCTTGTGCTTCATGGTAATGCATTGATTTTCCCTGAAATGGCAGTAATTTTTTTTAAATCATAGTTACCTCATCCATTTCAGTGAGAAGAGGCCTCCGCAGCCATCTTGCTTGAAGATCCCAAGTGAAATCTGGTGCGCGGTGAAGTATGACGTCACCACTCTGGCCGAATTGATGATGTCATCATGCACCGCAAGAGATTTGGTGGCCTCTTCATACTCAAACGGATAAGGTAAGTACAATTACATTTTTTATTTTATTTTTATGGATGCTGCATTTCTCTTGTAACAGTGGCTAATTTGTGTATGTCATCACCAGTTAAAGGAGAGATCAACCATAAAAAACTAAATATATAATATTAGATGCCCACAAGGGTCTTTCATGACCTTATGTGAGTGTAAAATGTAAAATAAAAAAATAAACTAAATGAAAAAAGACAAAAAAAAAAATAACAGCACGTGACACAACACACTTCCAGTGCCTCCCCTGGTGGCCATAACCCATATATTTTCTATATAAAAAAATGTTATGGAAAGGGGGGTATAATTTAAAAAGTGATTTAGTTGCACGATGTGCTAGTAAAAAAAATAATAACCAGTTTTCATTGTTTTACCATTTTTATGGGTATAAAAAAAAAGCTAAAATATAAATAACATAGCAATAAAGCCCCATGTATCAACCCAATAAGGCACACAAATGATTTACATAACCAAGGACTATAATCAGATACATGTGGTATAAAATAAAGAAAATATGTCTGGTCAGGAAGGGGGCAGATGGGGCATCATTAAACTGGTTAATTAAAATTAAGTCAATGGTTAAAACAGCTCTCATCACAACATGTTTCTGTAGCTATAAGGACCTTGATATGTGTTACTACAGACCATAGAAGGTAACCTTGTATTTTTTGAATGTTAAAAATAAAAATGTTTATCGTATTAACCCTGGCCTTTTCTGTAACTGAACCAGCATTTGGTAATTCATTTTTGCAAACCCTCAGCAGAGTTTGACACAAAAAGGTCCCAAGTAAAATAAATAAGGTTCCGTCTGAGTGATGACAAGTGACTTTTAAATTATAAATACATGTGGCGTGGTGTTTTAACTTTCGGAAACCCTTTTCACTACAAGGTAAATACACACAGTATTTTTGCAATCTCTCAAACATGTTCCAACTGATTGCTTGTCCTACACAGATGGTAGGCTAAACTTATTATCATTTTGCCAGTTAAAGAAAATTGAAAAAATAGAGATATTTAAGCCTTTTGGATGGTAAAAGCATATAGGAGCATGTGTCAATGTCAGTGCAGTCACAGTGAAAAGAATAATCTTACAAATGTGCTCACATATTTTTTTATTAGGTGACTGGTCTAGTAATCGAAAGTCAAATAGGTGGAGGTAGAAAGCTAACTAACTAACTAACATTTTTTCAAGTTTCTCTGGCTTACCCCTAGAGCTTATGGCAAAGCAAGGAATGTTAAAGCATAGTTAATGTGCAAAAAGCACAATATATTTATATATATATATATATATATATATATATATTTTTTTGTTTTTGTTTTTGTTTTTTACATACACTGTGTAATCCAAACGCCACATATAAAGACCTCAGTCAATGCTTTGACAATCCTTCAAACAGAAAAATTGTAGGTGTACTGTGTTCATAAATATTCTTTTAATTTGTGATTTAAAATATATATATTTTTTTATATTTACTTTGAAAACAACTTGTGCAAACAAGATTAATAAGGTATCCCATTAGAATAAACCTTTTCCCTATGGTGACACAGAGCAAATTCAGGAATGAGTTTCTAAAACCTACTTGTCCTTGGTGTAGTTTTTATTATCAAACAAGAAGTGAATAGTTTTGCCATATGTCACATTGCTTGCATAAACGAGGAATTGCAGATTACAAAAAAATTGCTATCAAACTGTGTGGGTCTCTCTGCCACTGGTTCCTTTAGCAGTAGCTACGGTTGCTACATATATACTTATGCCCATATATGTTACTTATGAGGATTATGAATATTGATACAAGATTTTGTATAAACTACTGCAAAATACTGTTATAACCTCCATACTTCTCCCTATATATACTAACTTTAAAACAATTGTTTTCATGCTCATATATAAAGCAAATGTATAGGTATTTTATAAAAGAGCTGTCATTAAGCATTAGAAATTTGTGAAATTTGTTTTGAGTCCCATAATTGGTTGGAATTTGTTTGATTCAGGTATGAATTAAATTGGCATAAATCAAAACTGCTCAGATTGTCTTCAAAAGTTGTGTATTACATTCATGGACTTTGAGGGTTCAGGGGTCTGTTGACCTCTATAACATGACAGGTGTAAAATGAAAGACCCATACCTCGTCTTTTCAGAGTGAGAATCTGGGTAGCAGCACCAGCCATCCAGCTAGTACTAGTAGTAGTAGGCCATAGTTTCCCTTGGGTTTTGAAAGGGTCAACATTATTATTGAGGACAAAGAGGATAAGATTGTGAACTGGAAGACTCACTCCACCTCTCAATCAAAGCAGACTGATGCTGAGGTCACCTTTGAGTCCATATCTTAGAGCCAGAGGTCACAGCATTCCTCCTGCTTCTTATCCTTGCAACCCCAAATAATAAATAACATCCTCTCTGACTTCACTGCCCTCTCCTAGTGGTTTGTTTTCATTTTTCTACCACGGGCTATGAAAAATTCTCAAGAGACTCTCCCTGCTGATGAGTTTTTTGAGATCAGTGATTGGACTGTCATCAGGAGGTGGTTCAGGGGAAGGTGGGGGACTCCATGCATAGCTGTGTTGGTGGTTATATTAATGGCAACTGTATCCATCGCGGTGGCAGTAGGAGCATTGGTAGTGGCACTCGGAGAAAATACAGAGCAGGGAATTAGAAGGGGGCTAAGCAGACCATGATGACATAGCGCAGTCTGATAAAAGTTGTGGGGATGGTGAGGACTATAATGATTGTGTGTTGAACATGATCCAGATCAAGCTGCTGAGGAGGAGGAAACCTCAGAGGAGGAGGGTCGTGGCAGCAGTAGCAATAAAGAGCAGAGGCAACATATGAACAGAACCACCCAAATAACTTCCAAGCGAGATTATAGTCAGCTAGGGTATTGTTTATGCCACTGATACTGTAGGTGCAGGCTAAAAACAGCTAGCGCAGCAAGAGTGTCCTCCTTCACATGGTCTAATTTTCAGTAGACAGGCCACATCCTTGTACAGTAAAATGTCCTTTTAATCATCATCAATTACTTCTTCTTCCGCTCAGAATTCTCCTACTCCTACCACTCTGTCATCAGGCATTGATAATGGGATGTGTGGCCAAGAGACAACTCTACACACCCAGCAATCCAAAGAGGCACAAGCTTAATTCCAACCTGGCCAAGTTGCTGGTGGATCAGTCACTTCCATGCCACCAAATGGATTATACTGCCTTGAGGGAGCTGATGTCATGCACTCAGCCTAACTGTAAGATACCTAGCTGCCATTAGTTCTCAAAAAAAACATTATTCCCTTGTACTCTCATCTGGTGGAAAACCTGGGCTTCTTCTTGCAATTCTCATTGTGCGGAAAGGTGTACAACACCATGGACACCTCGAGCAGCTTTTAAGGGCAGTGATAGTACATCGACATAGCAAAGGAACAACAAGTCAAGGTGCACACCACCATGGACACTTGAAGCAGCTTTTAAGGGCAGTGATAGTGCATCGGACATGGCAAAGGAACAACAAGGTCAGGACCTATTGACACCTCCAAATTACTGTTGGTCTGATTCCCACACCAGCAGCTTATCCGCCTGCTCCCCATCCATCTACTTGAACATCCTCCAGTCCTCAACCGAAGCAGGGCAGAGCATTACTCTCACTCATCCTTCTTCTTGTATGTGTAAAGTGAAGAATTCCCATGCCATGTTAGAGCTGACAGGACTGGGCTAGAGATGAGTGAACCACTTGAGGTTTGGTTCAGGTTCACAGAGTTTTTCAAAATGTTAAGTTCGGACCTGAATCGATTTGGGCTGAACCAAAGTTGCTCCAATTCGTCTGAAAGTTTGCATATAACACCCTCTAGTCTCCTAGGACTTGGACTTTTTAGGAAAACTTGTTATCTATTTTTGTTTACTTTATATGATTTTTTTTCTTTTTCCCTCCCCAAACTCTCAAATGCAATGACAGCAATAGTAAAACAGGTCTGAATGACACTGACATACATAGGTATGGGTAAACTCACATTTGATGGCGTTAACAAACAGCATTTTTAAAAACATAACACACTGTCCTATGTGTTATGCTTTTTTATATTCCAAAGCTTCCAAAAATTGGCCCCCATCAGAGGGCAAATGGTGCTTAAATACACACAGTGTTATGGGATGATTTTTTTTTTTAAGTGATTTGTTGGGGGGGCCAAGTGTAATACCCCAGAGCAAGGGTATTTCAAAATTGTTTATTGTTATGCATTGCATTTCACTGTTTGTTTCCTGGGTATCACTACCAGAAATAAAGGTATAACAAAGGTTGATAGGAACCCGGTTAATCACCCTATCCCTCCACTCTTGGAATAAGTGGGCTGGTCCTGTTTCCTGCCAAGAGATGGAGTTGCTGTGTAGCTACAGTTCTGGAGAGGACACAACTTGCAGTGCTCCTACTACTGGTAAAGATTTCTCCAGAGAGAACCATTACTGAATTGCCTGAAGTAAAGCCTTGAGAGGATAAGATACAGCAGGGTGAATTTCTATATCCAGCTGCTACAGACCCTGCTGCAAAATGAGGGAAAATGGACCTCATCACCAAACAACCACTAGGTCAGTATCAACTAAGTGCTAAATCACTACCAACTAACCTGCCTCAATATCCTTGCTGGTGCCAGAAGATAATTTCACTAAAGTCAGCTGCTACTGCTTTTATTTTCAAGCTCTATGTTACACTTAATAAAAGGACTTTGTTACATTCAATTCAGGCCTCATTCTTCAATGCTACAACTTTCACTTTAACAGACCAGGGAGTGACAGCACGACACAGCTACACTATATCAGGGGCACTACCACTCCCATTCTCTATAACGGCTCCCATATGGGCTTGTTGCACAAACGTCCAAATTTGATGGTACATGTTGACAGGCAGACAGGAGCATAATGAATGCAGCAACAGCCTTACGGAAGATGATGGTAGGCAGACAGCTGCATTGGCATGATAGTGGAAGTGGCATGATGGAGGCAGCAGCAGCCTTACAGAACCATGACAGTAGACAGCCCATAGCAATGGTATGATAGCGGCAGCGGCATGATGGACGGCAGGCCATCTGTAAGACCAAATCTATTCATTGGTCTCAGCCAGAGGAGTTTACAAATCTTCCTAAATCCAGGCTTGGTTCATTTTGACAAAAAATTATGTTTTGGAAACGAGCGGAGGACAATTTGGTTCGTTTGGGTATTAGCACTTCCCCTGAAGCACTAAAAACCCTCTCCAAGATGTCACTGGAGGCTGGCAAGAAAGAAGAAAGAGAGTATGCTATGCCTGTTTGGGCCACTGTTCCAGTCTGCCTGCCCAGAAATCCATGGGGTAAGGAAACAGGGTATGCACAAGAGAATGACCAGACTGTAGGTAGAACTGAACCTGGGCATTGGGGCAGTTTGCTTACTGGCCTCAGCCTGTTGCAACACATGGAAAAACTGCACCATCAGGCTTCTGCCTTCCTTGATTCTCAAAATAGGGGGAATAAGCTGTTTAATACTGCTGTTATTAGAGTGTCCACCTTGTTTAATAGATAAGCAATTCCATTAGACCTTGATTCTAAAATTGGGTTGAATAAGCTGTGAAGCTGTGTAATTTAACTGTTATTGGGGTGTCTACCTTGTTTAATAGATAATAAATTTTATTATACCATGATTCTCAAATTGTGGCAAATAAGCTTTGTAATTTAACTGTCATTAGGGTGCCCACCTTGTTAAATAGCAATTCTATTACTCCTTGATTCTCAAATTCGGGTGAATAAGCTGTGTAATTTAATTGTCATTAGGGTGCCCACCTTGTTTAATAGACAAGAAATTTTATTGTGCCTTGATTCTCAAATTGGGGTGAATAAGCATTTTTATTTACCTGTTATTGGGGTGTCCACCTTGTTTAATAGATAAGCAATTTGATTTGGCCTTGGTTCTCAAATTGGGTGAATGAGCTTTATCATATCTCTGTTAGGAGAAATAGTTAACTAGATGAGCAATTGTATTATGCCTTGACTTTCAAATTAGGGTAAACTAATGCTTCAGTTTTTTGGGGTGCTAGCCTTGTTTAATAGATAAGCATGGGTGAATAACCTTTCTAATTGTACTGTTATTGGGGTGTCATATTCGTCATATATTCGCGAATATTCGTAATCAAGATTATTCTGTTGATTGCAAATAAGCGGCAATGTAATATTTGCGTAATGCGAATAATCTGAAACCAGAATATATAGCACTATGGAATATAGTGCTATATATTCTTTTTTTAGAATATTCGTAATTTTTTCCATCTGAAGTCATGATTCCTCCCTGTGTGCATTACGCGAATATTAGATTGCCGATTCTTCGCATTAGTGGAAAAATTTATTTTTCATATGTGAAAAATCAGCAATGTAATATTCGTGTAATACGAAGATTTTAAAACACGAGTATATAGCACTATAAAATATTGTTTTTAGAATATTCGTCATTTTTTCCAATTTAATGTGGACAGTCATTGGCCCAAAAGCAACATAAGCACGGAGGAATCATGACTTCAGATGGAAAAAAATAACGAATATTGTAAAAAACTAAAATATAGCACTATATTCTATAGTGCTATATCTTTGGGTGTTAGAATATTCACCGATTTTTCGCATAAGAGAAAATTATATAATGAAGAATACTCTAATTCACTACAGACTACAATATTGCAGCCTTCTCACATTTGGAACACTTTTACTTATCCAAGCCATTTTGAGATTGTTTTCTCATGAGACATTGTACTTCATGACAGTCATAAATCTGAGTCAATATATATCACCTTTAATCCCAAATTCACCCAAAATTTTGAAAAATTAGCAATTTTCTAAATTTCTATTTCTCTGCTTTTAAAATACAAAGTGATACCTCATTAAATATTTATTACTTAACATTCCCCATATGTCTGCTTTATGTTGGCATCATTTTGTAAATATCATTTTATTTTTTTAGGACCTTAGAAGGCTTAGAAGTTTAGAAGCAATTTTTCAAATTTTCGACAAAATTTCCAAAACCATCTTTTTAAGCACCAATTCAGTTAGAAAGTGACTTTGAGGAGCTTGCGTAATGGAAACCACCCACACATGACCCCATTTTAGAAACAACACCCCTTAAATTATTCAAAACTGATGCTACAAACGTTGTAAACCCTTTAGGTGTTCCACAAGAATTAAAGAAAAATGGAGGTGAAATTTCAATATTTCACTTTTTTGGTAGATTTTTTTATGTTAATCAATCTTTTACTTGCAACACAGCAAGGATTAACAGCAAAAAAACCTCAGTATATATTTCTGATTCTGCAGTTAAAATACCCCATATATGGTGGTAAACTGCTCTATGGGCACGTGGCAGTCGTTAGAAGGAAAGAAGCGCCATATGGATTTTGGAGGCAGATTTCGCTAGAATGGTTTTTAGGCACCATTTTGTATTTGAAGACACGTACCTCTACAGTGGAAACCCTCAAAAAGTGACCACATTTTGGAAACTACACTCCTTAAAAATATATTAAGGGGGGTACTGAGCACTTTGACCCCCTAAGCGTTTTATGGAATTTGGAAACACTTGGCTATAAAAATGAAAAGTTTATTTTCTTCCAAGAAAATGTTGCTTTAGCCCCGAAATTTTTCATTTTCACAAGGGGTAACAGGATAAAAAACACCCTATAAATTTCTACCCATTTTCTCCTGAATACGGCAACACCCCATATGTGGTGGTAAACTGCTGTGGGGGCACATACAGGACGGGAATGGAAGCGCACCATATGGCTTTTGCAGTACAGATTTTGATGGATTGGTTTACGGGTGCCATAGGTTTTTGTTTTAAGTGATTGTCTTATGTGAGAGCTCATTTTTTGCGGGATGAGGTGACCTTTTAATTGGTACCATTTTGGGGTACATAAGACTTTTTGATTACTCGGCATTACACTTTTTGTAAGGCAAGGTGAAAAAAATGGCTGTTTTGGCATAGTCTTTTTTTTTTTTTATAGCATTTACCTGACGGGCCATCCTATGTGATATTTTTATAGAGTAGGTTGTTATGGACGCAGAGATACCTAATATGTCTATCATTTTTACTTTTGTTAAGTTTTACACAGTGAAAGCCTTTTTGATTAGAAAAAAATCTTGTTATTTTATTGGTAGAATTTTGGGGCACATATGACTTTTTTGATTGCTTGGTATTACACTTTTTGTGAGGCAAGGTGACCACAAAATGGCTGTTTTAGCATTGTCTTTTTTTTGTATTTGAAGACATCCAGGGGGCTGGATCTCAGAAGCTCACAGGGATGGCAGCCATGATGCCTAAGTAAGGCATTGGGCTGCCGTCCCAGCCATCGGATCCCCATCACAGCAGCACGGGGACCTGATGGATATCGGGACCAGTCAGGATACCGCTTGTCCCATGGTCAGCGCTCACCATGGCGGTGCAGGGGTTAATGCCGGTGCATACACCGATGCCGGTGCATACACCGATGCCGGTGCATACAGCAGGGATCCGCCTATCAGTGACTGCCAGACCCTGGCAACTGATCGGGCAGGCGGAGAAGCTGCTGCGTGCCGTACCTGATTTCAGACCCAGCTCCCGGTGCCATTCATGCACGGCGCTGGTATTCTATGGGTTAATAGATAAGCAATTATATTAGGCCTTGATTCTCAAATTGGGGTTTATAAGCTGTCTAATACTACTATTATCTGGGTGTCCACCTTGTTAAATAGATAAGCAATTCTATTATGCCTTGATTCTCAAATTAAGGTAAATAAGTTATTTTTACTGTTATTGGTGTGTCCACCTTGTTTCATAGACATGCAATCCCATTAGGCCTTGACAAATTGTTGTGAATAAGCTTTCTTATTTAACTGTTATTGGGGTGTCCACCTTTTTAAATAGTTAAACAATTCCATTATGTCTTGATTCTCAAATTGGGGTAAATAAGCTGTCTAATACTACTGTTATTGGGGTGTCCACAATTACTGTTACTATACAGTATGTATAACAAATAGCTGCCAGGGTCCTTCAAAGGAACTGGAAGTGGCAAAAATGTTACTGTAGCCGGCAGAAGTAGCAGCAGAAGAAGGGGGGGTAGAAAGAGCGGAAGCAACAGGCCAGAGCTGCCACCGTCATCCAGTGGTCGTGTTTTGATGACCAAACCCACTGTCCTGGAATCGTTGACTCACTCATCAACATCATCTTAACTGATATAAGACCTCTGACACCACACTCAGTTGGCATGGCCCAGGAACAAGTTCTGTGCCTTCACCTGTTCTAAACCTGTCTTTTTTCTTTGTTGCTCATTCTGCTAGGCAAGTGATGTATGCCAACGGCTCTGCTCCGCTTTTCAGCAAGGAAGATATTATTGAAGACATTCAGCAGCTACTGCCCAGTCCAGATTTGGAGGAGAGGTCCGCTGGTCCCTCCTGTAAATGTACAAGTAGTGACTATGACAGTAGGGTGGGGGCAGGTGTTGCGAGTGGTCAGGGATGCTGCCATAAGACTGGTGAAGGGAGGGTGACATAAGTGACAAACATAAAGTAGTGGATGATGATGTAGCCAATCGCATGTGGGAGCCAGGTGAAGTGGGGTCTTCATCATCATCATCAGGGGGTGAGGGTGGCATCTTGCCCAGGAGGCAGCGGCAGGATGGCAGCGTGCGGCTGAACCAGAAGGGTGCAAGCGTGGCCACGAGCCAGCAATGTGAGATCTAGAGCCAAACACGCCTGGGTAGACCGTCTGCTACTCAGGAGCTTATATGTCCGGAAACAACTAGCGGTTCATGGCTTCATAGAGGAAGCGGCAGGCAGTCATCATGCAATGGTGGGAGTAAAATGCCATACTCGCCAGTGTGGGAATTTTTCATCAAGTCACTGGAGGGTGTCAGCGTGATCATATGTAGGATATGTGGGCAGAAGGTGAAGCATAGCCAGGGTGTCAATGTTGGCACCAATACCCTGCATCAAAACATGGATCATCAACATAAAGTGGCCTGATTTGTCCAATTGGAGCAGTGTACACAGAAAACAAATGAGGACAAGTGCTGAACCCTGAGGAACCCCCATGTCAAGGGGAAGGGGCAAATAAGTAGAGCCAGCAAATGAAACATTGAAAAAGCAGTGAGAGAAATCAGTGTCCTTGAGGCCGATAGAGTGGAGCATACTGAGTAGGACATGTAAAATGCTGCAGTGAGAATCAGAAGAGTCAGTTGGGAGTAGCTACCATTAGATTAAGGCTACTTTCACACTGGCGTTTTGGTTTCCGTTTGTGAGATCCGTTCAGGGATCTCACAAGCAGTCCAAAACGGATCAGTTTTGCCCTTAATGCATTTGGAATGGATCCGCTCAGAATGCATCAGTTTGGCTCCATTCCGCCTCCATTCCGCTTTGGAGGCGGACACCAAAACACTTGCAGCGTTTTGGTGTCCGTCTGACAAAACTGAGCCAAACTGATCCGTCCTGACACACAATGTAAGTTAATGGGGAAGGATCCATTTTCACTGACACAACATGGCACAAAAATAAACAGATCCGTCCCCCATTGACTTTCAATGGTGTTCAAGACGGATCCGTTTTGGCTATGTTAAAGATAATACAAACGGATCCATTCTGAACGGATGGGGTTCTATAATCTGAACGGATGCAGTGTAAAAGTAGCCTAAGCCATGAGGAGATCATTGGAGATTTTAGTGAGGGCAGTTTCTGTAGATTAAAGAGAGCTAGAGCCAGATTGTAGTGGGTCGAAGAGAGAATTAGCAGAGAGAATGCGGATTAGACGGAGTAGAAAATACATTTTCAGGAGTTTAGAGATGAAGAGAAGATTAGAGACATGACTTTTCTCAGTAATGGGGATGTGAATGCATGCGTGATATATGCCAGAAGAGAGTGTGAAATTGGATTTTTTGGTTAGGTGACTAGTGACAGCCGGGGTGAGGGGCTGAAGGAGGTGTGAAAGAAAAGGTTCACTGAGGCAGGTAGTGTGGTGAGAGGAATAGAGGAACCTGGAGAGATTTTTCTCTGTTACAGGGTCAAATGATGAGAGTGAGCATGGGGAGGTGTGGGAGGGAAGCAGATTGATGGTGCTAGGAGACTAAGAGATTTTTCCGGCCAGGTCTTGTCAATTTTGGCTTGAAGTATGTGGCCAGGTCTTCAGCAGTGAGATCTGTTACAGGTGTCTGCACTTTAGTACTGAGGATAGGCTGGAAAGTGTCAAAGAGACACTTAGGATTATTGGACAATGTGGGGATGAGAGTAGTTAGAGGAAGTGTTTCACCAAAAGGTTTATTTGCCAGTGTATTTATTCTTCTTCTGATCATGATTGAGTAGTGATGAGCGGCATAGGCAATATTCGAATTTGCGATATTTTGCACATTTTTGGCCAAATATTCGCCATAAATTTGCAAATTTGAGAATTCATGATCTCCAGTCATTACAGTATTTACTTGAATGCGAAATTTGCAATGTAATATATTAGAATATTCGCGATCAACACTAGGGGGTAGGCAACTTTCCTTTTGGTTTTTAGGGATGTTGCTAAGTGCCGATATTCGCAATAAATTCGCAATAAATTAGCAATTAGAATATTCGTGATCAACACTATTTACAAATACGAATATATAGCACTATATTCAAAATATTCGTGAATTCTCGAAGTGGCGATATTCGGGATTAACATTTGCGATTCGAATATCAACACTAATTATGAAGGCTGACATTTTGCCTGAGCTGTCCTTTACAGCATTTGGAAAGCATTAAGATAATTGCTTTACGCAGCCACATGAGCCTTAGATTTAGTGGTCTGGAGCTGACCATATTGACTTATATGGGAGAGTTTTCTAGGCATACCATACTCTGTGATCTCTGTTTATCATTGTACAAGGAGAGAATAGATAAGCTTTGACAATCACCTATTGTAAATAGTGCATCCGGTCTTATCTATACACACAGATGATATCATTACAGACAGGATTAGAATGACAGATAAGCAGGTAACAGCAGTTAACTGATCTGTACAGACCAAAAAGTGATGTCTATTATTAGGCTTAGAGGATAGTGTGAAAACTGCAGGATTTTACTGTTTTTGTTTTAAATATAGATATTGACATGGAAAATTAAAAATAACCACCAAATATTATTTAAAAATGTTAAACATAAAAATGGGATTTAAAAAACAGGTCATTTTCTCATGACACAGTGTTTTTAAATAGGCCTGTTTTGCAAAGTGAAGGGCAAAGTATTTCAAAGGTATTGAGCATGAACTTACTACTGACAAAAAGTTTGAGATACTGTTTTGGGTGAAATTTATGGTATTAAATCATGAAAGTAGGGCATTTAAGTAGAAGCAACAATGATGATTTCCTCATCTCAAACAATTTATTGAAAGAAAAGCCAACGACAGTGGTGGGTATAACCCCATAAAAATGTCAATGTATCACAAACTTGTCATATGACCTTGAGCATCAATTACAGCTTGACAACGATGTCTCATGCTGTTCACAAGTTGACTTATTGTCTGCTGAGGCATGACATGCCACTCCTCTTGAAGGGCAGCCCTTAGGTAATTGAGGTTCTGGGATACAGAGTTACGAGTCTGTACATGGTGACTCAGCTGTTCCCATAGGTTTTCAATGGGATTCAGGTCTGGAGAAAGTGCAGGCCACTACATTTGAGGTATTCCAGTCCCTAATGAAGCGACTTTGATGAGCTGGCACATTGTTGTCCATAAAGATAAAATTAAGCCTGTGTTTTTTATGCAGAGGCACAATGACTGGATTAATTATGTTATTCAAGTAGTATGGGCTTTTCATTGTACCATTCACAAAGTGTAGAGCAGTTCTGTATTGACTATACACACCAGTCCACACTGTAACACCACAACCACCAAAGGCTCATTTAAAGCGTTCTCCTTGACTTCCCCAGCATCATTGTCGGTCATCATTTCTGCTCAGCATGAATCAGCTATCATCAGTGAACAGCACTGAGGCCCACTGGCACCTTGTCCAGTGTAGATGCCCTCTGGTCCATGCAAGATGATTCCTGTGGTCAGGTACCCTTGCAGGTCACCTAGCATACAGACCACACAAATGTCAACAGTTTCAAATGGTCTGACGTGACACTTGGGTGCCTCTCACCTCCCTTAAATGTGCCTGGAGTTGTGTGGCATTCATCATTCGATTCCACAGGGCATTGTTCACAATGAAGAGGTCATCAGTGTGAGATGTGGCCAAAGGATGTCCACTTCTATGTCTTTCTGTGACTCTTCAAGTCTATATTTATCTCTGTTGCAACCTGCTGATGACACCCTGTGACACTCTAAGCTCATTGGCCACTTCCATCGGGGAACAATGGCAAGGTAGAGTTGATCAATTGTTAAGTTTTGTCTTGGTCTCATGATGTGCAAATGTGAACAGCGTGAAGAGGAGGACTGTTTAAATAAGCTCAAAGAAGACTAGATCAAGTATATTGCCGTCTTTGTGAGTAGGAGTAGTGAGCTCTGATAGGCCTAGACACGAGGTTAATTAAAGAAGCTAGAGGGCAGGTGGAAAAGTTGGATTATTAATGGAGATGTTAAAATCACCAAGAATTTGAGCTGACCCGAACTTCACCCCGAACACCATTGAAGTCAATGGGGACCCGAACTTTTGGGAACTAAAAAGGCTGTAAAATAGCCCAGGAAAGGGCTAGAGGGCTGCAAAAGGCAGCAAAATATAGGTAAATCCCCTGCAAACAAATGTGGATAGGGAAATCAATTAAAATAAAATAAAATAAATAGAACAATATTAATTGGAAAGAGGTCCCATAGCAGAGAATCAGGCTTTATGTCACCAACCAAAGGAAAAGGCCACTTTCAGTTATTTAGACCCCAGCACCCAGACAGAGGAAAGAAGTGGCATGGCAGAGAATTAGGCTTCATGTCACCCACCAATGGAAAGGCCACTTTTACTTATTCAGGCCCCAGCACCCAGACAAAGGAGAGAGGTCCCATAGCAAAGAATTTGGCTTCATGTCACCCACCAATGGAAAAGGCCACTTTCAGTTATTTAGGCCCCAGCACCCAGACAGAGGAGAGAGGTCCCATAGCAGAGAATCAGGCTTCATTTCACCCACCAATGGAACAGGGCACTTTCAGATATTTAGGCCCGGCACCAAGACAGAGGAGAGAGGTCGCATAGCAAAGAATTAGGCTTCATGTCACCCACCAATGGAAAAGGCCACTTTCAGTTATTTAGGCCCCAGCACCCAGACAGAGGAGAGAGGTCGCATAGCAGAGAATCAGGCTTCATGTGACCCACTATTGGAACAGCCCACTTTACGATATTTAGGCCCCTGGCACCCAGACGGAGGACAGATTCATTCAACTTTGGGTTGCCACCCAATATAATTTTAAAATTAAAAAAAAGAGGATTGAATGAAGAAGTGCCCTGGAGTCCAAGAATATATGGTTAAGTGGAGGTAGTTATAAATGTGTAATCTGCACAAGGGATGGACAGGTCCTGTGGGATTCATGCCTGGTTCATTTTTATGAATGTCTGCTTGTCCACATTGGCTGTGGACAGGCGGCTGCGTTTGTCAGTAATGACGCCCCCTGCCGTGCTGAATACACGTTCAGACAAAACGCTGGCCGCCGGGCAGGCCAGCACCTCCAAGGCATAAAAGGCTAGCTCTGGCCACGTGGACAATTTGGAGACCCAGGAGTTGAATGGGGCCAAACCATCAGTCAGTATGTGGAGTGGTGTGCACATGTACTGTTCCACCATGTCAGTGAAATACTGCCTCCTGCTAACACGTTCCGTATCAGGTAGTGGTGCAGTTAGCTGTGGCGTGGTGACAAAACTTTTCCACATCTCTGCCACGCATCTACCAACGTGCACTTGTACTCGCGCATCTTCCTATCATGCTCCAGTGCAGGAAGTAAGGTGGGCACATTGTCTTTGTACCGGGGATCCAGCAGGGTGGCAACCCAGTAGTCCACACAGGTTAAAATATGGGCTACTCTGCTGTCGTTGCGCTGGCACTGCAGCATGTAGTTGGTCATTTGTGCCAGGCTGCCCAGAGGTAAGGACAAGCTGTCCTCTGTGGGAGGCGTATCATCATCGTCCTCCGTTTCCCCGCAGCCAATCACCAGTGATGGGACCTTACTAGATGTTTTTCTCATTGTTACTGTTCACAACAATAAGAAAAAATTTATTTGGCCCAATGTATTGAATTCAAATTAAAGCCTTTTTTTTACAGGCACCTAACACTATCTGGCTATCTATTTATGTGCAGTATTACACTAATCCAGGCACAGCAGTAACCATAGATTTAGGGGAATATCAATTGTAGGCCTAGTATTTAGGCCCTGGATGAAAGGTATCCTTTTTTGGAAAGATTTACACTTGGAGATGCACAGTAGAATTTGAAAAAATATATAGGATTATGCTTTCAGCACTTGTACTTTAACACTTTGTGTAATATACCCTTTAACGGAAAGAAATACACTTGGAGATGCATGGTAGCGTGTGAAGGTTTTGAGGATGACCCTATCAGCACTTGTATTTACACCTTGAGTGTAATATACCCTTTTAAGGACAGAAATACACTATGAGATGCGCAATAGTGCTTGCAAATTTAAAGGTTTATGTGTTCAGCAATTGTAATTTAACATTTTGTGTAATATACCCTTTTACGAAAAGAAATACACTTGGAGATGCACGCTGAGTGTAATATACCCTTTTACGGTCAGATTTACACTTGGCCTGCAACAGCTGGAACACCAGATTTTGGGTATTGCTATTTTGGCAATTAAATTTCACCCCAGAACAAAATATATCCTTTAACGGATACTATTAAACTACTTGTCCAGCCACAGCTAGAACACCAGATTTACTGAATTTCTATTTTTGCAACTGAATTTCACCCCAGAAAATAATATATCCTTTGACAGACATTATGAAACTTGTCCAGTCACAGCTGGAACACCAGATTTACGGTATTGCTATTTTGGTAATTGAATTTCAACCCAGAACAAAATATATCCTTTGACGGATACTATTAAACTACTTGTCCAGGCACAGCTAGAACACCAGATTTACTGTATTTCTATTTTTGCAACTGAATTTCACCCCAGAAAATAATATATCCTTTGACGGACACTATGAAAATTGTCCAGTCACAGCTGGAACACCAGATTTACGGTATTGCTATTTTGGCAATTGAATTTCACCCCAGAACAAAATATATCCTTTGACAGATACTATTAAACTATTTGTCCAGCCACAGCTAGACCACCATATTTACTGAATTTCTATTTTTGCAACTGAATTTCACCCCAGAAAATAATATATCCTTTGACGGACACTATGAAACTTGTTCTGTCACAGCTGGAACACCAGATTTATGATATTGCTATTTTGGCAATTAAATTTCACCCCAGAACAAAATATATCCTGTGACGGATACTATTAAACTACTTGTCCAGTCACAGCTAGAACACCAGATTTACTGAATTTCTATTTTTGCTACTGAATTTCACCCCAGAAAATAATATATCCTTTGAATGGACACTATGAAACTTGTCCAGTCACAGATGGAACACCAGATTTACGGTATTGCTATTTTGGCAATTGAATTTCACCTCAGAACAAAATATATCCTTTGACGGATACTATTAAACTACTTGTCCAGTCACAGCTAGAACACCAGATTTACTGAATTTCTATTTTTGCAACTGAATTTCACCCCAGAAAATAATATATCCTTTGACGGACACTATGAAACTTGTCCAGTCACAGCTGGAACACCAGATTTACGGTATTGCTATTTTGTAATTGAATTTCAACCCAGAACAAAATATATCCTGTGACGGATACTATTAAACTACTTGTCCAGCCACAGCTAGAACACCAGATTTACTGTATTTCTATTTTTGCAACAGAATTTCACCCCAGAAATTAATATATCCTTTACGGACCCTATGAAACTTGTCCAGTCACAGCTGGAACACCAGATTTACGGTATTGCTATTTTGGAAATTAAATTTCACCCCAGAAAAAAATATATATTTTTTTGCCGGACAATATTACATTTGGCTAGCCACAGCTGAAACACCAGATTTAAGGGATTGCTCTTTTTTTAACCAGTCCCCGACCGCCGTACGCAGGATTGCGTCCTGCGGGCGGCCGGGATCTTCTGTTTGGACGCGCCGGGGCGTCATCTCGCGAGACGCGAGAGTTCCTGTGAACGCGCGCACGTGCGCGCGCGCGTTCACAGTGAAGCGCGTCTCGAGAGTTGGACTACAGCCTGCCAGCGATGATCAATCGCTGGCAGGCTGTAGATGCGATATAAATCGCATCAAACAGCTATATCAGACGCTGTTTTATGAACAGCGTCTGATATAGCTGCTACCTGGTCCTCTGGTGGTCCCATTTTCTGGGATCGACCACCAGAGGACCAGGTAACACAGTAAAAGTTGCACCAAACACTACACTAACCCCCCACCCCCACCCTCACCTATTAACCCCTTGATCACCCCATCTAGACCCCTGATCACCCCCTGTCATTGATCACACCCCTTGTAAGGCTCCATTCAGACGTCCATATGTGTTTTGCGGATCCGTGGATTCACGGATCCGTGGATTCACGGATCCGCGGATCCGATCCGCGGATCCTCAAAACACGGACAGCGGCAATGTGCTTTCCGCATTTTGCAGATCCGCAGATTGCCAGAACTATATAGAAAATGCTTTTTCTTGTCCGCAATTGCGGACAAGAATAGGACATGTTCTATATTTTTGCGGAACGGAAGTGCAGACCCGGAAGCGCGGATCCGTAATTCCGGATCCGAGCGGGACAAAGTCTGTCCCCATAGAAATGAATGGGTCCGCAATTCCGTTCCGCAAACAGAATTGCGGACGTGTGAATGGGGCATAAGGGTCCATTATCACCGCCAGTTAGTTAGCTACTTGTTAGGTAGCTAGCGCCCAGCCCATCGCACCGCAGTCACTGATTTTGGCAGAGATTTTTTCATCCACATTGATCGATGCGAATGAAAAAATCTGTGCCGTTCATTTTTTTTTTTTCAGCGCAGAGGCTGAACGGAAAAAATCTCATTACCCGTATGCTCAATATAAGGAGAATCGCAGAAACTCCTAATGCTGGCCATACGTGTAATGACTGCGGAGACCCTCAAATGCCAGGGCAGTACAAAACCCCACATGTGACCCCATTTTAGAAAGAAGACACCCCAAGGTATTCCGTGAGGGGTATGGCGAGTTCATGGAAAATTTTATTTTTTGTCACAAGTTAGTGGAATATGAGACTGTAAAAAAAAAAAAAAAAAAAAACAATTTCCGCTAACTTGTGCCAAATTTTTTTTTCCTGTGAACTCGCCATGCCCCTCACGGAATACCTTGGGGTGTCTTCTTTCCACAATGGGGTCACATGTGGGGTATTTATACTGCCCTGGCATTTTAGGGGTCCTAAAGCATGAGAATCCAAATGCGTAAAAATGGCCTGTGAAATCCTAAAGGTACTCATTGGTTTTAGGGCCCCTTTGCGCATCTTGGCTGCAAAAAAGTGTCACTCATGTGGTATCGCCGTACTCATGAGAAGTAGGGCAATGTGTTTTGGGGTGTATTTTTACATATACCCATACTGGGTGTGAAAAATATCGCTGTAAACGACAACTTTTTACATTTTTTTATTCAAAGTTGTCAATATACAGAGATATTTCTCTCACCCAGCATGGGTATATGTAAAAATACACCCCAAACACATCGCCCTACTTCTCCTGAGTACGGCGATGCCATGTGTGACACTTTTGCAGCCAAGATGCACAAGGGCCCAAATTCCAACGAGTACCTTCTAGGAGGGTATTTTACGCATTTTCTTCTCACGCTTTAGGGCCCCTAAAATGCCAGGCAGTATAAATACCCACATGTGACCCCATTTTGGAAAGAAGGTATTCGCTGAGGGGCATAATGAGTTCATGAAAAATTAAACTTTTGTCAAAAGTTAGCGGAAAGGGAGACTTTGTGAGAAAAACAATAAAAATCAATTTCCACTAACTTGTGCCAAAAAAAATATTCTATGAACTCGCCATGCCCCTCATGGAATACCTTGGGGTGTCTTCTTTCAAAAATGGGGTCACACGTGGGATATTTCTACTGCCCTGGCATTTTAGGTGCTCTAAAGCGTGAGAAGAAAAATGTGTAAAAATGCCCTCCTAAAAGGTACTCATTGGAATTTGGGCCCCTTAGCATCTTGCCTGCAAAAAGTGTCACACATGTGGTATCGCCGTACTCAGGAGAAGTAGGGCATGTGTTTTGGGTGTATTTTTACATATACCCATGCTGGGTGAGAGAAATATCTCTGTATATTGACAACTTTGAATAAAAAATGTAAAAAGTTGTCGTTACAGCGATATTTCTCACACGCAGCATGGGTATATGTAAAATACACCCCAAAACACATTGCCCTACTTCTCCTGAGTTCGGCGATACCACATGAGTGACACTTTTTGCAGCCAAGATGCGCAAGGGCCCTAAAACCAATGAGTACCTTTAGGATTTCATAGGCCATTTTTATGCATTTGGATTCTCACACTTTAGGGGCCCTAAAATGCCAGGTGAGTATAAATACCCCACATGTGACCCCATTTTGGAAAGAAGACACCCAAGGTATTCCGTGAGGGGCATGGTGAGTCCACAGAATTTTTATTTTTGGCACAAGTCAGCGGAAATTGTTTTTTTTTTTTTTATTTAGTTTTTACAAAGTCTCATATTCCACTAACTTGTGACAAAAATAAAATTTTACATGAACTCACCATACCCCTCACAGAATACCTTAGGGTGTCTTCTTTCCAAAATGGGGTCACATGTGGGTATTTATACTGTCCTGGCATTTTAGGGGCCCTAAAGGTGAGAAGAAGTCTGGAATCCAAATGCGTAAAAATGCCCTGTGAAATCTAAAGGTACTCATTGGTTTAGGGCCTTTATGCATCCAGGCTGCAAAAAGTGGCACACATGTGGTATCGCCGTACTCAGGAGAAGTAGGGCAATGTGTTTTGGGGTGTATTTTTATATACCCATACTTTGTGTGAAAATATCTCTGTAAACGACAACTTTTAAAAATTTTTATACAAAGTTGACAATTTACAGAGATATTTCTCTCACCCAACATGGGTATATGTAAAAATACACCCCAAACACATTGCCCTACTTCTCCTGAGTACGGCGATACCACATAAGTGCCGCTTTTGCAGCCTGGGTGCGCAAAGGGCCCAAATTCCAACGAGTACCTTTAGGTTTTACATGGCGGCTCACAATTTAGCTCCCGCCAAAATGCCAGAACAGTAAACACACCCCACAAATGACTCCATTTCGGAAAGTAGACACCCCAAGGTATTCACTGAGGGGCATAGTGAGTCCGTCTGAGATTTTTTTTTTTTGCCAGAAGTTATCAGAAATTGAAACTTTTTTTTTTTCTCAGAAAGTGTCATTTTCCGCTAACTTGTGAAAAAAATGAAATGATACATGAACTCACCAAGCCCCTCCGCGAATACTTTGGGGTGTCTTCTTTCAAAATGGTGTAATTTGGGGGGTATTTATACTTTCCTGGCATTCTAGCTCCTGAAGAAACATGACAGGTGCTCAGAAAGTCAGAGCTGCTTCAAAATGCCGAAATTCACTTTTTTGCACCATAGTTTGTAAACGCTATAACTTTTACCCAAACCAATAAATATACACTTATTGGATTTTTTTTTTATCAAAGACATGTAGAACAATAAATTTAGAGAAAAATTTATATAGAAATGTAGTTTTTTTTAAAAACTTTACAACAGAAAGTGAAAAATGTCATTTTTTTGCAAAAATTTCGGTAATTTTTGATTAATAGCAAAAAAAGTAAAAATGTCAGCAGCAATGAAATACCACCAAATGAAAGCTCTATTAGTGAGAAGAAAAGGAGGTAAAATTCATTTGGGTGGTAAGTTGTATGACGGAGCAATAAACGGTGAAAGTAGTGTAGTGCGGAATTGTAAAAAGTGGCCTGGTCATTAAGGGTGTTTAAGCTAGGGGGGCTGAAGTGGTTAAGTGAATTTCACCTCCCAAAAAATATATAGCATACTATCCTGAGTTTCTAGGGGTGACAATAAGCACAGCCAAGCCCCTGATGTAGGATATAGCAAAAAAAAAAAAAAACTACTATTGATGGATTAATGTACTTGGTGGCAGCTTGTGCTTGGCGCACCACAAGAAACAAAATGGCCGCTGATCACCCCAAAAGAAAGTGACAGAAAAACGCTCTGGGCAGCCTGATAACAGTGAGCAATTAACTAGCATACGTTGAATGATTCACAGCTGTGGATCGATCACTTCATTTAGTGTTTTTGCTGATTTAATCCCTGCCTAATATCGCCCTAACAGCAGCTGCATCCTATCCCTACACTAATCAGAGCAGGTTGACCTGCGGCGCGACGGACTCCAGCTTGAATAGAGGCTGGGTCACATGCTGCACTTGGCCAATCACAGCCATGCCAATAGTAGGTATGGCTGTGATGGCCTCTTGGGGCAAGTAGTATGACGCTTTTTGATTGGCTGCTTTGCAGGCTTTTAAAATGCGCCATTGAAATCGCAGAACAACGAACCCGAACTTTTACATAAATGTTCGGGTTCGGGTCTGTGTCACGAAACCCCAAACTATACAGTTCGGGTTCGCCCATCCTTAGAGCTGATGTTTCACAGTGGGGAAGCCAGACAGAAAAGTAACCCAAAAGCAGGTGGGATAAACCTATAGGTCTCACTCCACCAGTGTCTGACAGTATGGACCTCAAATGAAGATAAGCAATGGTACTGGGGGAATGACCTGGAAAGTGTCGTATGGAGAAAGAAAATGAAGGAAACAGGTTCTTGGCAATAACCAAAGACAATTAACTTTCCCAACTGGTTCAAGACTGGACTAGAGGGACGGTCATACTCAACTTAGTATTAACCAATAGACCTGACAGAACAACAGATGTGCAGGTTGGGGGACACCTGGGAAATAGTTGCCATAAAGTAATAACCTTCCAATTGTCATTCAAAAGAGTGTTTCTTCAGGGAGGAACAAAAATACCAAACTTCAAAAAAGCAAAATGTAGCCAACTAAGAGAGGCCATGGGCCTATCTAACTGGGACAAGTCCTCAAAAATAAAAATACAGCCTCAAAATGGGATATTTTTAAATGCATCCTAAAATTGAATTGTGAGATGTATATACCTTATGGGAATAAAAGTGTGAAAAAAAAACTATGTGGATAAATAGAAATGTAAAGAAAGCAATAAATGATAAAAAGAAAGCATTTAAATAACTAAAACAGGAGGGTAGTGAGGAAGCACTGAAAAACTATAAGGAAAAAAATAGAACATGTAAAAAAAGAAATAAAAACAGCCAAACTAGAGACCGAGAAATTAATTAAGAGAGTAAGACTAACCCTAAAATGTACTTTAATTATATAAATGGTAAAAAAGTATAAATATGAAGGTGTCGACCCTTTACAGAGTAATGAGAGAAAGTTGCAGAGAGCGATGAGGTGAAAGCAAAGCTGTTAAATATTTTTTCTCTCCACTGTATTCACTGAGGAAAATAAACTGTCAGATGAAATGCAGAATGTAAAAGTAAATTTCCCATTAAAAGTGCCCTGTCTGACCCAGGAAGAAGTACATGGCGTCTTAAAAAGAATAAAATATGAAAATCGCCGGGACCAGATGGCATACACCCCCGTATACTAAAAGAATTAAGTAATGCCATAGCCAGATCCTTATTTCTGATATGTAAGGACTCTATACTGAGAAGGAGTGTTCCACGGAATTGGCGCATAGCAAATGTGGTGCCAATATTCAAAAAGGGTCCAAAAACAAAGCACGGAAACTATAGGCCTGTAAGTTTATTTTCTGTTGTGGGTAAACTGTTTGGAGGTTTTCTAAGAGATGCTATATTGGAGTACCTTAATGAAAATACGCAAATAACGCCATATTAGCCTGGCTTCATGAGAGATCGGTCATGTCAAACTAATTTAATCAGTTTCTATGAGGAGGTAAGTTCTAGTCTTTTACTGCAGCAAATCAATGGATGTCGTATACCGTAGCTAGAATTCTATAAAGCATTTGACACTGTACCACATAAAAGGTTAGTATATAAAATGAGAATGTTTGGACTGGGAGAAAATGTCAATATGTGGGTAAGTAACTGATAGAAAACAGAGGGTGGTTATAAACAGTATACACTCAGATTGGGTCATTTTCACTAGTGGGGTACAAAAGGGGTCAGTATTGGGCCCTAGTCTCTTCAATATATTTAATAATGATCTTGGGCAAGGCTTGTACAGTAAAATATCATTTTTTTTAGATGACACTAAACTGTGTAAAGTAATTGACACGGAAGAGGACAGTATACTGCTACAGATGGATCTGGATAGATTGGAGGCTTGTGCAGAGAAGTTGCAGATGAGGTTTAACACTGACAACTGTATGGGTATGCACATGGGAAGGCATAATGCAAGTTACCCATACATACTAAATGGTAAAACACTGGGTAACACTGACATGGAAAAGGACCTAGGAATTTTAGTGAACAGCATCATAAGCTGTAAAAACTAGTGATGAGCGAGCACCAAAGTGTTCGGGTGTTCGGGTCCTCTGATGAAGGGGATGTCCCCGAAACGCGTCTGGTCAAGACCCCCAATTGAAAGCCGCAAGTTGTGATGATTATGAGCTTCGAAAATCCGGGATAATCAGCCAATCCCCTTATCATCGGGGCCCACGTATAGGAACCATCTACAGCTTCACTTACATCGTAGCTGGATTTACCACACGTGGCAGAGATCGGACAAACAAGGATTGAAGCATAAGGCAGGTCATCACACAACCGCAAACGCAATATGCGCCTATTCGGGTAAGACACCCATTTCCCTGCAGGGATTTGTTCCAGCGGGACGCCGCTGTGATCTCCGTGAGAGCAGGGACGCTGCTCAGAGACGGTTAGTTCTATTCTGTTATCCGCTTGAAATCTCCACAAGTTATCCGAAAGGAGCACTTTATGCTGACTATTTTGTGAATATTGAGGTCGACTATATCTATTGGAACATTGAGGATCCACCTTCTTTTAGCACAATTTCTTCCCATCATTGACTGTGTATTTGAACTCATATGATTTTTATGGATGGTTATTTGTATTTGTAATTCATTACACAGAGAGGGCAATTTTGGGAAGTTTATCCCACTTACAGTTAGCCATCTCTGTGTATATATATGAACTAATATTTGGTGGTTTATTTTAATTTATTTGTATTGTTTCAATAAACTGGGAACAAGTATCCACAGGTGTGCCCAGTTAATTCTTGTACAATACCCTTTTCCCACTTGGTAGTTGAGTGGAACTACCTTAACTGAGAGCACCCTGAGGGGGTTTAAACAGCCCTGTGCATCACCCCAATTCTTTTTAACATAGCAATATTTGTGAGCTTGGCCGAGCACCCAAGTATAATGTAAGTCAATGGGAGACAACCAGACACCCCCTCAGATAAGGGGAGGGTTCCTGGTCCATTGAAAAAGGTCGGAATGACAGAAACACCACCGAAATGGATCTGGAACAGCATGTGGACCATGTCTGGGTGCATCTTGGACTCCAATGTCGCTGCTGGGAACCCAGTTGTCCGACACTTTTACATAGTGACAAAATCATGCCCAAAATCCCACCCCCTTAAAAAAAAAAATTTTAGAGGTCACATTGTTAGGAAATATTCTTTCCTGTATTTTCAATTGTATATACGGTGTGAATGCTGGCAAAAATTGCGATGAAGAAGTACTCCGATACAGCCTATATATCACATAAAGGAGGGACTTATTCACATGGTGCTACAATTGTTCAGGTACACTGCTACACTCATAAAGCCTATGCATTAAGTAAAAGGGCTGGCAAAAATTACAATGAACCGGCACTCCAATACACTCTTTATTACACATAAAGGAGGGCATCATACACACCCTTGAAAAATTATCATTGATGGACTACTGGGGACCCTCAAAAACCTTTGGAGCAAGAACATGCTGATTACCCTTTAAAACATTATAGTTGAGGGCCTGAAGGTGAGCGAACCCAATAAAACATTGCAGTAATGGCCTACAGGTGAGCAGACTGTATAAAGCATTGGAGGTGAGGGCTTGAAGCCTAGAGAACCCCATAAAACATTGCAGTGATGGCCTATAGATGAGCAGACCGTATACAATATTAGAGGTGAGGGCCGGAAGTTTAACGAACCCCATAAAACATTGCAGTAATGGCCTACAGGAGAGCAGACCGTATAAAGCATTGGAGGTGAGGGACTGAAGGTGAGCGAACCCCATAAAACATTGCAGTGATGGCATACAGGTGAGAAGACCATATAAAGCATTGGAGGTGAGGGCCTGAAGCCGAGCGAACCCCATAAAACATTGCAGTGATGGCCTACAGGTGAGCAGACCGTATAAAGCATTGGAGGTGAGGGCCTGAAGCCATGCTAACCCTACAAAACATTGCAGTGAGGGCATATATATTCTGATGGGATGGGCATAGACACCCGTGATGAGAACATAGTCCTACCACTTTACAAATCACTAGTCAGACCTCACATGGAGTACTGTGTACAGTTCTGGGCTCCTGTGAACAAGGCAGACATAGCAGAGCTGTAGAGGATTAAGAGGACGGCAATTAATAACTGGAATGAGGGAACTATAATACTCTGAAAGATTATCAAAATTAGGGTTATTCACTTTAGAAAAAAAATGACTAAGGGGAAATCTAATAGTAACATAGAAACATAGTATATAAGAACAAAAAAAGACATTTTGTCCATCTAGTTCTGCCTGTTATCCTGCAAGTTGATCCAGAGGAAGGCAAAAAAAAAAAACTCTGTGAGTCAGAAGCCCATTTTCCGCAATTAAGGGGGAAAAAAATTCCTTCCTGACTCCAATCAGGCAATCAGAATTACTCCCTGGATCAACGACCCATCTCTAGTACACTGGAGAGGTGTTATCAGCTATTGACCGCATTCTCTGTGTAAGTGTGTATACAGAAATAGCTGTCAGTCACTGATATCTGTACACAGGGGAGGTGTTATCAGTAATTGATAGCATTCTCTGTGTAAGTGTGTATACAGTGTTAGCTGTCAGTCACTGATAGCTGTACACAGGTGAGGTGTTATAAATGATTGATAGCATTCTCTGTGTGAGTATACAGAGACAGTTTTCACTGATAACACCTCCCCTGTGAACCATGAAGTCAGAGTTGTTTCTAACAATACACTTTACTGATACCACAACTTTTTCACTCCCGCCTCTGGTTCTCCAACCTGGCTGCTCTGGTTCGCTATCAGTGATTGAGGTATCTGCACACAAGTGCACACACTGGAGATGTATTCCCTGCCCACTTTCTGCCTAGACAGAATCTCCTTCTCTGTCCATCCTGATCAAGGATCTGATACTCTCTGCTAGATTTACAGTTACAGCAGCGTCTCTGTATATTACAATTACATCATTATTGACTCATTGAGTCATAGTTTTAGAGTACAAATACAATTTTACTAATCTCCTTGAAACATAGGCCATTAAATGGTGTTTGCAAATTAAACTGCTGGAGAGAAAAGGCAACACTTTGGTTAATAAACAGCTGCAATTATACCCTGGAAAATATGCTCAGGTAGAGAGAAATTAGTCATTTAAATGAACCATAAATTAAGATCAACCTAATTTCACTCTATTAAAATGGAAAGCACATTATCTCCCATTCAAAAGCAGTTGATGTAAATGGAACAAATTCAGGAAATTTTGAAGTGTGCTGTGATTTTTCATTTGCATACTTAACCAGTGTGGAAGGGAATGGAGCTAAAAAGGGGAGAACAGACGGAACAATAATTAGTTATGTAAATAATGTGGCATTCTTGTTTATAATTAGTTGAAGAATAAAATAAAATGCATGCATGTCAGAGGACTAATTTTCATATGCAAATTAACAATCAAAATTATAAACAGTAATATGCAGTTTGGGAATGTGTGGCATTTTTAATTTATTAGCAGAAGTGCTATTTCAGGCTGATTTTTTCTGACGTGAGAAGGTGCTAGATGCTAGTTGAGACTTATTAATCTAAGGAAAAAAAATGAAAAATGCAAAATAAAATCTTAACTTAGCTGGTATGATCATTTAAATCATATTTTTGGGTCAACATTGAACTTTTTGGCAAAAGTCAAAATTGAAATAGAAACCGTCACTTAATTAACAACTGGTTATTACTGAAATGAGATAGAAAGTCCCCTTCATACATCAGTACATGATATAAAGCGATAGTATTCTGCACAGCCAAGAACTATGCAGCAAATTGTGCACAGTTTTGCCACAAATTTTATCTGGTGAGTCACCGATAACTGGGGCTGCCCTTTTCGGGGCGATTACTTAGCTTTTAGGCAGCGAATTGGTAGATTTTGAGGGAAAGCATCCCACCTGCCTACTAACATTTCTTTTTATCTGAACTATGACATCAACATACAAGATTGTTCACTGCTGCAGAATCTGATAAATCTGACAACATCCAGAACATGATTACAGTATATCCAGAAAGTGATGTGATGGAGTGATCGCTTCCAAGAATAAGGTCTAAACGGTGAGTGACCACAATAGTGGCATAAATATTTAATCTTTTCTTGCTATATAGTACATTGTATCCCTTCTAAAGTGACCAATATCCAATTGTATTATCTGATTATTGATTTAATAATTTTTCATTTCTTTATGTGGTAATATTTTAAAAATGTATATTAAAAGTTATGTTTTAAGGGTAGATTTCTCCTCCAATGATACCTATGTGAATACATACCCTATTTATACATATAAGTTCAGTGATATAGTTCATCAAGTACAGACAGAAACTAGATTCACCCATTGGGTGAATCATATGATAGCTTGTACTGGTATTGATACTGGAAAGCTAAATATCTACACAATAGAGTAATTCATCAACCTCTCTAAGTCTTAAATCTAACTACTAACAACTGCATGGAGAACATTGTTGTAGTACTGAAAAGCACAGCTAGCAGACACAAGCATAGCCCCATAAGGGATAGAGATATAAGCGGCATGCGGCTGCGTAACCCTGCATAAGACCATAGAACCATCAATACAAGAACTACAAGCTACACAGTATACAAAAGGGCGGTAAGGTGCTATGGCACAATGTAACGCACCAAATTCATCAGTTAGGATCTCAACTGCGGTGTCCTTTGACATCCACTTTTGGCACACTGATTGAGTGTTGGTGGTGTCTTGCGGCTGCTCAGTGTGTACCCCAGGCGGCTCTCTCAGTCTTAAGCGGAGAGTATGGGGTTAACAAAATCATGTACCGCGTACTAAAGATAGAGTGTAAAACTAATAGTGAGGAAAGTTCGTTTTAGGAATGAGAGTTCAGATTAAAGTTCATGTGAATAACAGCTCTTGGCAACGTTCAGGAATCCCAGGCCTGCAGTACTAATAACCACCAGCGCGAGTCCCTTCCTTTCAGTGAGCAATGTCAGTGAAACAAAATGACAGGCTTGATACTTGCTGTTGGAAGTCATGCAGGGATCCTGCAGTGGTGGAGCCGGGTAAAGTAGGTGAGGGTTTCTCCTGGAGGTTCAGAGTTGCAGGTAGTTAGGATTTTGAGTCCTCGTGGTGAATGGAGCAGGCAGGGTGCGCACTCCATTAGTGGAACCCCCTGTGCAGCACCTGGCTCCTATTTATTGACCAAGTGTGGGTGGGCGGAGCCACCTTAGACGGCCCAGCGGCCACTGCTTCCAGCCTGGGAAGCAAACAGCGATCGTTGTCATGGTTACACAGGGCATGATCCAGGCTGGAGCGCAAACCACCGTGTCCTTACAGTACCCCCCCCCTTAAGGGGACCCTCTCCGGGGTACCCCAGTAGGGGAGGGTCGGTCGGGAAATCTCCTGTGAAACAACCTTTGGAGTCTGGGTGCATGGACGTCTCGCACATCTTCCCAAGAGTCATCCTGAGACCCGTAACCCTTCCATCTAACGAGGTACTGGATCCTCCCCCGTCTTCTTCTGGAGTCGAGAAGCTGCTCAACCTCAAATTCCTCCTCACCTCGGACATTTATCGGGGGGGAGGGTTGAGGAACCCGTGAGGGGAACGGGCTAGGACTAAACGGTTTTAGCAACGATACATGGAATGTGGGATGTACCTGTAGTCGAGGAGGAAGGGTAAGTCTCACCGTGTTGGGGTTGATAATTCTTTCTATCAGAAAAGGTTTCTCGTTGACAGCCATACCGAGTCTCCAACCTGATAAGGAGGATTTTCTCTTCTGTGACGATCGTAGTAGATCTTCTGCCTTTCCTTTGCCCGTTGGAGGTTGTCTTTCAGCATCCTGAGGGTTGTTTGCAAGTTAGTTACAAAATCATCTGTGGCAGGAACGTTTGTAGGAAGGTTGATTTCAGGGAGAGACCTAGGGTGGAATCCATAATTAGCAAAGAATGGACTATGTAAAGTGGAGGAATTCACAGAATTGTTGTAAGCGAATTCGGCAAGAGGGAGTAGGCTTTCCCAGTCATCTTGAAGGAATGAGCAGTGACATCTGAGAAATTGTTCCAGACATTGGTTCACCCTTTCCGTCTGCCCGTTAGTTTGGGGGTGGTAGGCGGTAGACATTCTATGGTCGATTTGGAGTCTAAGACAGAGTGCTCTCCAAAATTTGGATACAAATTGTGAACCCCTGTCTGATATAACTTGGCTAGGGATTCCATGTAGTTTTATGACATTGGACAGAAAGGCCTCGGCAGTTTCACTGGAGGAAGGTAATTTTTGAGGGCGATGAAGTGTGCCATCTTAGTTAGTAGGTCTACTACAACCATGATGGTGTTGTTTCCTCTGGAGCGGGGGAGTTCTACAATGAAGTCCATTGAAACCCATTCCCAGGGTCTGTTAGGGATAGGAAGACTCATAAGAAGGCCATATGGTCGATTTCTATCACTTTTGCATGAGGCACATGTCTCGCACGTGGAAACATATTGCTTAATTTCTTTGGTCATTTTTGGCCACCAGAAGTTCCTGCGTATCAGGTTTATGGTTTTGGCAATGCCAGGGTGTCCCGCGAGGGGTGAGTCATGGCAGAGTTTGATTACCTGGGTGGTGAGAGGAGTTGGTATATACAGTAGGTTGTTTTTGTAGAGGAAAGCCCGTTGGTCTTTCAGAAGTCCCGGGGGGATGTTAGCACAGTCAATTTTCAGAGCATCCTTAAGCTGGGTTTCCAATTCGATGGTGGCGAAGATAATTTTGTTAGGTGGTATAATGCATGTGGGGGCTGTGACTGCGGCGCGGCATTCAGCCAGACGTGATAAGGCATCAGCCTTCCCATTTTTGAGCCTGGTCGGTAAGTAATTTGAAAGTCAAATCTGTCAAAAAAAAAACTCCACCGTACCTGACGTGCTGACAGTGTTTTACTGGTTTTCAGGTATTGTAAATTACGGTGATCCGTGTATATTGTGATGGGGTGTGTTGAACCCTTAAGTAGGTGCCTCCAGTTCTCTAGGGAACATTTTATGGCAAGAAGTTCCTTTTCCCCTATGGGGTAGTTGATTTCAGCGGTGTTTAGAGTCTGGGAGTAGAACCCGACAGGATGTAATGGGGATGAGAAGGAGCTCCGCTGGGACAGAACAGCTTCTATGGCTGCCTGTGATGCATCTACTTCCAGCACAAAGTGATAGCTTGGATTCGGAATGGTCAGAATTGGTGCTGAAGTGAATTTGTCTTTAAGTAACTCAAAAGCTGATTGGGCCTCCATGGACCAAACAAATTTCGTGTTGACACTAGTTAATCTGGTTAGGGGTTTGATGGTAGCGGAGAAGTCTTTGATGAATTTCCTGTAGAAGTTCGAGAACCCTATGAAACGCTGGAGGGCTTTCCTGGAGTCCGGAATTCGCCAGTTTTGGATGCAAGTGATCTTTGACTGATCCATCTGAATTCCCTTGGGTGAGATTATATAACCAAGGAACGGAAGGGTAGTAGTCTCGAATATACACTTTTCTGGTTTGACATATAAGTGATGGACGCTTAATCGCGCAAGTACCCAACGGACGTGTTTCCTGTGATCTTGTAGGTTATCGGAGTAGACCAATATGTCATCTAGATAGATGACAACACATACATCTAATAGATCACTAAATATGTCGTTGATAAAGTTTTGGAAAGTGGCAGGGGCATTGCACAAGCCGAAAGGCATTACCATGTACTCAAAGAGTCCGTACCGGGTGCGGAAAGCAGTTTTCCATTCATCCCCGGTTCTAATCCTAATCAAGTTGTATGCGCCTCTCAAGTCCAGTTTAGTGTAGATAGTTGATGTTTGAAGTCTTTCAATAGGCTCGGATATTAGCGGCAGGGGGTACCGGTTTTTGATTGTTATTTTATTTAATGCTCTGTAATCAATGATGGGTCTGAGGCTCAAGTCTTTGTTCCTTACGAAGAACATACCCGCGGCTGCAGGGGAGGTTGAAGGCCGAATGAATCCCTTCCTTAAGTTCTCTTCGAGATAATGTTTGAGGTGGTCAAGTTCTGGTTGTGCCAATGGGTAGATTCTTCCTGTGGGTATTTCACTGCCCGGCAGCAGGTCTATGGGGCAATCGTAGGGTCTATGGCGCGGTAGGGATTCCGCCATCTTTGCACTAAATACCTCCGAGAACTCTGAGTATTAGGTAGGGACCTGGTTCACCCCTACATGCATGAGCGTTTTAATAGGGAAGCAGGTCTCCCTGCAATAACGTGAGGTAAACCCAATTCTCCCCTGTTCCCATAGGAGAACTGGTTGATGTAACCGGAGCCATAGCAAGCCTAAAATGATGGGGAACGAAGGGGAGTGTATGACATCAAAGGATAAAAATTCTGTGTGGCTATTTTCGCTTGTCACCAAAAGGGGTTGAGTCTGGCTATGGATAGGTCTAGAGGTTGTACCATCAATAAAACTCACGGATATCGATACATTTTTCCTTGTATGGGGAATTTTATTTCTCTCTACTAGATGCTTATCGATAAAATTCCCCGAAGCTCCCGTGTCCACCATTGCATCAACGATAGTTCGGTTTTGGTCCCACTGTAAGGTAAGAGACGTATAAATGTAACCACTTGTGTTGTTAATTTTTCCGTCTAAGTTACAGAACGTCATCATTTTACCTTCATGTTTCTTTCTTATGGCAGGACATCCATCAACCGAATGGTCAGCCGACGCACAGTATAAGCAGAGGTTGAGGTTCCGTCTCCGGGTCTTCTCTCTCTCAGTCAGAGGACCACGAATTGCCCCAATCTCAATCATCTCTGCTACAGGATCTGGGCTGGTCTGTCTCGGGGTGGGTGTAAACCCTGAGACTCTCTCAGCCCTGCGTTCCCTTAAGCGTCTGTCAATGGTGGTGACCTTCTGCATCTTGGCGTCGAGTGTATGTGGCAGCTCTCCGCGGGCTAAATCATCTTTCAGGGCCTCAGATAGACCGAGACGGAACTGATTTCTAAGAGTGAGATCATTCCATTCCGTCTCACGGGCCCAACGAGTGTATTCCGCAATAAAGTCCTCTACGGGTCGTCTCCCTTGCTTTAGGGTGCGAATGGCGGTCTCCGCAGTCAGCTGCTTGTTGTGGTCCTCGTAAAGGAGGGCCATTGTTTCAAGAAATTGCGGAAAGGAATTCAAGACCGGGTCTTCCTTTTCTAAATAGGTGTTAGCCCATGCTCTGGGCTCCCCCCTGAGGTACGAGATCATGGTGAGTACTTTGGTTCTATCGGTAGGATAGGTCCGGGGGCGTAACTGAAACATCAGTTTGCACGCATTCAGGAATTCGCGGAACTGCTTCCGGTCTCCTGAGAAAAGTTCAGGTGGACTGACCTTGGGTTCCGGTCCATCGTGGGGGTGTCCTGTGCGCGACGTGACGAGATCTCGCAACATCTGATTTTCCAATTGGAGATTCTGTACGGTCAAGTTAAGGGTTTCCACCCTCTCAGTGAGGGCGACCATATGCCGCGCGAGCTCCGCTGGATCCATGGGGGTTCCACTAATATGTAACGCACCAAATTGATCAGTTAAGATCTCAACTGCGGTGTCCTTTGACATCCACTTTTGGCACACTGATTGAGTGTTGGTGGTGTCTTGCGGCTGCTCAGTGTGTACCCCAGGCGGCTCTCTCAGTCTTAAGCGGAGAGTATGGGGTTAACAAAATCATGTACCGCGTACTAAAGATAGAGTGTAAAACTAATAGTGAGGAAAGTTCGTTTTAGGAATGAGAGTTCAGATTAAAGTTCATGTGAATAACAGCTCTTGGCAATGTTCAGGAATCCCAGGCCTGCAGTACTAATAACCACCAGCGCGAGTCCCTTCCTTTCAGTGAGCAATGTCAGTGAAACAAAATGACAGGCTTGATACTTGCTGTTGGAAGTCATGCAGGGATCCTGCAGTGGTGGAGCCGGGTAAAGTAGGTGAGGGTTTCTCCTGGAGGTTCAGAGTTGCAGGTAGTTAGGATCTTGAGTCCTCGTGGTGAATGGAGCAGGCAGGGTGCGCACTCCATTAGTGGAACCCCCTGTGCAGCACCTGGCTCCTATTTATTGACCAAGTGTGGGTGGGCGGAGCCACCTTAGACGGCCCAGCGGCCACTGCTTCCAGCCTGGGAAGCAAACAGTGATCGTTGTCATGGTTACACAGGGCATGATCCAGGCTGGAGCGCAAACCACCGTGTCCTTACACACAAGAACAGAGACATCAAATATGTATAATTGAGAACGATATGCCCGTACATTTACCTATATATATGCCGTGCTATATAACCAGGGCCTTATTGAACTATATAGAGTGCTCAGAGCAGAGTTCTAACTGCACATGTGCAGCCTCTTATAAGGTATTATTCTATAGGCTTGTTGAGCGAAGCAAAACATTCAAAGCTAAATTTGGTCGGAAGTTTAGGAAAACTTTGATTCAGAACAAATCTGAATTTCATTGTGGTTGTGAGGAAATGCTGCGGTGAAGAACCACACAGGCAATTGGCCCGTAGCTGCCTTTCATTTTAGAATGAAGACTGCACTGTATAAAGGCTTCCATCTTATTAGTATTGAATTTCATATCTTAGTTTATGGCTGATATAGGAATAAGTAAATGTAGGAATAAATAAATAAAACTGACCAGAATAAGAAGTCTCCCTGTACTCTCCCTGCACTCTCCCTGCAGTCTCCTGCTCCAATATTCTTCTATAAACATTTCCAGCAACACTGTCCCTAGTGCTTGCCACATCTCTCCCTATGCTCAGCTCATAGGACAATGGTAGAGTCCGCGCTGGATAAGGATTTTATAGGGCTGTGAAATCATAGGGGATGGCTATCTGGGGAGTCGCTGGGTGAACAGCATTATAGATGATCTTGCAGTCGCTTCTAACTTTCACTTTGTAACATGTGCAGCCGCCATTTTAGGAAAAAAACGCATTTGTTACCACGAAGCGAGATGAAATTCCGAGTTATTTCGAAGCTTTTCTGAACTGCGAACCAAATTCCGCTTTAAATGCTTCAGTTCATTTAACATTAATAAACATCATTTTTTTCATTAGTAGATTGCCATTTATAATGGGAATAATTAGTACAATCGCTGACATGCAATCATAGAAATACTATTTTATTTTACAAATACAATGTCTACCCCTTGCCTACAGTACTCTGGTGTAGCTTTAAATTTGTCCACCCCAATAATGAATTATTTTAGCTACCCCCCTTTCTCTAGACAATCTTTTAAACTATGGAAATAAGGGTGGTAATTTACTGTTCGATATATGCCAGTTTTCACAAATTACAGTGCAAAGCTTATTTGCGCCACAATCTGCGACTTTTCCCCACTCATTCCAGGTCTAAAAAAAAGAGGGCGTGGTGTGGGCAGGGAAGAGAACAGGCTGGCACACCCTTCTCATTTATCATTTTCTATGCCTGTTTTAAGCATAGAAAATAGAATAAATTTAAGCCAGCAAGAAAGCTGGCTTACATTTAGACCAGCGGTGGATGTGCCGAAGTTTTAGATACCGGTTTTTAATAAATTGACCCCCAAAGTGTCTAAAATACACAATAAATTTAACACAATCCATGTGTTATATTAGATGTGTGGTAGGATCAATTTACACTTTTTTCACAATTTTTTCCAATTGTAATTCCAAGGGCAAAGATTGTATTTAAATATTTAAAGGACTCATCTGAAATCTTGTTAAAGAAAGCTTATGAATTTGGCTGTTATGCACAGAACAGCTGTAGCTGTTTACCTTTGTTACCAAGACCCATCACTTTCCAAATCACTGAGTGAACCCTTTCTATGTCAATCCAACACTTTTAGGGTAATTTAACTTAATAATACCTTCTTTTGCACAGGCATTTGTATCTGAAGGGTTATTACCATGGAAGTTATTTTAGGTTGGTTAATGGTATGTAGTAAATTTTAAATTGACACAGAAGATATGCAGGCTGGCTTTTAGAGTGTTTACCTTTCAAATATGTTCCTTACTTCTGAAAAGTTGCTTCCTTTATCCTGAAAAGCTTTCATAAATTATTAGCATTTTTCCCCTATGTTCACATGCACCATTACATTCTCAGTGAAAGTATTCAAACTGACCAGGTCTTAATTGTGATCACTTTGAGAGCAGTTTCAAATGGATGTAAAATCTATTATTTCTGTCAGGATTTCTGACTTATTATGTGTGATATTTTACCCATCAAATATTTCTTGAACAGAAAAAATGTCAGCTTTATATAAAGTAAAGAGCTTGAACAAAAAAGATATAATAGGAGGTATTTTTGTAAAATTTAAATCTAATAAAAAACATAAAAATGAATTTAAATATTGTGTAAAAGAATTAATGCTCATTATTTATTTTATTGTGTAGATGTTAATAAGATAGCAGTCTAATATTAGAGAAATAATATACAATAATACAATATAAATAATTATAATAAGATATAATACAATAATATTAGTACATTTTCAACAAAAATTGATTTCCAATATTAAAATTGATATAGTTGTGTTAATGGTTGCATTTTGATATTCTGAATTCTATATGTTACTGACACTTAGCTTATCCGTTAACACTACAATCAAGGGTTCTACATTTTCGGAGCTCTGCTTAGTGTGATTCACAACAAATAGTAAGTATTTGTGATCTCCTTAATTCAGGATATCAATTTAGATTATTATTTCATATCCACAAGATCACCAAGTTATGTAAAGCATGTCAGAAAGGCAATTATTTACCAAATGAATAGAAAGGTTATACTTATGGTGTGTTGCACCATATAATATATCTTTTAACGTATGGTGTTGATGTCTACTGAACACTGGGGATCTATATTATGAAAACAACATTATTTTCAGGAAATGTGTCACCAAAAATTGTATCTGCCAGTTAAAATCAGATCGTAACACATATCCCTTTTTTAAAAATTTGTTTTTATTTTGTGATTGTAAATGTACTTATTCTATCTCCAGAACATGATTATGGGGGCAGCTATCTTGCCTGAACTGTTCTTAACAGCATTTAAAAACATGAAGAAAATTACTTCACGGCAGCCCCATGGGCCATAGACACAATAGAGATGAGGAGACCTCATTGACTTCTATAGGAGAGTTTTCTGGGCATGCTATGTGACCTGTGCAGAGGTTATTGTACAAGGAAATAATAGATAAGTGTTGACAATCATCCATTGTGTACACAAAGATGATATAATTACAGGCACAATTAGAATGAGTTAACTGCAGTGAAGTGATCTGTATAAACCAATAAATGGTGCCAATTACTACACATAATGGCCAGTGCGAAAACTGCAGGATTTTATCTTTTTTGTTCAAATACACTGACGAGCAAAGGGGCAGGGGCATAACTACCATAGCGGCAGATCAGGCGACTGCTATGTGGCCTAGGTCAAGAGGGGGCCCAGTTGTAGTTGGGATTATCTCCTCTTTTACTAGAGGTGAAAACTTGGTCAGGACTCTACCCTCAAAAGGAACAACTTTTAGCAAATGAGGCAGTGGGAAAAATGGCCCAAGGGTCACTGAAAAGGGTTTAGGCAGAAACCCTTCTGTCCTGTGTGGGGGTCTGGTTTGATCCTTGCTATGGGGCCCTTACTTCTCTATGTACGCCACTGCAAAGGGGTAACAACTAACAATGTTTTTAATTTTTGACTTTCAGGCTCCATATTTCACCATTCACTAGAGCTTTGAACTTGAGACTACCATCATTTTAAAGAAAATCATCTTGGTTATCTTATACATAAATTGGACTTGCAACTATTTAGCATATGATTAGTTGTGCAGATTCTGCATTGTTACTTTTTTTTTTTTTACTCCTGGTGGTGAAACAATCTTTTTCTTCTAGTGTACTATGAATTACAACCTGTTCTCATATTCCCTAATAGCTCAGTGTGTTATTAGGTTGATTCCCAAGCGAAAGGTCACTGGTTCGTATCGAGGAACAGCCCTTAAAGAATATTCCCCAAGAAAAAAGAAACAGCATCATCCAGTTCATTGATAGCGGTATCGAGGCCAAGAAAATTTGCTAACTCCATCATGAGAGTGCATGACATTTAAAAGAAATGATGTCAGTTCATCCTTTCCAAAGCCAAGATGTGGGCATCCAGGCAAAATATCAGAGTCAACAAGTTGGCTCATCACAAGTTCTATAAGTTGTGGTGCAACAATCATGCCAGTGGAATTGGCTTGTATGCTTCATAATAGTGAGATCACAAACATCTATGCAAGCATCATGTTATGCGCATTACAGTCTAGAATGGTGCCCTGAAGAAAAGTAAAGAAGCTTCAACTTCAATATCGTCATAAGAAGCATTGGCTCGAGTTTGCAAAAATAATTACGGTGGACGGTAGAAGATTGGAAATGGGTGATTTGGAGCAAAGAGACAAAAGTAAATAGACTGGGCGAAAGATGGGTCAAACTGAGTCTGGAAGAAACAAGGGAAAAGGGGGCTAACAGATTGAAAAATTGAAGAAACTGTTAAGTAGAGATGGCCTTGCAGTTCGTCCGGAGGTCGTTTTGCAGTGAACTTTGCGTGTTCGCGAATTGCTGAACATGCAAATATATGGCGATATTCGCATGCGTCATATTCTTTTGCATTGCACCGTACTTTGACCTTTGACACATCCGTCAGGTGGGACAGGACAGCCAATTGAGATGTTTCAGCACATGGACACACCCCCACCCTATAAATCAACCAGATCTGGCAGCCATTTTACATTCTTTCTTGGTACAAAAGGTGGTCACGCTGCCTGGTATACGTCCCAATTCACAAGCTCAAGGGAAGCGGCAATCTCCTTCAACACAGCCAATACACCTGAGTCCTGCCGGATATTAGCCTTTCCTCAAAGCAACCTTCCTACAGGATCAAAGTTTCGGGTACATAGTGAAGGTCTGCAAAGTTGAGTTAAGAACACTTTTTTATTAAATTCACAATAAAATTATGAAAACACGCCTTAAAATAATTCATAAAGTCGGGTCCATAAGTTCCATCAGTCCATGCCCGACCTAGGTTTCGCCAATGAGTCTTCTTCATGAGCGAACATAACCCTCTCCTCAACAAACTTTATTTATATAGGATCGATTTGCAACTTCCCCCTCCCCCTTTGCAGCATCACCCACCTTGCTGAACTACACCCTTTTAGAAAAAAATCTTAAAACCATATCACGTCCCCTTCATTTTGACCTTCAAAAATATATAAAAACATAAAAATCATGAAAAAACATTTGAGCTTGAACACATACAACAGGTATCCGAGTTCACTGTAATCCCGCTCTTATTCAAAGCGCTCAACTTTCCCCAACATATCCTTAAACAATATCCAACATATTCCAAAATCTCAAGACTCGATTTATATTATAACCTTCCTTTACTTATCCCTTACGAATGTCTAAATATATACATAGAAGTTCCAGAAGTTCCGGCACCACCAATTATACGGGTTTGAATACTACGCACACCACCACATCTCTCGTACTCCACGCAAACCGCAGTGCTCAGTCCATATAACAGGAAGAGTTCTTGATAAATTCAAATCCGTAAGACAAACAGAAGGATAGCACTCACCAACTTGCTGTTCCTCACTTTATTCAGTAATCAATGAAACATACCAATGTGGATAGTGGCACAGGGCTAGACGCCAAGGTTCACACAAGCACAGGAGCCCATACGAATGTCTCTCTCCTTCAAATCTTCATTTCATTCATAATGCCTTTCCCGATCACATGATATCAGAGAACCAATAATCTTTCACTATATACTACACCCCTTTATCCCCACTTATTATCTAAGTATCTACTACCCCCCATATGTTCTCAGCTCATCTCCCCTTTAATCTTACATTCTTCTCCACTCCATGATGTTATCTTATTAATACTCCTCACTTTCTTGTCATCCCTGGTGTGGTTCCTGTACACAATGCAGAAACTGCACCATATGAATTGCTCAGACTACTATCGGATGAGAAAACATATACAGTTGTGTTCAAAATTATTCAACCCCCACTAAAATTGAGCATTTTTGCCATTTTGACATTGATTTTGATCATTTCAGTCATCTTGTTTACAATTAAATCAAAGAGGCACTTGTAAGTCAGACAAATATAACATAACATTTATAATGAAATAACCACAAATGTCTTTTCTGTGCTCACATCATTATCAGTTTTATTCAACCCCCAAGTGACATTCAATCTTAGTACTTAGTACAACATCCTTTTCCAGTTATAACAGCTTTTAAACGTGAAGCATAGCTTGACACAAGTGTCTTACAGCGATCTACAGGTATCTTCGCCCATTCTTCATGGGCAAAAGCCTACAGTTCAGTCACATTCTTAGGCTTGCGCGCTGCAACTGCTTTCTTTAGGTCCCACCAGAGGTTCTCAATCGGATTTAAGTCTGGTGACTGCGATGGCCACTTCAAAATGTTCCAGCCTTTAATCTGCAACCATGCTGTAGTGGACTTGGAGATATGCTTGGGATCATTGTCCTGTTGAAAGGTCCAAAGTCTCCCAAGCCTCAGGTTTGTGACGGACTGCATCACATTTTCATCCAATATCTCCTGGTACTGAAGAGAATTCATGGTACCTTGCACACGCTAAAGCTTCCCTGTACCTGTAGAAGCAAAACAGCCCCAAAGCATGATTGACCCCCTGCCATGCTTCACAGTAGGCATGGTGTTCTTTTCTTCATAGGCCTTGTTCTTCCTCCTCCAAACATAGCATTGATCCATGGGCCCAAACTGTTCTAATTTTGTTTCATCAGTCCACAGAACACTATCCCAAAAGTTTTGTGGTTTGTCCACATGACTTTTGGTATACTGCAGTCGACTCTTCTTATTCTTTAGAGACAGCAAGGGGGTGCGCCTGGGAGTTCTGGCATGGAGGCCTTAATTACGCAGTGTGCGCCTTATTGTCTGAGCTGAAACTTCAGTACCCGCATCTGACAAATCTTTTTTCAGTTCCTCAGCAGTCACACGGGGACTTTTCTCCACTTTGCGTTTCAGGTAGAGCACAGTTTCTGCCACAACCAGGTAGCGTTTCAACAGCGCCCTTTGGCTTGAATTTGCGAATGATGCTTCCTATGGTGTCTCTTGGTATGTTTAACATCTTTGCAATCTTCTTATAGCCATTGCCCTTCCTGTGAAGAGAAATCACCTCTTCTCTTGTCTTCCTGGACCATTCTCTTGACTTCACCATGTTTGTAAACACACCAGTAAATGTCTAGAAGGAGCTGAGTATCACATGCATTTTAAATCCTTGACATCCAGAGGTGTTTTCAATACCTGATCGAAAACACTTGAATGAACCTCTGTTCTTAAGAGTGGTAGTCTTTAAGGGGTTGAATAATTGTGCCAATGAAGAAATCACAAAAAAAACATTTAATACTGTATTACAAAAAACAATTGATGTCATTTTAGTTGCATTAGGTTCTTTAAAAAGTCCTTGTAAGATTTCATTCTGAACACAATTACAAATGTTCACTAAATTCTCTAAAACCCTTTACAGCATTGGGGGTTGAATAATTTTGAACACAACTGTATGAAGATGAAAAAAGATCCCACCCCTGAATTTAAACAGAAATTGGATTTAATGTTAGGAAAGGGTTTTAAAAAATATATTATAAACAAAAAAGAGTTGGAATATTTAAAGGTGAGGTATCCAAAAATTCCTGTGCTATATTACCTACCAAAGGTGCATAAGAGCTTATCCATAATCCCCCCCCCCCGTGCCGACCCATTGTGTCGGGGATTCGATCTCTGACCAGTCGATTGACTGAGTATGTAGATTTTTTTCCACAAAAATATGTGGTTAAAAGTCCATCCTACCTGAAAGATAGTAGCAGTGTATTTGAGGCCACAAGAAGTTATGGAGCTGCGTTTAAAAACATGGTTAGCCATATACAAACATACCTATTGATTTGAGATTGAAAGTAATAAAGGAATATTTGGATGAATTTAACAATATGTCATAGACGCAGAGAGTCATCTGCGAATGTCTCGAATTGTGCTTAAAGAACAATTACTTTTGGTTTCAAAATTAATTTTACCTCCAGCAGTATATGTCATCTTGGGAGAAAGAAAAAATCCTGCCAGTTTTGGAAAAACAACAGGAAGGAGGGATATTAAAATTATGGAAAAGGTTTATAGACAATTGCCTTATTATATAGGAAGGGGAACAGGAAGGATTAAGAATGTTTATGGAGGAAATTAACAGGAATTTCTGGAACCTATCCTTTACAAGTGAGGTTAGTGCAGTGAGGGTAAATTTTCTGGATTTGACTATATTCATACAGGACGATAAAATTAAGACAATTTTTTTTTAAACCTACGGATATATATAGTTATATAGATACCACCAGTTGCCACCATCATCCTTGGATTAAGAATATCCCTAAAGGGCAGTTTACTCGTATTTATATGAGAAGAGCAAGATGATACAAGAACGTTTTGAAGAGAAGGGGTATGAGAGAGAAGAATTAGAAAAAACTAGAGAAGGTATAGAAAAGAAAGAAGGGGGTGGTGATAGAAAAAGAAAAGGACAAAGAATATAGATTCACTTTTTTCAAACATTTTAGCGCCATCACAGGACCTATGAAAAATACTTTATGTAAAAATTGGGCGGTTTTAAAGAACGACCCAGTTATAGGGGGTGTTATCCCTAATAAGCCAGAAGTGAAATACCGAAAGGCCCCAAATTTAAATAATGCCCTTGTTCGGAGCTACATCCTAATGAAGAGAGAGAAGAGGGAGAAGGACCAATTCATGAGATTAAAGGGGAGATAAGCTGCAAACATATGGGGTTAGTATATGTGTTGCCCCTGTAGACTGTTTTATATAGGAAGAACATTACGAAAACTTAAGACGAGGATACAGGAGCATATTAACAATATTAAGAAAGGGTTGGAAAGCCATAGCGTATCAATGCATTTTAAAAAAACGGCATAATAAAGACCCAAGTGGTTTGTGGTTTGCAGGGGTGGAAAAGGTGAAGTTGGATTGGAGAGGAGGTGACCACGTTAAACAGATAGATCAATAAGAGGTTGAATGGATATTTAAAAAAAGACATTACAACCCCAAGGTTTAAATATTGATTTTGACTTGAAACCCTGTTTAGTTGAGTAGTGGCTATTCGACAGTTAGATAATAAGTAGGGAGAAAGGGGTGTAGTTTATAGTGGAAGATTATTGGTTCTCTGATATCATGTGATCGGAAAAGGCGTTATGAATGAAATGAAGATATGAAGGAGGGAGACATTCGTAAGCGATTAGTAAAGGAAGGTTATAATATAAATCGAGTCTGGAGATTTTGGAATATGTTGGATATTGTTTAAGGATATGTTGGGGAAAGTTGCGGCGCTTTGAATAAGAGCTGGATTACAGTGAACTCTGATACTTGTTGTATGTGTACACTCTGGAATGTTTTTTTATGGTTTTTATGGTTTTTATGTATTTTTCTAAATGAAGGGGATGTGATTTCTGCAAGGTGGGTGATGCTGCAAATGGGGAGGGGGAAGTTGCGGAGATTGCCGCTTCCCTTGAGCTTGTGAATAGGGACGTATACCAGGCAGCACAACCACCTTTTGTATCAAGATTGATTTAATGTGATTGTGACCCACATCACTTGGAGATCTGCAAAGCCGACTGGACATCAACAAACGCAGCGGTGAACATTTTTGGTTTTATTTTATTTTTATTTTTAATTTGTTATTACTATTTTAAAGGATTTTACATTCTGTGTTTTGACAGTGTAGAGAGAGGTTGATTTGTGGAGCAGGGACTGACTGTTAGTGACACCAAATAGTAGGTAATTGGGCTACAAAAGTGCTTTTAAGGACTGGAATAAGTGTGCTATCTATATGTGTGACATACTGAGGGGTGTGATATACTTATAATATACTTTCTAACATTGAAAGTATATTATAGTGCATTTGTATTTTTCAGCAGTTGTGTGCGGTTCTGCTGCGATACCGCAGGTATATAGAGGGGCAAGCGCTATTGGAACAACTAATTACAACTGGTGTGATATACCTGTTGCCCCCAAAAAAACTGATTGAGGGGTGAGATATACCTGCTTCCACAAAATACTGATTGACGGCTGTGATATACCTATGACTTCTTTCCGCAAATAAACAGGATGGGGTGATATAACTGTTGTGGCAAAAAAAATATTAATTGAGGGGTGTGATGTACCTGCTTCCACAAAATACTGATTAAGAAGATTGATATACCTGCTTCCACCAAATATTGATTGAGGCCTGCGATACACCTGCTTCCACAAAATACTGATTAGGGGTTTGATAGACCTGCTTCCACCAAACACTGATTAAGGGGTTTGATGTACCTGCTTCCTCCAAATACTGATTGAGGGCTGCGATATACCTGCTTCCACAGATACTGCAATTCTCTAGAGACTTAGGCACAGGGTCATTTTGAAAATGACAGGCAGAGTAAGAGGCATCCTATTCCACAGGGGTGGTAGGGGTCGTGTAAGTGAACCAGGCCAGAGCCTAAGTGGGGAAGTTGGAGAATGCGCATGCTACTTCAAAGGACGCACCAGAGTTCTCTGCTGTGTGCACCCCCAAGGCCACCAACCTCACCACCACTACCATAGCCCCTCCACTCGAGTCAGAGGAATTATTTTCCCATCCATTCCCAGACCTTACCGATGCGCAGCCATTCTTGGCATCGGATGAGGAAGAGGAGGTAGCAACGACCGCCATCCAGCGGTCTGGCGACAATACCCAGATCAGCACAAGGAGGGAGGTCCCCGCTGTTTCTGCCAACTTCGAGATCAATCACTGCAATAAGGTGCACCATAATGACATGTAACTGACCATACTGGCCGAACCATGGGGATCACATGCGGAGGAATTGCACCCCCGGTAATAAACACCCTACAGTGTTTGGGGCTTTGAGCAGTTCCTCCTATTTAGGCCACTTAATTTTGTGATTTTTGGATAATTCTGAGATCTCAAATGTCAATGGTGGTGAAGGTGACCATGGTGTCATGTCGATGGACATCATGTGGGTGCCCACAAGAGAGGAAGAGGAGGGGAGTTCAGAGGGACAGATGGAGCAGCAGAGAGGGAGGAAAAGGAGGAGAAGCAGGCAAAGCTCACAGGGCACAAGAGGCAAAAATCAGACTGCAAATGTATCTGGAGCGAGCCATCCACCATGCACTGTCACATCTGGCACTCCCAGGATGTCGGCACATGGCTCCGCATTGTGGGCTTTTTTTAACGTGTCAGCTGCTGACAATAGTGTTGACATCTGCAGCCTATGATGTCAACGCATAAGTCGCGGTAAGCCCAACACTTACCTAGGGACGACCACCTTAAGAAGGCACTTGGCTTCCCATCATCGAGCCCAGTGGGCGCAATGCCGTCAGAACCCACAAAGCCACACTCCTGGCACTCCACGTCCTGCCTCTTCTCCTTCTCCTTCTACTCTCTCCTCCCATTTGTCCTTCACTCCACCTTCCACCGTGTCATTGTCGCATTCATATGGCAGAAGGCAGGCTTCCGTGGTCCAAATGTTCGAGCGTAAATAATTGATGATGCCGGATAACCCTCTTGCCCAACGGCTGACCGCTGGCTTATCGTAACTGCTAGCCTGCCAACTAATTCCATATAAACTGGTGGACTTGGAGGCCTTTAGAAAGTTTTTGGCCATTGGCACACTGTAATAGAAGGAGAAAATATTTCTCCCAGAAGGGCATCCCAGAGCAATATCGCCACATTCAGCGACAAGTGAATATATCTCTGGCACACAATGTTGGTACCAAGATACATCTGACCACAGACATGTGGTCTAGCAAACACGGGCAGAGAAGGCACATAACTTTTACTGGCCACTGGGTGAACCTTCTGACGGCCGTCAAGCATGTAACCCCTTGGCTCCTGTGTGGATTTGGTGTTACCACCAAAGATTGCATGCAGGCCTGCCTCTTCTTCTACTCCTCCTACTCCATCCTCCGTCTCCTCCTCGGCTGACTCCTCCTGTTCTACTGCTACTGCCTCTTCAGCTGCGCCACCCAAACTCCCTAGAACCTATTCGACGTCCCAGGTGAGACGATGCCATGCTGTGCTGCGGCTTTTGTGCCTGGAAGCAAAGAGCCACACTGGTGCTGCACTGCTTTCAGCTCTGCGGTCACAGGCGATCAGTGGCTAACCCCGCTTAATTTAACAGTTGGTAAAGTGGTGTGCGACAATGGTGGCAATCTGCTGAGTGCGCTGAAACAGGGCAAAATGACAAACGTGCTTTGCACGGCACGTGTGCTGAACTTAGTCGTACAGCTATTGGTTGCCAAATACCCCGGGGTCCAGGACGTCTTGCGGCAGGCAAGGAAAATCTCTGGCCATTTTAGATCTTACACGGTCATGGCTTGCCTTGCTGACGTTCAGCGGCGACACCACTTGCCCTTCAGACGTCTGATTTGTGACAGCCCGCTGGTACTCCACCTTGTATATGTTTGATAGGCAGCTCCAGCTACGTGCCTTTAACGACTACCTGTACAAACTCTGCAGCAGGACAGGTTCTGGGGAGCTTGGTTTCTTTTCACCATGCAAGTGGCTGCTCATGCATAATAAATGCAGACTTCTGCAGCCATTTGATGAGATAACCAAATTAGTCAGTTACAGCCAGGGGTCCATTAGTGACATAGTACCTTACGCCTTCTTTCTGGAGCGTGCATTTCATCGTGTCATTTATCAAGCTGTCGAGGAGGAGGAGCTGGAAGATGAGGACGTCGCAATGCTGAATTAATTCCCAGGTGGGGCTACTCCATCAGAGACAAGTCAGCAGGAGTCTGAAGAGGAGTCAGAGGAGTATGGTGGCTGGGGGGAGGAGGATCAAGAAGAGCAGGCTTTGAGGGGGACTTTAAACTTTTCATGCATCCCTGCTGTTGTCTGTGGCGTGGAAACCGAGGATGACATTCTTCTGGTTGTAAGTAGGAGCCAGGGCGCTTCACCACTTCCAATTTAGTGCAAATGGGGGCCTTCATGCTCCAGTGTTTGAAGAGAGACCCCCGTATAAAAAGCATAAAGGGCAAGGACCAGTACTGGGTGGCAACGTACTTAGACCTCTGGTACAAACACGAAATGGCAGCATCACAGAGGGCTGGCAGATAACAGCATTTTCAGGCCTTGCTACGAGAGATGCTGCATTCTGCTGTTGAGGGAGCTGGCAGAGGAATTTCTACCCACAGCAAAACAGGTGCGGGTATCAATCATACCGCATCTGCAAGTAGAGGGCGGTTTGAAGTTGTGTTGGTCACTTAGGATATGAGATCATTCTTGCAGCCAACCCATCGACAGCTGCCCTCCGGATCCAGCCTCAGGGAACACCTAGACCGACAGATGTCCGACTACATCGGGTTAACGGCTGATGTGGACGCTCTGAGAAGTGAGGAACCCCTGGACTACTAAGTTTGCAGGCTTGACCTGTGGCCAGAGCTGGCACAATTTTCCATGGAACTCTTGGTTTGCCCCTCGTTGAGTGTCCTGTCCAAAGGGACGTTCAGCACAGCAGGGGGGATTATGACCGTTAAGCGCACTCGCCTAGCTCACGACAGTGTGGACTACCTAAAATTTCTAAAAATGAATGAGGCATGGAACTCAGAGGAATTCAACACCTGTGACGACCACGTTTAATTGAATTTTCTCATGCCAGCCCACACATATCCGCCACCACCCAGAACAAAGAAAGGTCCTTGACTTATTTATATACCGTGCCATAAATGTCCTTTTCTGTCAGGTGAATGCCTAATGTTTGGGGCCATACTCCACTGGCCTACAGTAAAATTGTTATCCACTGACTGTCTAATATACCTCCAGCCACATAATCACTTGTTCATTCTGTCCGGTGAATGCCTAATGTTTGGGGCCTGTACTCCACTGGCCTACAGTAAAATTGTTATCCACTGACCGCCTAATATACCTCCAGCCACATAATTACTTGTTCTTTTCTGTCCGGTAAATACCTAATGTTTGGGGCCTGTACTACACTAGCCTACAGTAAAATTGTTATTCACTGACCGCCTAATATACCTCCAGCCACATAATCACTTGTTTTCTGTCCGGTTAATGCCTAATTTCTGGGGCCTGTACTCCCGTGGCCTAAAATAAAAATGTTCTAGGCTCTAGCAGGGCACATTTTTGCGAGTTTCCCTTCCACCTACCACCTGATACTCCTATATTGCTTGTATCTGACCCCCCCCCCTCCCATTGTACTTTTCTTTTTATACCTTATTTTCATACTTGTTTTTCTTTGGTTTGTGCACTATTAATTTGGACACTAGTGAATGTTGTAATGTCGTGATTTTGTGTTTTAATAAGGGCCTATTTTTAACCTAATATTTATTAACCCCTTAAGGACCGGGCTCATTTTCACCTTAGGACCAGGCCATTTTTTCAAAATCTGACCACTGTCACTTTAAGTGTGAATAACTTTAAAACGCTTTTACTTACCTAGGCCGTTCTGAGATTGTTTTTTCGTCACACATTGTACTTCATGACACTACTAAAATTGGGTCAAAAAAGTTTATTTTTTTGCATAAAAAATACAAATTTTACCAAAAAATTTGCAAAATTTAGCAAATTTTAAAGTTTCAGTTTCTCCACTTCTATGATACATAGTAATACCCCCCAAAAAAGTGATGACTTTACATTCCCCATATGTCTACTTCAGGTTTGGAGTATTTGGGAAATGCTATTTTATTTTTGGGGATGTTACATACCTTAGAAGTTTGGAAGCAAATTTTGAAATTTTTCAGAAATTTTCCAAATCCCACTTTTTATGGACCAGTCCAGGTTTGAGGTCACTTTGTGAGGCTTACATAATAGAAACCACCCAAAATGACGCCATTTTAGAAACTACACCCCTCAAGGTATTCAAAACTGATTGTACAAACTTTGTTAACCCTTTGGGTGTTTCACAACAGTTCATGGAAAATGGAGATAAAATTTCAGAATTTCGATTTTTGGAAAATTTTCCATTATAATCCATTTTTCCAGTAATAAAGTAAGGGTTACCTGCCAAACAAAACTCAATGTGGGTTGCCCTGTTTCTCTAGTTTGTAGAAACACCCCATATGTGGTCCTAAACTACTGTTTGGCCAAACGGGAGGACATTGAAGGAGGGGAACGCCATATGGGTTTTGAATGGCAGATTTTACGGGACTGGTTTTTTAACACCATGTCCTATTGCAAGCCCCCTGATGCACCCTAGCATAGAAATTCCAAAAAAGTGACTCCATCTAAGAAAGTACACCCCTCAAGGTATTCAAAGCTGGGTTTACAAACTCTGTTAACCCTTTAGGTGTTCCACAACAGTTCATGGAAGATGGAGAAACAATTTTGGAATTTCGATTTTTGGAAAATTTTCCATTATAATCCATTTTTCCAGTAATAAAGTAAGGGTTACCTGCCAAACAAAACTCAATGTGGGTTGCCCTGTTTCTCTAGTTTGTAGAAACACCCCATATGTGGTCCTAAACTACTGTTTGGCCAAACGGGAGGACATTGAAGGAGGGAACGCCATATGGGTTTTGAATGGCAGATTTTGCGGGACTGGTTTTTAACACCATGTCCTATTGCAAGCCCCCCTGATGCACCCTAGCATAGAAATTCCAAAAAAGTGACTCCATCTAAGAAAGTACACCCCTCAAGGTATTCAAAGCTGGGTTTACAAACTCTGTTAACCCTTTAGGTGTTCCACAACAGTTCATGGAAGATGGAGAAACAATTTTGGAATTTCGATTTTTTGGAAAATTTTCCATTATAATCCATTTTTTCCAGTAATAAAGTAAGGGTTACCTGCCAAACAAAACTCAATGTGGGTTGCCCTGTTTCTCTAGTTTGTAGAAACACCCCATATGTGGTCCTAAACTACTGTTTGGCCAAACGGGAGGACATTGAAGGAGGGGAACGCCATATGGGTTTTGGAAGGCAGATTTTGCAGGACTGGTTTATTTACACCATGTACCCTTTCAAGCCCCCTGCTGCACCCCTTGAGTAGAAACTCCATAAAAGTGACCCCATCTAGGAAACTACAGGATATGGTGGTTGTTGTTTTGGACTATTTTAGGGTAAATATGATTTTTGGTTGCTCTATATTACACTTTTTTGAGGCAAGATAACAAAAAATGGAAATTCTAAAATTCTTTCTAAATTCGCCATTAAGTTTTGTGGAACACCTAAAGGGTTAACAAAGTTGGTAAAGTAATTTTTGAATACCTTGAGGGGTGTAGTCTTTTTAGATGGGGTCACTTTTTTGGAGTTTCTAGTCTAGGCTACATCAGGGGGGGCTTCTAATGGGACATGGTATGAAAATCTGCCTTCCAGAAACCATGTGGCGTTCCCTTCGTTCTATGCCCTGCATTGTGGCTATACAGCAGTTTACGACCACATAAGGGGTGTTTCTGAAAACTACAGAATCAGGGCAATAACTATTTAGTTTTGTTTGACTGTCAACCCTTGCTTTATTACCGGAAAATATGGATTAAAACGGAAATTTGCCAAAACATGGTTGTTTTGGCACAGTTTTTATTTTATTTTTTTAACGCCGTTCATCCGAGAGGCTGGGTCTAATGTTAATTTTGTAGGGCAGAGTATTACGGACGCGTAGATACCTAATATGTCTACATTTTTTGATGTATTTAGATTTTACACTATTTTATCATTTTAGGAAGAAAAAATAAATAATTTTACTATCTCCATAGCCTGGGATCTATTTTTTTTTTGTTGTTGTGGTAACTATCTAATGTAAGGGCTCATTTTTTGCGTGAGGAGATGGCGGTTTTATTGGCACTCTTTTGGGGGGCATATGACTTTTTGATCGCACACTATTACACTTTTTATGATGTAAGGTAACAAAAAAAATGGCTATTTTTAATTTTTTATTTTCTTTTTGACAGCGTTTATTTGAGGGGTTAGGTCAAATGTTATTTTTATAGAGCACATTATTACGGACGTGGCAATACCTAATATGACTACTTTTATAAAAGTTGGCTTCAGCATGACATCATTAACCAACTTTGGGAAAATAAAAAAAATTTGTACCTCCACATACTGGAAGCCATAATTTTTTTATTTTTTTTTGGGCGACTGTCTTATCTAGGGGCTCATTTTTTGCGGGATGAGATGGCAGTTTGATTGGCTCTATTTGGGGGGGGGCATTTGATTTTTTTTATGACGTGCTATTATAATTTCTGGGATCTAAGGTGACAAATTTTTTTTTTTTAACATGTTTATTTTTTTTTTTTTAAAAGGGTGTTTATCTGAGGGGTTAGGTAATATTTTATTATTATACATAAGATTGTTACGGACGCGACAATGCCCAATATGTATGGCTCCCAGACTTTGGATACACTAAAACAACACTTTAAAAAAAACTTATATACAATAAAATAATTTATGGAAAAAAAAAAGTTGTTTCCGTGTTTCCAAAGTCTGAGAGCCATAATGTTATGTTTTTTCTAGGGGACTGTAGGGAATTATAATAATTTAGTACTCCATGGAAGTGTGATACTCCCTGAAGCAACCGTCAATGCAGAGGCCCGGATGATCGGGGCACGTGTCACACTGAGTGGTGGTGTATTTCTGGATCCCCCTCTTGCGACGCACTTTTTTTGGGATCGTCCCTTTTTTCCAGTATGGGGACCACACCTGGAAAATGTTGGCCAGGGACGACCCGGGCGCCTCCAATTCCCGAGGTACTCCGACCTGCTCTTTCCCGGTCTGAAAAGATCAGGTCCTTGAGGACTGCCTCATAGAACTGGAGGAAAGTCCCTGTGCTGCCAGCGCATCGGGATAGTACAAAAGCGTTGTACATGGCAACCTGTACCAAGTAGACCGCAACTTTTTGTACCATGCCCGGGTTTTGCGCATGGCATTATATGGTGTGAGGACTTGATCAGATAGATCAACTCCACTCCATATACCGATTGTAGTCGATGATACAATCGGGTTTGAGGACCGTTGCCGCGGTTCCTCGCACAGAGACTGGGGTGATGCCATTACCATGGATTGTGGTCAGCATAAGGACATCCCTCTTGTCCTTATATCTGACCAGCAACAGGTTGTCGCTGGTAAGGGCACGGGTCTCACCCCTGGGGATAGGTACCTGGAGGGGGAGGGTAGGGAGGCCGCGATGATTTTTCCGCACGGTCCCACAAGCGAACGTGGATCTGGCGGAGAGGGCCTGGAACAAGGGAATACTGGTATAAAAGTTATCCACGTACAGGTGGTAACCCTTATCCAGCAGTGGGTGCACAAGGTCCCACACAAGTTTCCCGCTAACACCCAGAGTGGGGGGACATTCTGGGGGTTGAATACGGGAATCTCGTCCCTCGTAAACACGCCATACCTCGCTCGCTTGCTGGGAATGTATTGGCGGAAAATGAGTCTCCCCTTGAAAGCAACGAGAGACTCATCAACCGCGACCTCCCTTCCAGGTACGTAGGCCTGCGCAAATGCGGTCATAGGCAGGATCACCTCGGGGGGGACATGCTGCATTATTTGCATAAAGCAGACATTTCCGTATGGCCTCAAACCGGGTACGTGCCATAGCCATACTGTACAGTGGGGTCTGGTAAAGGACGTCCCCACTCCAGTAATGCCTGGCACTTGGTTTTTTGACCAGGCCCATGTGCAGCACGAGGCCCCAAAATGTCCTCATTTCGGCTGCACTGACTGGCGTCCAGCCACCGGGCTTGGCCAAAAAAGAGCCTGGGTGCTGAGCGACGAACTGTTGGGCGTACAGATTCGTCTGCTCCACCATCAGATTCACAAGTGGGTTACTGGAAAAAAAAGATTGCACCCCTGGGGGGGGTCTAGGGTCACACAACTAAGTGCTGTGGACCCCAGACACCCAGGTGCACTTACTCAGATGCTGCTGCTGCTGCTGCTGGGGCTGGCTGGGGCTGGAACACTGGTGTCTGGGGCTGTGGATGGCTGGGGCTGTCGGTGGCTGGGTGAGCTGCTGGGGGTGATCGGGGGAATGCTGGGTGGGATGGGGTCTTCCTGGGGTCCTCCTGGGGTGCGATGGGTCCGGCTGGGCGACGGGCGTCTGGATCCAACGGCGTGAGGACAGGCAGTGTGCAGGGGGGAGAAGCTCCGGCGGTTAGCGTCTGCCGCCGCCCCCCTGCACAGCCAATCAGGGCGATTTCTGGCCAACGGCAAGGATGGTGATTGGTGGTGCATTATAGCACCACTGATCACCATCCTGTTCCGGGTTATCGGGTCACCTGAGACCCGAATGACCCGGAACCGCAGAAAACCGCAGGTCTGAATTGACCTGCGGTTTTCTGTGATCGCCGACATGGGGGGGTCACAGGACCCCCCTGGGCATTGTGCCAAGATTCCTGCTGATTGATTTCAGCAGGCATCTTGTTCCGATCACCGCCACGTGCGCAGCGGTGATCGGAAATTCACAGGGCGTACATGTACACCCTTGGTCCTTAAGTACCAGGACGCAAGGGCGTACATGTACGCCCTTCGTCCTTAAGGGGTTAAAAGTATAGTATAAATAAGGCTACCCAATCCAATGTTAATATAGTTCTTGATTGCCTCGTCGTGTCCTATATCCTATTGGATATTGACCATATACAATTTGGTTGTGTGATTAATTTTTTCAAAAACACAAAACACGTTATCCAAATTGTTCCATTATACCTATATAACTTTCTAGGCTTCACTTCTAGGTTTTGCTCACACAAATGGAAATCACTGATCAAAGATACATCAAACAATGACTGCCTAACTTCTGAGTGCTGAAGATTTCAAAAGCTGGAGCTTCAGCTGGATGGGCTACAATTTAAAATGTGTTGTCCCTTTATGCTCTGTATTTTTATCCCAAGAAGACTGTACAGTTTTTTATTGAGATGATTTACTAAAGTACAGTATAGTCTAATTTGTATTTGGTTTATTACTTGTACAAGTTTACAGCCTGCAGCTATCTAATGGTAGAGGTTTAGTCTACAGTTAAGGTGGATTTACACGGGCAGCTTATCTGACATATTATTGGGAATGAACCTTCTGCCCATATAAAGGTGCCACCGATCACCCAGTGAATGAGAGAAATGCTCATTGATCGAGTGATCCTGTCGTTCATAAAGGCAGCTAAATTATTGTTTCTGGGCAGCTGATCGTGCTGTCTAATCAGCGATTTGCTGCCCAGAAAAAAATCCAGCTCCATGAAGACAAGCGATTGTAATAGCGATCCCTCGTTCTCATAGCATGGAGGTGATCACTTGTAATAGCAGCGGTCTCCTCCACTGAGAAAGCAGCCAATTGCCGGGAAGGAGCACTTCATTCCTGACAATCTGCTGCTGCTCGGTGCGTATAAATGCACCTTTACAATGTGGTAAATTTGCTATCCTTGTTTCACTTGGCAAAAATTTAGACCACACTTAACTTGGAGTAGGGATAAGAAAAAAACTTTACATCTTTTCTCTACTCCCAGTTGAGTGAGGTCTAAATTTTGAATTTAATTTCATTGTTGGCATGGCAACAAAAATGCTTGTATCTAATGTTCTAGTGTATGACCTTGGTATGATGCGTATTGTCAGATTTTCATTGTTCCAGTTCTTGTAGTCTATACAGCAAAACACCATGTTTTTTTTTTTAAATATGGGTGAAATGTTTCTTTACAGTTCATTAGCTTATTGATGAAGGTGGTATTGTGATTTAAAGTCTAAGTCCAGGAAAATATCATCTCTGTGCTCTAAAATGGCAAATTATTTAAATTCTGTAATCTGATAGACTGTAAAGTGGTACAGTATACAGTTGAAAACAACTGAGATGTTTTTCTGGGTATATTTTTTTTTAAAGTAACTACATGTATTCTACTTCCTGCTCTGGCGCTTTCATTTTATATTTTTTTAACTTTTAGGGCCACTTTTCACTGGCCGAGCACTGGAATGATCATTAGTGATTTTCTGCTGACTGCTCAAAATGCTTGATCATCAAGTTATATGATAATTTGTGAGGTTACGTAATTTTTTTGCTGGTACAAGATAGACAGATAGATCTAAACAGCACTCTGCTACCGACAAGCAATGATTCTGTATGGGGACACGTGATTACATTAGCAATCTCTTCTACCCATACCGTGAAGAGATTACTTCATGTAAATGCAGCAGTGTCCTTCACTGACAAGTAGGTGCTTGCCTGGAAGTAACACTGTATAAAGGGGCCTTTAGCATGTCAGACAGTCTGGCTTAACTCTTTCAGATCAGATGGAGTTTGTGACTAAATTCGAAAATCAGACTAATAAATACATATACTCCTCTTTGGGCATTTTTATTAAAGCTTACTAAGAGAACAATAGAGGGGTCATATGGTTTTCCCAATCCTACAGCCTACAGTTGTGTTCAAAATTGTTCAACCCCCAATGCTGTAAAGGATTTTAGGGAATTTAGTGAACATTTGTAATTGTGTTTAGAATGAAATCTTACAAGGACTTTTTAAAGAACCAAATGCAACTAAAATGACATCAATTGTTTTTGTAATACAGTATTAAATGTTTTTTTTTTGTGATTTCTTCATTGACACAATTATTCAACCCCTTAAAGACTACCACTCTTAAGAACAGAGGTTCATTCAAGTGTTTTTGATCAGGTATTAAAAACACCTGTGGATGTCAAGGAGCAGCAATCAAGCATAATAAGCACCAATTAGGCAGATTTAAAATGCCTGTGATACTCAGCTCCTTCTAGACATTTACTGGTGTGTTTACAAACATGGTGAAGTCAAGAGAATGGTCCAGGAAGACAAGAGAAGAGGTGATTTCTCTTCACAGGAAGGGCAATGGCTATAAGAAGATTGCAAAGATGTTAAACATACCAAGAGACACCATAGAAAGCATCATTCGCAAATTCAAGCCAAAGGGCGCTGTTGAAACGCTACCTGGTCGTGGCAGAAAGAAGATGCTGACTTTGACTGCTGTGCTCTACCTGAAACGCAAAGTGGAGAAAAGTCCCCGTGTGACTGCTGAGGAACTGAAAAAAAGATTTGTCAGATGCGGGTACTGAAGTTTCAGCTCAGACAATAAGGCGTACACTGCGTAATGAAGGCCTCCATGCCAGAACTCCCAGGCGCAACCCCTTGCTGTCTCCAAAGAATGCTTTGGGGCTGTATTGCTTCTACAGGTACAGGGAAGCTTTAGAGTGTGCAAGGTACCATGAATTCTCTTCAGTACCAGGAGATATTGGATGAAAATGTGATGCAGTCCGTCACAAACCTGAGGCTTGGGAGACTTTGGACCTTTCAACAGGACAATGATCCCAAGCATACCTCCATGTCCACTACAGCATGGTTGCAGATTAAAGGCTGGAAAATTTTGAAGTGGCCATCGCAGTCACCAGACTTAAATCCGATTGAGAACCTCTGGTGGGACCTAATGAAAGCAGTTGCAGCACGCAAGCCTAAGAATGTGACTGAACTGGAGGCTTTTGCCCATGAAGAATGGGCGAAGATACCTGTAGATCGCTGCAAGACACTTGTGTCAAGCTATGCTTCACGTTTAAAAGCTGTTATAACTGGAAAAGGATGTTGTACTAAGTACTAAGATTGAATGTCACTTGGGGTTTGAATAAAATTGATAATGATGTGAACACAGAAAATACATTTGTGGTTATTTTATTATAAATGTTATGTTATATTTGTCTGACTTACAAGTGCCTCTTTGATTTAATTGTAAACAAGATGACTGAAATGATCAAAATTAATGTCAAACTGGCCAAAACGCTCAATTTCAGTGGGGGTTGAATAATTTTGAACACAACTGTATAACAAATCATTCCTAGATTGTAACTCTGTGATGTCTAATTTGGCTTGCAAATGTACTCTTTGAACTGTAAAGGTAATGCACAATAAAAGCATATTATTATTGTTGTTATTATGTTTACCTTGCAGAAAACATCTAACTTTTACATTAAGCTGATAATGGATTTACACAGCCAGAGAATGTAGGCAACGATCATGGCTTCTGGGCAGCAGATTATGCTGTCTAAACAGAGATCTGCTGCACAGAAACCATGATTCTGTATGAGGACGAGGGCAATACCTTGTCCTCATACTGTGAACAACTGACTGTCAGAAGGAAGGCTTCTTTTCCGACAATCAGCCGCTCAGTCGGCCCATGTAAATCCATCTTAACGATCTACATATAAAGTTGTATCCGTTGTGTTTACTGCTACAGAAGGAAAATGTCTTGGTTTTACTTTTTAAAGGAATAATTCCAAATGCAGTGGAATTAGAAAAAAAAAAAACTCTGCCACAGTTTTATGTTTGTTTTTTTTACACCATATCATATGCGGTAAAACTGGCCTGTTTCTTTTATTCTCCAGGTCAGTATGATTACTGATATACCCCATATGTATAGTTTTTCTTACATTATAATACTGAATACTTTTGTAGTTAAATATATGGAGCTGTGTGGGCTCATTTTTTGCAGGGAGATCTGTACTTTTCAATTATACCATTTTGTAGTGTGTATGACTTTTTTATCAAATCAGCCATTTTGTCTTTTTTTATGTTTTGTGGTTTGCAGTATGAGAAAAATGATTTTTATACTTTAATACCGTCAATATTGGTTTCATGTATTTATTTACATTTTGGGGAAAAGTCGGCTAATGGAAAGGGGTTAACAGATGAAAATTTAATTTAGTTAAATAATTATTATACACACTGATAGTTGCCAAATAATTAGCACACATAGATATTCTACTAAGAAATCCAAAACCTCACTTTTACTTTACTTAAATATTCAGGTTTGAGGTTTATTAACATTTTGGATTGACCGACAGCACTGTAGTTGTTCAATAATAAAATTAATCCTCAAAAATACTACTTGCCTACCACTTTATTTACACTGCACACGGTGTAGATAAAGTGCTCAGTGGTGTAAAAGTTATTGGTGTTTGGAAGAATGAGGCAACAAAACATAAAGAAGAATAGAATATAAATGCACAGCAGCAGGTGGTAATGTAGTTTATTGTTATTAGATTACACAGAAGTGGTTTTGATAATTTGGTTAGACTCAGGTCTGCTCTCATCACAGTTCTATGATGATGGCTGGGAGTGGTGCAACTTATGGTTAAATTATGTACTTTAAAGGGGTTCTCCAGGAATTACAATAATTGAAAATATTTAAATGTTATTTAATTGTAAATATATTTCCCAAAACTTTTCATTAGCCATAATAGCTTGTTTTGTCTAGGAGGCAATCTTCAGGAGAGATAAAATGGCCACCGTCCTATTAGTACACAAAAAACCTGTACTGATCACTCAGGAGGACAAGTTTCTTCACAACACTGAAGTAAGGAGCTGCTTCATCCTCTTCTCTGCTTTACTTGTTAGGAATTATGACAATTGATAAAATTTCTGCTGAATCTCTATAGAAATGGAGTTCACGAGGAGACATTAAGTACAGAGAGAATGGTGAGGATGTGGCTAATCAGTAGCAGCACTTGTATGCAGCCTCCATTACCACAGCCCCACATCACTACAGTCTGTCTTGTCCTTCCTCTCTGTACTTCATGTCTCCTCATGATCTTCCTTCCCGCAGAGATTCAGCTGAAGATGTATTCCACTATATTCAGGATTATAATCCCTGACAAGCAGAGCAGAGAGGCAAGGAGAGGAGGATAATGCAGCTCTTAGTGTCCCAGTGTTCTGAGGTAACTTGTGCTGCTATGTGATTGGGACAGGTTTTATGTGTTCTAATAGGACGGCGGCCATTAAATTTTTTCTACTGATTGTTCCCTAGATGAAACAAGCCATTATAACTAATGAAAGGTACCTGGGAATATATTTATAATAAAGTAATATTTATTATTGGGTATTGCCGCCTCCGTAACAACCGGCTCTATAAAAATATCACATGAGATGCCCTCTCAGGCGAATGCTATAAAAAAAAAATCTATGTCAAAACAGCGGTTTTTTATCATCTTGCCTCACAAAAAGTGTAACACCAAGCGATCAAAAAGTCTTAGGTACCTCAAAATGATACCAACCAAACCACCATCTTATTCCGCAAAAAATGAGCCCCACATAAGACAATCATTCAAAAAATTAAAACCAATGACACCCGCAAACCAATCCATTAAAATCTATGCTGCAAAAGCCATATGGCCCTCCTTCTGTTCTGAATCCAGTCTTGTGAACCCACAGCTGTTTACCACCACATATCGGGTGTTGTCGTATTTAGGAGTAAATTGGTAAAAATTATAGGGTGTTTTTTCTCCTGTTACCTCTTGTGAAAATGAAATATTTGGGGCTAAAGCAACATTTTATTGGAAGAAATGAAACTTTTTGTTTTCACAGCCAAGTGTTTCCAAATTCTATAAAACGCTTAGGGGGTCAAAGTGCTCAGTACCCCCCTTAATATATACTTTGAAGTGTGTAGTTTCCAAAATGGGGTCACTTTTTGAGAGTTTCCACTGTAGGGGTATGTCAGGGTCTCTTCAAAATACAAAATTGTGCCTAAAATCCATTCTAGCAAAATCTGCCGCCAAAATCCATATGGCGCTCCTTTCCTTATGACCACTGCCACATGCCCATAGAACAGTTTACCACCACATATGAGGTATTTATATAAACTGCAGAATCAGAGTAATGCATATGGAGGTTAATTTTGCTGTTAACCCTTGCTGTGTTGCAATAAAAAAATTGATTAACATGAAACATCTGTATAAAAAATAAAACCTTGAAATTTCGCCTTAATTTTTTTTTAATTGTTGTGGAACACCTAAAGGGTTCACAAAGTTTGTAACATCAGTTTTGGCTAATTTGAGGGGTGTAGTTTCTAAAGTTGGGCCATTTATGGGTTATTTTCCATTACTTAAGTCCATCAAAATCACTTTACATCTTTATATCTTAAAAAAATTTAAAACTTTAGATTTTTTTTTTATAAATAAAGGAAAATTATATTGACTCAAATTTACCACTGTTATGAAGTACATTGTGTCACGAGAAAACATTCTCAGAATGGCTTGGATAAGTAAAAGTGTTCCAAAGTAATGACCACATAAAGTGACACATGTCAGATTTGCAAAAAATGGCCTGGGCAGGAAGGTGAAAACTGGACCAGGGTGGAAAGGGTTAAAGCCAGTTTATCATACTTTGAGGAGGTTGTGCCAAAACTTAAAGTTATCCCCTGTCCACAATATAAGGGATAAGTTACTTATTGGTGGGGTTCCATTCACTGGAAACCTAATGGATTTAGAGAACAGGGGTCTTGTTTCCTCATCCTGATGGAGTGGCAGAGCATGAACCCTGTTGCTTCATTCATTCTCTATTGAACTGCTAGAGATGGGAATTAATGAAGTAGCAAGGTGCATACTTTACCTGCTCCTCCATAAGGATGGGTTAAACTATACTGCTTTCCATAGCAACATGCAAATGCAGGGTAAGTATTCAGCTCCCCAGAGGGTGTTGTGTGATTACAGGCGCAAATATATGCAGCGCAAAAACACTCCACACTCAAGGTAATCCGCAACTTCGCCCACCGATCACACTGAGTATTCCTGATACTTGTACCACAGCATAAACAGAAAAAAACAGGCTTCCACCAGCCCAGTATACAGATGTAGAAGATAATTTATTAAAACATTAAAATATATAAAACATATATTAAAATGATATAAATATAATATATTTTATTGTTTTAATAAATTATTTTCTACATCGGTATCCTGCTCTTGTGGAAACCTGCTTTTTTCTGTTCCTGCTGTGGTCCATGAGATTGGGGGGAACAGGACCTCCATTCTTGTATTTAGTGGGAGTCTCTGCTGTCAAGCCCACATGATCAGTTAATTATTCCTTATCAAGTGGATAGGGCATAACCTTAAAATTTTACAACAACCCCTTTAAAACTTAGTGAATTATAAAGTGCCCTGGAATATGTTAGCACTAGCTAATTAAAGTTGTTATCCCATGAGTAATGTAAAAAAGAAAATCAGATGCCATATAGTCTATGATAGTCTCTTTTTAACAAACTTAGAACCAACCATGTACCTCACATGGATCCAGGGATCTCCCCATTCATTCCTGCAATTGTTCTGCTAGATTTTATTTCATGCTGGCAGCGAAGGGGACGTGCACTTACTCAATGGACATATCCTTTTTGCTGAAGCTGGTGGCTGTTGAAGAATGGAACTGAGCATGTATGTCCTCAGTGAACAGAACAGAGAATTTAGGCGTCATGCTCACAGCCGTTGTGCTGCCATTCCGTGCAAATTGTGGTCCCCAAAGCACGGGCAATGTCCGAGCGGAGGCCAGGACGATTGAGACCCATTCAACTTGAACGGGTCTGTAATTTGTCCGCACTGTAAAAAAATAGAACATGTATTTGTGAATAGTTATGCACATTGACTTTTTCTGTTATTTTGTCCTATTTGTTGTTTGCTTCAAAATAAAAAAATAAAAAAAAAATCTTCAAAGTTGTGGGAATGTTCTGTAAATTAAATGATGCAAATCCTCAAACAATCCATGTTAATCCCAGGTTGTTAGGCACCAAACTGCAAAAAAAAAAAAAGTCAAGGGGGGCTAATACTTTTGCAAGGCTGTGTAGTTTCCTAAGGAAAGTCTGCCTGTGACAGGACTCCATAGGAACATAGTGAAATTCTCATAAACATCTAGAAAAGAATCAATCTAATGACTGCTTGTTCAATATCCCTAGGGGAACTATTAAAAAGTTTAAAAAAATTGTATGCAACTGTAAATGAGGCCATTAGAAGTTTAACTTGTCCAGCAGAAAATGTAGCCCTGGGAGTAAAAACTAAAACAAAAAAAGGGAAAATCTCCTGGTACTTTATTTTTGGTGCCCTAAAATAAAAAAGGTATGGCAAAGAGGAAAAATCAAAAGTGCAATTTCCAAATTTGGCCTTGTGAGAAGGGGCTTTATGGTCCTTAACAATGTTTACAGCTTACTGCTTTAGATTTGAAGTCATATTTCCTGCTCAGCTTGCTCGTTGAGCATGCTCACTTCCAGCAAAAGTTGTTAAGCCTCATTCACACGTCAGTGTTCGGTCAGTGATTTCCATTACTGATGAGCGAGCATGCTCGGCTGAACATCTGTTCGGCTCAAGCATCGCTATGCTTGGCACATGGCGGTACTCGGCCGGGTACAGCATGTTCTCAAGCAAAATGCTTGAGTCTCCACCCCGCATGTTTTGCGGGTTTTAAGCAGCCAATAAAGGTGCAGATAAGTACTGCCCTCACTGTAAGGTCAGTAGCCATATTGGCTACTGGCAACACAGTGATTGGCTGGCCAGAAAGTGTCATCGGGTGCTATATAGCACCCAATGACGCATGTTCGGCACAGACATAGACAGGGAGAGCATCGGGTAGTAAGAAAAAGACAGAGCAGGGAGCGAATTTCAGCGATTTTAGTTAGAGAAAGCATTTGAAAGATCCAAAAGTCCTTTTAAGGACTACTGTGTGTAAGCGCAAGCGCAAATACCCATCCACTACAGGCCATAGCACTAAATGTGAAATTACTGGCCCTTGAAATTTTGCCATTTAGGCTTGTGGATACTGAGGCCTTCCGCAGCCTGATGCCGGCGGCCGTCTCTCGGTACGCAGTCCCCAGCCGCCACTATTTTTCACGGTTTGCCGTGTCGGCCTTACAAGAGCATGTGTCCCAGAACATCACCCGTGCCCTGACCAACACACTTACTGAGAAGGTCGACCTCACCACGGACACATGGAAAAGTGCTGGTAGCCAGGGATGCTACATTTCCCTGACCGCACACTGGGTGAATGTTGTGTAGGCCGGGAGTGAGTCATACCCTGGGATGGCACAGGTGCTACCCACGCCCAGGATTGAGGGCCCTACGTCCATCAGGGTCTTCGCCAGCTATGTTACTGGCTCCAACCCCCACTTCTCCTCCTCTGCCGCCTCCTCCTCCACTTCCACCTCCAACAGCAGTCAGCCATCAGTCGGTAGCTGGAAGCAGTGTAGCACTGCGGTGGGTAAGCGTCAACAGGCCATGCTGAAGCTGATTAGGGGACAAACAGAGAGCTGTGGCAGGGTGTAAGGGACCAGACCAAGCTGTGGCTCTCGCCAACTCAACTCAAACAGCATGGTTGTGTCTGGCAATGGCCGTGGAGTCTTTGGAGCATGGAAACCTGACGCACATCCCATGCCTATCCCACGTCTTAAACTTAGTGGTTCAGCGGTTTATCAAAACCTACCACAATTTGCAAGTGCTACTAGTGAAGGCGCCGCGTGTGTGCCCATTTCCACAAGTCGTCCACAGCTTCAGCTGGTCTGTCAAAGCTGCAGCGGTGCTTGAGGCTTCCAGCTGACTGACTGTTTTGCGACGTGAGCACACGGTGGAACCCTATGTTCTACATGTTGGCCAGGCTTTGTGAGCAGCAGAGAGCAGTTGTGGAATACCAGATGCAACAAGGTCTTCGCCTTTCCAGTCAACTGCCACTATTCACAAGCGAGGAATGGGCATTGATGTCAGACCTCTGTGAGGTTTTAAAAAACTTTGATGAATTCACACAGATGGTTAGTGGCGATAACACTATTATCAGCATAACCATCCTACTGCTGTGTCTACTCAAACCATAACTGCTCACAATTAAGGACGACGCTCTGAATGGCGGGAAATGGGGGAGGACCTTACACAGGGTGATAGCCAGACCACCCATAGTTCGTCTTCTCAGCGCAAATCGGACCATGAATAGCAATAGGAGAAGGAGGAGCTGGAAAAACTTGCCTCTGCTACAGAGGGTAGTACCCATGGAACTTTAATTCCATCTGTTCAGCGTGGATGTACAGAAAAGGAGGAGGAGGATGAGGAGATGGAGAGTCATCCTGATGTCAACATCGACGTCTTGCCTGTTGGTACTCTGGCACACATGGCTGACTTCATGTTAGGCTGCCTCTCCTGCGACCCTCGCATTATACGCCTTTTAGGTAACACAGATTACTTGGTGTTCACCCTTCTTGACCCCCGCTACAAAGAGAACTGCTCATCTCTCATTCCTGTGGTGGAGAGGACGAGTAAAACAGTGCAATACCAGAAGGTACTTGTTAAGAGATTGCTCCAAAATTTTCTATCTGACAACGCGGCCGGCAGAGTCCATACTTCCTTAGGCAACCGAGGAAGGTCTACAAGGGGAACACACAGCAGTTCCAACAAAGGCAGGGCAAGACTCTCCAAGGCATGGGACACTTTCATGACACCCTGCCGGCAATCTCAACCTGAAGCACAGCCTAGCGGCACAAGGAGGGAAAAGTTTTGGAAGATGATGAAGGAATACATCGTAGACCGTGTCAGCTTCCTAAATGATCCTTCAGTGCCTTACAAATACTGGGTGTCCAAGCTGGAAACGTGGCACAAATTTGAGCTCTACGCCTTGGAGGTGATGGCCTGCCCTGCTGCCAGCATTTTGTCTGAGTGTGTATTTAGTGCTACTGGTGGCATTATAACTGATAAGTGTATCCGCTTGTCCACTGACAATGCTGACAGGTTGACTCAAATAAAAATGAATAAGGCCTGGATTGCCTTCTCAACTCCACCAGAGGAGAGCTGAGCTGATGATGAACATAAAGGCAATTTAAATGTATTGTTTATGTTGTACTTAGTCTACTGTAGTGTATTTCCATGCACCTTTTCCACCACAATAAAAGTGTATATGGTTGAATCTTGTTTTCTCCTCCTCCTCCAGATTGTATATATTCCCTCTACTACAATTGTTAAAGAGGGTCAGCACAACCAGCAGGCCCTAAACCATTATGTTTTAGAGGGTCAGCTCACCGGCAGCCCCTCGCCACTACTTTAGAGCAGGCATGGCCAACCTGCGGCTCTCCAGCTGTTGTAAAACTACAACTCCCACCATGCCCTTCTGTAGGCTGATAGCTGTAGACTGTCTGGGCATGATGGGAGTTGTAGTTTTGCAACAGCTGGAGAGCCTCAGGTTGGCCATCCCTGCTTTAGAGAGTCAGCTCTGCAGCAGGCCCTCAACCATAATGTTTTAGAGGGTCAGCTCACCAGCAGATGCTCAACCATAATGTTTTATAGGGTCAGCTAACCAGCGGGCCTCAACCATAATGTTTTAGAGGGTCAGCTCACCAGCAGATGCTCAACCATAATGTTTTATAGGGTCAGCTAACCAGCGGGCCTCAACCATAATGTTTTACAGGGTCAGCTCACCAGCAGGTCCTCAACCATAATGTTTTACAGGGTCAGATCACCAGCAGCCCATCGCAGGGCTTCACCCGTAATGTTTTAGAGGGTCACCAGCAGGCCACCAATCATAATTTTTAAGGGTGTGTATGATTACCTCCTTTGTGTGTAATAAAGGGTGTATTGTAGTGTCGGTTCAGTGTAATTTTTGTCAGACCTTTCACTTAGTGCATAGGCTTTATGAGTATAGGAGTCCCACTACCTGAACAATTGTACGACAATGTGAACGTGGCCCTCCTTTATGTGATATACAAGCTGTTTCGGAGTGCCTCTTGCTTGTAATTTTTGGCAGCACTTGCACTTTATATACAATTGAATATACAGGACAGACTGTTTCCTAGCATTTTTTCCAGAAAAAAATATTTTTTTAGAGGTTTTGGGCGCATTTTTGTCAGTCTGTAAAAGTGGCGTACAACTCTAACAACATGGTTCCCAGCAGCGACTTGGTAGTCCAAGATGCATCCAGACATTACCCCATGCACTTCCCGATTCTTTTTGGTGGTGTTTCTGTGACGTTTAGACCTTTTCCAATAGACAAGGCAGCCTCCCCTCTTCAGAGCAGGTGGTGCCTGGTTCTCTCCCATTGACTTACATTATACTCGAGTCCTCAGCCGAGCACACAAACATAGCTATGTGTTCGGCCCGAACACCAGAATGCTTTGTTGCTCGCTCATCACTAAGTTCAATCAGTGATTTTAAGCCAACTCCTTCCCGACTCCAATCAGAATAATTTCCTGGATCAACAACCCATATCTAGTAGCTATAGCCTGTAATATTATTACAATCCAAAAATACATCCAGTCCCCTCTTGAATTCCTTTATTGAACTCACCATCACCACCTCCTCATGCAGAGTTCCATAGTCTCACTGCTCTTACCGTGAAGAATCCTTTTCTATGTTTGTGTGCAAACCTTCTTTCCTCCAGACGCAGAGGATGTCCCCTTGCCACAGTCACAGTCCTGGGAATAAATAGATGATGGGAGAAATCTCTGTGCTGACCCCTGATATATTTATACATAGTTATTAGATCTCCCCTCAGTCATCTTTTTTCTAAAGTGGATAACCCTAATTTTGATAAACTTTCAGGGTACTGTAGTTGCCCCATTCCAGCTATTACTTTAGTTGCCCTCCTCTGAACCCTCTACAGCTCTGCTATGTCAGCCTTGTTCACAGGAGCCTAGAACTGTACACAGTACTCCATGTGTGGTCTGACTAGTGATTTGTAAATTTTGCATCTATGCCCCTTTTGATGCAACCCATTATCTTATTGGCTTTGGCAGTAGCTGCCTGACACTGTTTTTTGCAGCTTAGTTTGCTGTTTATCAAAATTCCTAGATCCTTTTACATGTCAGTGTTACCAAGTGTTTTACCATTTAGTATGTATGGATGACTTGCATTATTCCTTCCCATGTGGATAACTTTACATTTGTCAGTGTTAAACCTCATCTGCCATTTCTCTGCCCAAGCCTCTATCTAATCTATCCAAATCCCTCTGTAGCAGTATATTGTCCTCTTCAGTGTTAATTACTTTACACAGTTTAGTGTCATCTGCAAAAATTTATATTTTACTGTGCAAGCCTTCTACAAGATCATTAATAAATATTTTGAAGAGAATAGGGCCCAATACTGACCCCTGGGGTACCCCACTAGTGACAGTGACCCAATCTGAGTGTGTACCGTTAATAAGATCACATAAATATAGTGGCCAATATGGGGGAACTGCTCAGACCCCAAACACTGTAGTGTGTTTCTCATTGGGGGAGCAGTTCCACCGCATGTGGACCACAGCAAACGACCATCCCCAGCAAAAAATGCGTACAATGGAGGATGCCGGCATGGATCACATGCACCACAAAGGCATCCTACACAAAGCGGAGCATTGTGTGGATGAAATATTTAAATCACAGGAAAAAAAATGCACCAAACGGATATGCCACTGACTATACTAGTTAGTCAAACAAGCAGATATTAAAAGCTGAGACTTTTGCCAATATATTCCTGTCAGGAACACATCGAAGCCCCTCATGCACCACGTCACGGTCGCTCAGCATGGCATGGGGTCCTACCACTACGCTAACTATGGTGTGAACAGGGTCTGAAGGTGATGGAATACTGCTCACAGCCAAGCTTCCACACAACCGCATAGCAGGACAACTAATGCAATGTGAATAAAGCAAGACTTTAGCAGGACAACAGCGCTTAATAGCGCTGGTGTGCTGCTGCAGATATGTGTGAACAACCCCCACATGCTGGGCAGAAACCTCTTCTCTCTGCCCTCATTGTCTGCACACTGTCCAAACAGACAATGAAGAGAGGCGGAGAATGAGAATGGGCATGCGCAAAGTCTAGGAGCGTCGGGGAGAGCAGAAGCCGCCCAGCGAAGTGAATATCGATGAGCTGGGCGGCGCTTGAATCCGGCGGTTGGGACACAAAGAAGAGTAGTTCTGTGAGGTGATAAAACTTGATTTTATTGTCTTTATGAGGTGGACTGGGATTATCCATATATGGTTTTAAAACACATTAGAAGACCTATCCACACATATTTATGGATAAAAAAGCATATTGGGCCTGTCAGTGTCCCTTTAAGGACCAGGCCATTTTTTGCAAATTTGACATGAGTCACTTTATGTGGTGAAAACTTTAAAATGCTTTTACTTATCCAAGCCATTCTGAGGTAATTTTCTTGTCACATATTGTACTTCATGACAGAGGTAAATTTGAGTCAAAATATTTCATTTTTATTTATAAAAAAATACTAAATGTACAAAAAATTTGGAAAAATTCGCAATTTTCAAATTTTTTATTCCTCTGCTTTGAAACCAGATAGTGATACCTCCTAAAATAACTATTACTTTACATTTCCCATATGTTTACTTCATGTTTGGGTCATTTTGTAAATTACATTTTCATTTTTTGGGACGTTAGAAGGCTTAGAAGTTTAGAAGCAAATCTTACATTTTTTAAGTACACTTCCAAAGCCCACTTTTTAAGGACCAGTTCAGATCTGAAGTCACTTTGCGAGGCATACATAGTAGAAACCCCCCATACATTACCCCATTTTAGAAACTACACCCCTCAAGGTATTCAAAACTGATTTAACAAACTTTGTTAACCCTTTAGGTGTTCCACAAGTATTAATGAAAAATGGAGATGACATTTCACAATTTTACTTTTTTGGCAAACTTTCCATTTTAATCATTTTTTTTTTACTCTAACAAAGCAAGGGTTAACAGCCAAACAAAGTAGTTTACAGAAACACCTCATATGTGGTCGTAAACTGCTTTACGGGGACACTGCAGGGTGCAGAAGGAAAGAAACTCCATATGGTTTTTGGAGGGTAGATTTCAATGGGATCATTTTAAGTTGCCATGTCACATTTGAAGACCCCTGATGCACCCCTAGAGTAGAACCTAAAAAAAAAAGACCCCATTTTGGAAGGTACGGGATAAGGTGGCAGTTTTGTTAGTACTATTTTAGGGTACATATGATTTTTTGACTCTCTAGATTACACTTTGAGTCAAGGTAACAAAAAATAGCTGTTTTGGTACTGTTTTTATTTTTTGTTATTTATAGTTATTTACTGACAGGTTAGATCATGTGGTAATTTTATAGAGCAGGTGGTTACGGATGCAACAATACAAAATATTACAACTTATTTTAGTTGTTTATTTCAGTTTTAAATAATAAAGCATTTTTATTCTGAAAGCCATATATATATATATATATTTTTGGCAACTGTCTTATGTAGGGGCTCATTTTTTGCGAGATGAGATTGTGGCACTATTTTGGGGGGCTTACGCATTTTTGATCGCTTGATATTACACTTTGTGTGATGTAAGGTGACAAAAAGGCTTTTTTTATCCTTTTTTTAAGGTGTTCACCTGAGGGGTTAGGTCATGTGATATTTTTATAGAGCAGGTTCTTACGGACACGGCAATACATAATATGTATACATATTTTTTATTAATTTTACTTTAACACAATAAAAATATAAAGCATTTTAGGAAACAAAAAAAAAAAACGTTTTAGTGTCTCCATAGCCTGAGAGCCATATATTTTATTTTTTTTGGACAATTGTCTCATGCAGGGGCTCATTTTTAGCGGGATGTGGTGACGGTTTGATTGGTAACATTTTGGCGTGCATATATATGACTCTTTTGATCACTTTTATTACCTTTTTTAGGAATAGAGGTGGGCAAAATGTCAATTTCATCCTAGTTTTTTATTTTTTTTACGGCGTACACCATGCGGGGAAAGTAACATGACCGTTTTATAAATCAGGTCTATATGGACGCGGTGATATCAAACATGTGTAGTGCTTTTAATTTTTATTGTATTTTTATTTTTATATGTGTGGCTATAAGAATATTTTTTTTTCTTACACTAACATTTTTTTGAGCCAGACCCAGCGGGTCTGATGTCTGTATAATATACTACAGTACACTATATAGTGTACTGTAGTGTATTATGAATTTACACTTATCCTGATCAAGCTGCTGCTGCTGTGCTGCTATACCAATGCAAGCCGGAAGCCTGTGAAGGCGTCCGGTTGCCATGGTAACCATTAGCCATTGCCACAACAGAGCAGCGGCAGATGGGGGAAGGAGGGAGGGGGGGGCCCTCCCTCTGGGTCAAGTATCGGGTGGCTGCAATGGCACAGCAGCCCCCGATGGGAGAGGAAGGGGGCTCCCTCCCTGTTAACCCCTTCCATGTAGCAGTCCCAATGGTTAAATGGCAGACATTCAGCACACATGTCTGCCGTTTGAAGCAGAGTGTCAGCAATGTGCTGACACTCTGCTAAACCGCTCTGGCCATCCTGAAAATGAACTGGGGGGGGGGAACGCGAGCAGGGGATCGCGCTCCTGCCCGCCTGCCGACCGATGTATATGAAGGAGGCACATGTAGGGCTGAAGAGGGCATATTGAGGGCTGCAGGGGAAGGGGGGGCATATGATTTGTACATTTTAGAAGGTTCTGAAATCTTTCAGCAGACATTAGAATGCTCTTATTGGCTAGTCTGTACAGAGGAGGAGGACTATGACATAGTGGGAATAACTGAGACATGGCTGGAATATGGCTATGACTGGGCAGTAAAAGTACAGGATTACAGTCTGTTTAAAAAGGAACGTCAAAACCGGAGAGGGGGAGGGGTCTGCCTCTATGTAAAGTTCTGTCTAAAGCGCACAGTCCGAGAAGATATAAGTGAGGGACATAAACATGTGGAGTCACTGTGGGTAGAGATATATGGAGCCAAAAACAAGAATAAATTACTAATAGGAGTTTACTATAAACCACCTAATATTCCAGAGTCCACAGAAAATCTATTACTAAATGAGATGGATGAGGCCACAAATCATAATGAGGTGTTTATTATGGGGGACTTCAACTACCCAGATATAGACTGGGAAAATGAAAGCTGTACATCGCATAAAGGAAACAGGTTCTTGGCAATAACCAAAGACAATTACCTTTCCCAACTGGTTCAGGACCCGACTAGAGGGACGGCCATACTAAACTTAGTATTAACCAATAGACCTGACAGAACAAAAGATGTGCAGGTTGGGGGACACCTGGTAAATAGTGACCATAACTTAATAGTGACCATAAGTAATAACCTTCCAATTATCATTCAAAAGAGCATTTCTTCAGGGAGGAACAAAAATACCAAACTTCAAAAAAGCAAAATTTAGGCAACTAAACAAGGCCATAGGCCTAACTAACTGGGACATAGTCCTCAAAAATAAAAATCCAGCCACAAAATGGGATATTTTTAAAAGCATCCTAAAATCTCATTGTGAGAGGTACATACCGTATGGGAATAAAAGGTTAAGGAACAAAAAGAAAACAATGTGGATAAATAGACATGTAAAGAAAGCACATAAATCACTAAAACGAGGAAGCACTGAAAAACTATAAGGAAAAAAATAGAACACGTAAAAAACAAATAAAAGCAGCCAAACTAGAGACCGAGAGATTAATCGCCAAAGAGAGTAAAACTAAACCTTTAATGTTCTTGAATTATTTAAATGTTAAAAAGTATAAATCTGAAGGTGTCGGCCCTTTAAAGAGTAATGAGGGGGGAGTTGCAGAGAGCAATGAGGAGAAAGCAAAGCTGTTAAGTATTTTTTTCTCCAATGTATTCACTGAGGAAAATAAACTGTCAGATAAAATGCTGAATGTAAAAATAAATCCCCCACTAAAAGTGTCCTGTCTGATCCAAGAAGAAGTTCAACAGTGACTTAAAAAGATTAAAATAGTCAAATCGCCAGGACCAGATGGCATACACCCCCGTATCCTAAGAGATATTACAGACTCTATACTGACAGGGAATGTTCCACAGGATTGGTGCATAGCAAATGTGGTGCCAATATTCAAAAAGGGTCCAAAAACAGAGCCTAGAAACTATAGGCCGGTAAGTTCAACATCTGTTGTGGGTAAACTGTTTGAAGGTTTTCTGAGAGATGCTAGAGATGCAAATAACACCATATCAGCATGGCTTCATGAGGGATCGGTCATATCAAACAAATTTAATCAGTTTCTATGAGGAGGTAACTTCTAGACTTGATAGCGGTGAATCAATAGATGTCGTATATCTGGACTTCTCCAAAGCATTTGAAACTGTACCTCATAAAAGGTTAGTATAGAAAATTAGGATGCTCGGACTGGAAGAAAATGTCTAAGTGGGTAAGTAACTGGCTGAGAGATAGAAAACAAAGGGTGGTTATTAACGGTTCACACTCAGATTGGGTCACTGTCACTAGTGGGGTACCTCAGGGGTCAGTATTGGGCCCTATTCTTTTCAATATATTTATTAATGATCTTTTTGCAGATGACACTAAACTGTGTAAAGTAATTAACTCTGAAGAGGACCATATACTGCTGAAGAGGTATCTGGATAGATTGGAGGCTTGGGCAGAGAAGTGGCAGATGAGGTTTAACACTAACAAAAGTAAAGTTATGCACATGGGAAGGAATAATGCAAGTCACCCGTACATACTAAATGGTGAAACATTCGGTAACACTGACATGTAAAAGGATCTAGGAATTTTAATAAACAGAAAACTAAGCTGCAAAAAACAGTGCGCACATAGCAGAGCTGGAGAGGGTTCAGAGGAGGGTAACTAAAGTAATAACTGGAATGAGGCAACTACAGTACCCTGAAAGATCATCAAAATTAGCGTTATTCACTTTAGAAAAAAGACGACTGAGGAGAGATCTAATAACTATGTATAAATATATGAGGGGTCAGTACAGAGATCTCTCCCATCATCTATTTATCCCCAGGACTGTGACTGTGACGAGGGGACATCCTCTGCGTCTGGAGGAAAGAAGGTTTGTACACAAACATAGAAGAGGATTCTTTACGGTAAGAGCAGTGAGACTATGGAACTGTCTGCCTGAGGAGGTGGTGATGGTGAGTACAATAAAGGAATTCAGGAGGGGCCTGGAAGTTATTTCTGGAGTATAATAGCCGCTTACCGACCGCCTAACGCAGTATTGCGTCCTGCGGGCGGTCGGTTTGTTCCTCCTGTGCGTCTTGCGCGCGTTCACAGGATCGAATCGGGAAGAAGTTAAACTACAGCCTAACTGCGCTGATCGTGTGCTGGCAGGCTGTAGAAGTTAAAAAAAAATGGCATATCAGAAGCTGTTTTGTTAACAGCGTCTGATATGCTTTCTGTTCGTTCCTTTGGTGGTCCTCTTTTGCTTGGGACCACCAAAGGAAACTTTTATAAGTGCACCAATCACCACACAAACCCCCCCCATCCATCCCCCCCACCCCCGTCACTGATCAACCCCTGATTAACCCCTGATTAACCCCCGATTAACCCCCGATCACCCCATGTCACCCCCCTGTCACTAATCACCCCCCTGTAAGGCTTATTCAGACGTCCATATGTGTTTTGCGGATCCATGGATCCGCGGATCCGCAAAACACGGACACCGGCAATGTGCTTTCCGCATTTTGCGGATCCGCACATTGCCAGAACTATATAGAAAATGCATTTTCTTGTCTGCAATTGCGGACAAGAATAGGACATGCTCTATCTTTTTTCAGAGCTGCGGAAAGATGTTTGGTGGCCGAAACCCGGAAGTTTGTGGCCGCAGCTCCGCAAATGCTGATGCGGCGAGTGCATAGTGTGCTCTCCGCATCACCGCCAGCCCCATTCACACTGAATGGGTCCGCATCTATTCCGCAGAATTGCGGAATAGATGCAGACATTTTTGCGGACGTGTGAATGGGGCCTTACTACTTTTTTTTTTGCACATTTTTTGGCAGAGATTTATTCATCCACATTGATCGATGCGAATGAGGAAATCTGTGCCGTTCATTTTTTTTCTTTTTTCAGCCCAGAGGCTGAACGGAAAAAAAAAATCTCATTACCCGTATGCTCAATATAAGGAGAATCGCAGAAACTCCTAATGCTGGCCATACGTGTAATGATTGCGGAGACCCTCAAATGCCAGAGCAGTACAAACACCTCACATGTGACCCCATTTTAGAAAGAAGACACCCCAAGGTATTCCGTGAGGGGTATGGTGAGTTCATGCAAAATTTTAGTGTGAAGTAGGGCAACCACATGTGTGCCACTTTTTTGCAGCCAAAATGCACAAAGGGGCCCAAATTCCCGTACTCAGGAGAAGTAGGGCAATGTGTTTTGGGGTGTATTTTTATATATACCCATGCTGGGTGTGAGAAATATCTCTGTAAATGACAACTTTGTATAAAAATTTTTTAAAAGTTGTCATTTACAGAGATATTTCTCACACCCAGCATGGGTATATATAAAAAGACACCCCAAAACTAATTTCCCTACTTCTCCTGAGTACGGTGAAACCACATGTGTGCCACTTTTTTGCAGCCAAAATGCACAAAGGGGCCCAAATTCCCGTACTCAGGAGAAGTAGGGCAATGTGTTTTGGGGTGTATTTTTACATATACCCATGCTGGGTGAGAGAAATATCTCTGTAAATGACAACTTTGTATAAAATTTTTTAAAAAGTTGTCATTTACAGAGATATTTATCACACCCAGCATGGGTATATGTAAAAATACACCCCAAAACACATTGCCCTACTTTTCCTGAGTACGGCGATACCACATGTGTGCCACGTTTTTGCAGCCAAGATGCGCAAAGGGGCCCTAAAACCAATGAGTACCTTTAGGATTTCACAGGGCATTTTTACGCATTTTGGATTCTCAGGCTTTAGGGCCCCTAAAATGCCAGGGCAGTATAACTACCCCACATGTGACCCCATTTTGGAAAGGAGACACCCCAAGGAGTTCTGTGAGGGGCATGGCGAGTTCACAGAAATATTTATTTTTTTTTGGCACAAGTTAGCGGAAATTGATGTATTTTTTTTTTGTTTTTTGTTTTTTTACAAAGTCTCATATTTCACTAACTTGTGACAAAAAATAAAATTTTACATGAACTCGCCATACCCCTCACGGAATACCTTGGGGTGTCTTCTTTCTAAAATGGGGTCACTTGTGGGGTATTTATACTGCCCTGGCATTTTAGGGGCCCCTAAAGCGTGAGAAGAAGTCTGGAATCCAAATGTGTAAAAATGCCCTGTGAAATCCTAAAGGTACTCATTGGAATTTGGGCCCCTTTGCGCATCTTGGCTGCAAAAAAGTGTCACACATGTGGTATCACCGTACTCAGGAGAAGTAGGGCAATGTGTTTTGGCATGTATTTTTACATATACCCATGCTGGGTGTGAGAAATATCTCTGTAAATGACAACTTTTTAATTTTGTTTATACAAAGTTGTCAGTTTACAGAGATATTTCTCTCACCCAACATGGGTATATCTAAAAATACACCCCAAAACACATTGCTCTACTTCTACTGAGTACGGCGATACCACATGTGTGCCACTTTTTTGCAGCCTGGGTGCGCAAAGGGGCCCAAATTCCAATGAGTACCTTTAGCTTTTAAATGGCTGCTCACAATTTAGCCCCACCCAAAATGCCAGAACAGTAAACACACCCCACAAATGACCCCATTTCGGAAAGTAGACACCCCAAGTTATTCACTGAGGGGCATAGTGAGTCCGTGGGAGATTTTTTTATTTTTTTTCCAGAAGTTAGCAGAAATGGAAACTTTATTATTTTTATTTTTTTCCTCAGAAAGTGTAATTTTCCGCTAACTTGTGAAAAAAAATGAAATCATACATGAACTCACCATGCCCCTCCGATAATACTATGGGGTGTCTTCTTTCTAAAATGGTGTCATTTGGGGGGTATTTATACTTTCCTGGCATTCTAGCACCTGAAGAAACATGACAGGTGCTCAGAAAGTCAGAGCTGCTTCAAAATGCCGAAATTCACTTTTTTGCACCATAGTTTGTAAACGCTATAACTTTTACCCAAACCAATAAATATACAATTATTGGATTTTTTTTATCAAAGACATGTAGAACAATAAATTTTGCGAAAAATTTATGTAGAAATGTAGTTTTTTAAAAAAAAAATCACAACAAAAAGTGAAAAATGTCATTTTTTTGCAAAAATTTCGGTCATTTTTGATTAATAGCAAAAAAAGTAAAAATGTCAGCAGCAATGAAATACCAGCAAATGGAAGCTCTATTAGTGAGAAGAAAAGGAGGTAAAAATTATTTGGGTGGTAATTTGCATGACGGAGCAATAAACGGTGAAAGTAGTGTAGTGCAGAATTGTAAAAAGTGGCCTGGTCATTAAGGGTGTTTAAGCTAGGGGGGCTGAAGTGGATAATATTACAGGTTATAGCTACTAGAGAGGGGTCGTTGATCCAGGGAAGTATTCTAATTGCCTGATTGGAGACGGGAAGGAGTTTTTTTATTCCCCTTAATTGGGGGAAATTGGCTTCTACCTCACAGGGTTTTTTTTTTTTTTTTTTTTGCCTTCCTCTGGATGACAGGCCAAACTGGATGGACAGATGTCTTTTTTTGGCCTTATGTACTATGTTACTATGTATGATAACACCAATGCTGGATTGCTTTATTCTTGAGAATAATTAGGGCTTCGGTGCACCAAAGAGCAGAGCCTAGCCACTTAGTACACTGCAGCTCCTCAGCTTTTCAGTGCTGACCACCCCTCAGTGCCCTGAGCCCTCGTTTGAATAAAGAATATAAGTGTTTTCAGGAATGCCCCAACCTTTTTTACATGATATGTATGGTTTTAATAAACAGGATCAACCTAACCAGGCAGTATACCTGATTTAATAGGGTTGATCCTGCACAGACACATAATGTAAGTAATTATCATGTATCCCTACATCCTTTTACTTAAAACGTGTTTTAGAAAGAACTCCATAATATTTAATCCCTTTATTCAGCAAGCAATGGTAGTTGAAATCTAAGTCCCATGCTCCAATGACTGAGAGTAAAGATTTGTATGGGACTTGATGAATGTTCTTCTCTGACAGATGTGAGAGCAGACACACTCCATTGACAAGAAAACCAAGTTAAGAGATAAAAGAAATGTTGTCCACAAAGAATGAAGTCAGTGAACCAGTATAAACTGAATTAGGTCTCACTAAAGTGTACAAAAAGGGCATTGGTTAGAACAGTAATAAATCTAAGGAAATAAATGGCCATCAAAACTTATTCTTAGCCCTTGAATTTGTTTTGCTTCTATACTATTCATTTTTAGCAAGATTTATTTTTCAAACAATGAAGATAAAGCAATGAATGCTACCAAAACAAGCATCAAAAAGGATTAAAACAGCTATAAGAGATATTATCTATAAATTATCATATTTTTTCAGACTGTAAAACACATTACCCCCTCCCCCAAAAGTGCAAAAAAATTGGCAGTGCTTCTTATAGTCCATATAGTCCAAATGTAGTCTGACATCGCCAGACTGCAGACTGCAATTTAAATCGCAGGCCGCACTGTGCAGCATAAGGACAGTGGTCTGCAATGTACACACAAGTATGCTTGCTAACCTTTCTGTCCCCAAGCTGTCTCCATCAAATTCTCCTGTCTAGAGATGAGCGAACACCTGGAAGTTCGGGTTCGGGAAGTTCGGTCGAATTTCCCGAAAATGTTCGGGTTCAGGATCCGAACTCGACCCGAACTTTATCCGAACCCCATTGAAGTCAATGGGGACCCGAACTTTTAGGCACTAAAAAGACTGTAAAATAGTCCAGGAAAGGGCTAGAGGGCTGCAAAAGGCAGCAAAATGTAGGCAAATCCCCTGCAAACAAATGTGGATAGGGAAATTAATTAAAATAAAATAAAATAAAATAAATAAAAATTAACCAATATCAATTGGAGAGAGGTCCCACAGCAAGGAATCAGGCGTCATATTACCCACCACTGGAGAAGGCCACTTTCAGTTATTTAGGCCCAGCACCCAGACAGAGGATACAGGTCCCACTGCAAGGAATCATGCGTCATATCACCCACCACTGGAGAAGGCCACTTTCAGTTATTTCGGCCCAGCACCCAGACCGAGGATACAGGTCCCGCTGCAAGGAATCATGCGTCATATCACCCACCACTGGAGAAGGCCACTTTCGGTTATTTCGGCCCAGCACCCAGACCGAGGATACAGGTCCCACTGCAAGGAATCATGCGTCATATCACCCACCACTGGAGAAGACCACTTTCAGTTATTTTGGCCCCAGCACCCAGACAGAGGAGAGAGGTCCCACAGCAAGGAATCATGCGTCATATCACCCACCACTGGAGAAGGCCACTTTCAGTTATTTCGGCCCCAGCACCCAGACGGGGGATACAGGTCCCACAGCAAAGAAGCATGCGTTATATCACCCAACACTGGAGAAGGCCACTTTCAGTTATTTCGGCCCAGTACCCAGACCGAGGATACAGGTCCCACTGCAAGGAATCATGCGTCATATCACCCACCACTGGAGAAGGCCACTTTCAGTTATTTCGGCCCAGCACCCAGACCGAGGATACAGGTCCCACTGCAAGGAATCATGCGTCATATCACCCACCACTGGAGAAGACCACTTTCAGTTATTTTGGCCCAGCACCCAGACAGAGGAGAGAGGTCCCACAGCAAGGAATCATGCGTCATATCACCCACCACTGGAGAAGGCCACTTTCAGTAATTTCGGCCCCAGCACCCAGACGGGGGATACAGGTCCCACAGCAAAGAATCATGCGTTATATCACCCAACACTGGAGAAGGCCACTTTCAGTTATTTCGGCCCAGTACCCAGACCGAGGATACAGATCCCACTGCAAGGAATCATGCGTCATATCACCCACCACTGGAGAAGGCCACTTTCAGTTATTTCGGCCCAGCACCCAGACCGAGGATACAGGTCCCACTGCAAGGAATCATGCGTCATATCACCCACCACTGGAGAAGGCCACTTTCAGTTATTTCAGCCCATCACCCAGACAGAGGAGAGAGGTCCCACAGCAAGGAATCATGCGTCATATCACCCACCACTGGAGAAGGCCACTTTCAGTTATTTCGGCCCCAGCACCCAGACAGAGGAGAGGTTCATTCAACTTTGGGTTGCACCGCAATATCATGGTAAAGTTAAAAAAATGAGGATTCAAAAAAGAAGTGCCCCGGAGTACAAGAATGCATGTTTGAGGGGAAGGCAGATATAAATGTCTATTCTGCACAAGGGAGGCACAGGTCCTGTGGGATCCATGCCTGGTTCATTTTTATGAACGTCAGCTTGACCACGTTGGCTGTGGACAGGCGGCTGCGTTTGTCAGTAATGACGCCCCCTTCCCCCAAGGCATAAAATGCTAACTCTGGCCACGTGGACAATTTGGAGACCCAGAAGTTGAATGGGGCCGAACCATCAGTCAGTACGTGGAGGGGTGTGCAGACGTACTGTTCAACCATGTTAGTGAAATGCTGCCTCCTGCTAACACGTTCCGTATCAGGTGGTGGTGCAGTTAGCTGTGGCGTGGAGACAAAACTTTTCCACATTTCTGCCATGCTAACCCTGCCCTCAGAGGAGCTGGCCATGACACATAACTTGAGGCTCAGACAGTTTCCCTGATACTTGCATAACTTGAGGCTCAGACAGTTTCCCTGATATGCATGGGGGGGATGTGACAGACTGATGGGCTTGGTTTTCAGGTGCCACCTGTGCGCTTTCTGCAGAAGACTGGGTGGGAGATAATGTTGTGAACATGCTGGATCCACTGTCGGCCACCCAATTGACTATTGCCTGTACCTGCTCAGGCCTTACCATCCTTAGAACGGCATTGGGCCCCACCAAATATCGCTGTAAATTATGGCGGGTACTGGAACCTGAGGTAGTTGGTTCACTAGGACGTGTGGCTGTGGCAGAATGGCCATGTCCTCTCCCAGCACAAGAGGGTACACTAACACCACCACGACTGCGTCCGCGTCCCTTACTAGATGTTTTCCTCATTGTTACCGTTCACCAAGCACCACAATAAGGAAAAAAATATTTGGCCCAATGTATTGATTTCAAATTCAGGCCTTTTTTTTACAGGCACCTAACACTATCTGCCTATTTATTTATGTAGCGTATTACACTAATCCAGGCACAGCAATAACCACTGATTTAGGGGAATATCTCTTTTAGGGCTAGTATTTAGGCCCTGGATGAAAGGTATCCTTTTATGGACAGATTTACAATTGACCTGCAACAGCTCGAACACCAGATTCAGGGTATTGCTATTTTGGCAATTGAATTTCACCCCAGAACCAAATATACCCTTTAACGGACAGATTAACACTTGGCCTGCAAAGGCTGGGACACCAGATTCAGGGTATTGCTATTTTGGCAATTGAATTTCACCCCAGAACAAAATATATGTTTCGGCGGACACTATTATACTTTGCCAGCCAGAGCTGAAACCACTGATTTATGGTATTGCTATTTTGGCAATTGAATTTCACCCCAGTACGTGGAGGGGTGTGCAGACGTACTGTTCAACCATGTTAGTGAAATGCTGCCTCCTGCTAACACGTTCCGTATATAGGTGGTGGTGCAGTTAGCTGTGGCGTGGAGACAAAACTTTTCCACATTTCTGCCATACTAACCCTGCCCTCAGAGAAGCTGGCCATGACACATAACTTGAGGCTCAGACAGTTTCCCTGATATGTGCATAACTTGAGGCTCAGACAGTTTCCTTTATATGCATGGGGGTGATGTGACAGACTGATGGGCTTGGTTTTCAGGTGCCACCTGTGCGCTTTCTGCAGAAGACTGGGTGGGAGATAATGTTGTAAACATGCTGGATCCACTGTCGGCCACCCAATTGACTATTGCCTGTACCTGCTCAGGCCTTACCATCCTTAGAACGGCATTGGGCCCCACCAAATATCGCTGTAAATTATGGCGGGTACTGGAACCTGAGGTAGTTGGTTCACTAGGACGTGTGGCTGTGGCAGAATGGCCATGTCCTCTCCCAGCACAAGAGGGTACACTAACACCACCACGACCACGTCCGCGTCCCTTACTAGATGTTTTCCTCATTGTTACCGTTCACCAAGCACCACAATAAGGAAAAAAATATTTGGCCCAATGTATTGATTTGAAATTCAGGCCTTTTTTTTACAGGCACCTAACACTATCTGCCTATTTATTTATGTAGCGTATTACACTAATCCAGGCACAGCAGTAACCACTGATTTAGGGGAATATCTCTTTTAGGGCTAGTATTTAGGCCCTAGATGAAAGGTATCCTTTTATGGACAGATTTACAATTGGCCTGCAACAGCTCGAACACCAGATTCAGGGTATTGCTATTTTGGCAATTGAATTTCACCCCAGAACAAAATATACCCTTTAACGGACAGATTAACACTTGGCCTGCAACAGCTGGGACACCAGATTCAGGGTATTGCTATTTTGGCAATTGAATTTCACCCCAGAACAAAATATATGTTTCGGCGGACACTATTATACTTTGCCAGCCAGAGCTGAAACCACTGATTTATGGTATTGCTATTTTGGCAATTGAATTTCACCCCAGAACAAAATATACCCTGTTACGTACAGATTTAAACTAGGCCTGCAACAGCTGGAACACCAGATTCAGGGTATTGCTATTTTGGCGATTGAATTTCACCCTAGAACAAACGATACCCTCTTACGTACAGATTAGCACTTGGCCTGCAACAGCTGGGACACCAGATTCAGGTTATTGCTATTTTGGCGATTGAATTTCACCCCAGAACAAAATATATGTTTTGGCGGACACTATTATACTTTGCCAGCCAGTGCTGGGACACCAGATTCAGGGTATTGCTATTTTGGCAATTGAATTTCACCCCAGAACAAAATATATAATTTGCAGGACACTATGAATCTTGGCCAGCCACAGCTGAAACCACTGATTTATTGTATTGCCATTTTGGCAATTGAATTTCACCCCAGAACAAAATATACCCTGTTTGGGACAGAATTAAACTAGGCATGCAACAGCTGGTCCACCAGATTCAGGGTATTGCTATTTTGGCAATTTAATTTCATCCAAGAACAAAATATATGTTTTGGCGGACACTATTATACTTTGTCAGCCACAGCTGAAACCACTGATTTATGGTATTGCTATTTTGGCAATTGAATTTCACCCCAGAACAAAATATACCCTGTTACGGAAAGATTTAAACTAGGCCTGCAACAGCTGGAACACCAGATTCAGGGTATTGCTATTTTGGCAATTGAATTTCAGCCCAGACCAAAATATATGTTTTTGCGGACACTATGAAACTTGGCCAGCCACAGCTGAAACCACAGATTTATGGTATTGCTATTTTGGCAATTGAATTTCATCCCAGAACAAAATGTATGTTTTTGCAGACACTATTATACTTTGCCATCCACAGCTGTGACACCAGATTTATGGTATTGCTATTTTGGCAATTGAATTTCACCCCTGAACAAAATAAATAATTTTCAGGATACTATGAAACTTGGCCAGCCACAGCTGAAACCACTGATTTATGGTATTGCTATTTTGGCAATTGAATTTCCCCCCAGAACAAAATATACCCTGTTTTGGACAGAATTAAACTAGGCATGCAACAGTTGGACCACCAGATTCAGGGTATTGCTATTTTGGCAATTGAATTTCACCCCAGAACAAAATATATGTTTTGGCGGACACTGTTATACTTTGCCAGCCACAGCTGAAACCACTGATTTACGGTATTGCTAATTTGGCAATTGAATTTCACCCCAGAACAAAATATATAATTTGCAGGACACTATGAAACTTGGCCAGCCACAGCTGAAACCACTGATTTATGGTATTGCTATTTTGGCATGTGAATTTCACCCCAGAACAAAATATACCCTGTTAGGGACAGAATTAAACTAGGCATGCAACAGCTGGACCACCAGATTCAGGGTATTGCTATTTTGGCAATTGAATTTCACCCCAGAACAAAATATACCCTTTTACGGACAGATTAACACTTGGCCTGCAACAGCTGGGACACCAGATTCAGGGTATTGCTATTTTGGCAATTGATTTTCACCCCAGAACAAAATATATGTTTTGGTGGACACTATTATACTTAGCCAGCCACAGCTGAAACCACTGATTTATGGTATTTCTATTTTGGCAATTGATTTTCACCCCAGAACAAAATATACCCTGTTATGGACAGATTTAAACTAGGCCTGCAACAGTTGGAACACCAGATTCAGGGTATTGCTATTTTGGCAATTGAATTTCACCCCAGATCAAAATAAATGTTTTTGCGGACACTATGAAACTTTGCCAGCCACAGCTGAAACCACTGATTTATGGTATTGCTATTTTGGCAATTGAATTTCACCACAGAAAATAATCTATCCTTTCTCAGACAGCAGACAGAAATTGCTATCCTGAGTTTCTAGGTGTGACAATTAGCACAGCCAAGCCCCTGATGTAGGATATAGCAAAAAAAAAAAAACTAGTATTGATGGATTGATGGACTTGATGGCAGCTTGTTCTGGTGCACCACAAGTCACAAAATGGCTGCCGATCACCCCAGGAAATAAGTGAAAGAAAAACGCTCTGTGCAGCCTAAAAACCAGTGAGCAAGTAACTAGCAGAAGTTCAATCATTCACAGCTGTAGATCGATCACTTCATTAGGTGCTGTTGCTGACTTTTCCCTGCCTAATCTCGCCCTCACAGAAGCTGCGTCCTCTCCCTACACTAATCAGAGCAGTGTGACGTGCGGCGCTACGTGACTCCATCTTAAATAGAGGCTGGGTCACATGCTGCACTTGGCCAATTTCAGCCATGCCATTAGTAGGTATGGCTGTGATGGGCTCTTAGGGCAAGAAGTAAAACGCTAGCTGATTGGCTGCTGTGCAGCCCTTCAGAAAGCGGGAAGTAATCGCCGAGCAACGAACCCGAACCCGAACTTTTTTGAAAATGTTCGGGTTCGGGTCCGTGTCCCGAACACCCCAAAATTCGGTACGAATCCGAACTATGCTCGAACTGTTCGCTCAACACTACTCCTGTCCCAATTTAGGCAGGAAATGCGGTGGGCTGGTGCTGGAAGGAGAAGGTGGGCAGTGTGCTGGTGCTAGAGCGAGACATGAGTGCTGAAGGCTTTCCTCTTCTAACGTGCCTGCTCCGTCTGTACATTCCTCCCCTCGTGTAAGCAGCAGATCCCCCCCATAAGAATGTATCAACAGCAAATCTCCCCATTACAGTGAGTCAACAGCACCCCCCCATAATAATGTGTCAGCAGCAGATCCCCCCCATTTGTTATTTTATTTAATATTTAAGCACATTTGGTTCAAAGATTTTTTTCTTGTTTTCCTCCTCTAAAACCTAGATGCGTCTTATGGCCCAGTGCCTCTTATTATCCGAAAAAAATACAATAATACATTTTCTGTAGCAGAAGATAAACACAAAGGTAAAATAATGAAATTTATTATTTTATGTACATTTGTGTTCTACTCTTTCAGGCATGGCCAGAATGTTTTATAATTCCTGGGTGCTAAAAAAATAAATCTATTGATCTGCAATATTAACATAGTAAAAGTAGGAGAATAAAAAAACCATACATGTATACATTTTTAATACATGGCATAAATACCCACCTGTATATTTCATTTCAAGGTTATTTCCTTGTTCCTTGGCTCATTTGTATATCTACAGTGGAAATACACAGTGCATGAAGACTAGAGATGAGTGAATTCCCTAACATTCATTTTGGTTTGATACTATTGTTTCAGTTGTCAGATTCAATTAGGTCCAAATAAATTCAACCAAAATCAAAAGTGCTCCAATTGTTCTTAAAAGTTATGCATGACACCCTGAGGTCTGCGGCTGTATCCAACCCCTTTCAAGCTAACATAACATTAATAATGTCAAAGTGTCAGATCGGAACAGGCAATGGCTTGATGTTTGGTGAATAGCAACAGGTTGGGTGTCATTTTAAATAACCAATGATCATCCTATAATGTAAAGAATTAATGACATTTTACAAGGGCAATCAAAAATATTTATTTTTTTGTTATACTGTGCAGCTAGGGTTCCCAACAGCAGCAGTGCAGTATGGAACATGATGGACAAGGCACCAGATTTATGGTTATATAGGGGTAGTAGTAGTGGCGACAGCCGCAGCACTTTAGTATGGAACATGATGGATAAAGAGGGTGATGTGCTGCTTTGTAAAGGTAGTAGCAGCAGCAGCAGTGGGAGTAGCAACTGACAGAAGCAGTTTTGTATGAAACATGATGGATAGGCAGACAGTGGCTATGTTATCATAGCACCAATGAGAAATATCCAGTCCCTACTATCAGCTATGGTAGATCTAATCATTGGCATCAGCAGGAGATATGGGAAAATCCTCACAGATCTATGTCTGATTCATTCTAAAAAATGTAATGCTTTCTGCACATGTGGAGAACAAGTTTGTCTGCTTCATGTGTGACACCCCCACCAACTGTGCCGAATGCCTTCTCTGACAGTTAATGGAGCCAAAATGGTCAATTGGAAAGCGTCTACTATGACTCACAAAAACAATATATCGGTCTGCAGACATGTTCTGAAAAAATTATTTTTCTTAATTAACTTTGAAAAGATCATTTAAAGAAAAATGATCAACTGAACACAGTCCTCTGCACGTGTGATAAACATTACAAAGCTAAAACAGCACTCAGTAAAATAGCTGACAGCCTCTGTGACGAAGTCTTACTGTATGTGATTGTGAATTATGAGATAATGATTGGAGTTTTGAGTTTTTTTTGGGGAAGTTTTCGGACGGCAGATAAACCTGAATCTTTCCAGGTTTGTTTCGGATAAATCCACTAAACTGGCGCTTATAGCACCATTTAAGTGCACATGTTGGCAGGAAAAAACCATTAGGGAGGAAGAAAAAGGGGTTTTGCATGATCCTGAGGAGAAGTGGGGGGAAGGCTTGCTCTGCTTGGCTCCCAGGCAAGCTTCGATGAGCCAATCAATGCCATAGCAGGCAGGGAGGTGCCCTAGCGGAATGAGCAGAATTTCATTCTGTGCTGGGCTGTAAATGGGGGTAGTTGGTTCTTACAATGTCTGCCACAAAATGATCTTAGGGAGTCAGTGAGAGTGAAAAAAATCAATCAAGGACAGTCAGAAATCAATCAAGCTTCAATTCTACTGCCAGAGTAAAGGGAAAGGCTAGAATTTCAAACAAGAAGAAGAATTGTGTGTGTAGAATAAGGACAAGCAGGGAAGCTATAAGGCTACTTTCACACTAGTGTTTCTATTTTCAGGTATTAAGATCCATCATAGGGTCTCAATACCGGAGAAAGAAAAAAAACACTTCCATTTTGTCCCCATTCATTGTCAATGGGGACAAAACGTAACTGAACGGAATGATTCAAAATGCATTCCGTTACGTTTGCTTGCTTTCCCATACAGGAGAGAAGACCGCAGCATGCTGCTGTTTTCTTTCCATCTGACACAATCTGACACGATTGAAAACGGATCCGTCCCCCATTGACTTTCAATGGAGTGCATGACGGATCCGTCTTGGCTATGTTAAAGATAATACAACTGGATCCGTTTATAACGGATGCAGATGGTTGTAGTATCAGTTTTTGTTGAACCCTGTCAGATGTAGCAAAAACATTAGTGTGAAATTAGCCTAAGCCAGGGAGGAAGGAGTGAGGAGCTAAGGCTGCTATGCCTCTTATCAGAACTGCAGCTGCTGAAAAGTTCAAAAGCAGCTACCTGCAAGGAAAACTTTTTATTTTTATTTTGGTGGGGGGACTGGAGGAATTAAAACTATACTAGCGTGTGTTCTACCTTCAAACCTGCAAGGAAATACTTCAATGGTTTTTTCCCATTGTCACAGAAATGTATTTATTTATTGGGGGGGGGGGGGGCAAAACTGTACCAATATGTATTCTACCATCAATCTAGCATGGCATATCATATACAATACTAGTGAGAACTCTGTGTCAGGTCATCTCAGGTTCGTGTAACAATTTACCTGTGAGTGTTACGACAATATTAAGGGTCGGGAATCGTCTGTTTCTGTATATTCAGTTTCCACACGGTTAAGAGTATGTTTTTTTTTGGGACTTGTTCAATTCATAAATCACAGAAAAAAATGCACCAAACAGATATGCCACTGACTATACTAGTTAGTCAAACAAGCGGATAATAGAAGCTGAGACTTTTGCCAATATATGCCTGTCAGGAACACATCGGAGCACCACGTCACGGTCGCTCAGCATGGCATGGGGTCCTACCACTACGCTAACTATGGTGTGAACACGGTCTGAAGGTGATGGAATACTTCTCACAGCCAAGCTTCCACACAACCACATAGCAGGACAACTAATGCAATGTGAATAAAGCAAGACTGTAAGCCAGTGGTGCATGAGGGGCTCCGATGTGTTCCTGACAGAAATATATTGTCAAAAGTCTCAGCTTTTAATATCTGCTTGTTTAACTAGCTAGTATAGTCAGTGGCATATCCGTTTAGTGCATTTTTTTTCTGTGATTTTTATATATTTTATCCGCACAATGCTCCGTTTTGTGGTGCATGTGGTCCGCACCGGCATCCTCCATTGTACGCATTTTTTGCTGGGGATGGTCATTTGCTGCGGTCCACATAGGGTGGGACTGCTCCCCCAATGAGAAACACGCTACAGTGTTTGGGGTCTGAGCAGTTCCCCCATATTGGCCACTATATTTCTGTGAACTTGTTCAATTCAATTAAACAAGCAAATAGGTGATCAGTACATGAATACGCAGGGTAGGGCAACTATTTACCTGTGAGTGATAACGTAAAACTGAGCGTCAGACCTGGCCCTTAAGCATCCGTTTATGTTCATTAATTTCTCCACATGGTTGTAATTAAACAATTTTGGGACTTGTTCAATTTAATGAAGCCAGCATATACTGTTGGTGATCAGTACACCAATACACAGGCTAAGGCAGCAATTTACCTGTGAGTGTTAACTTAAAATTGAGAATCAAGCATTAGTTTTCCGTTTCTGTTACTTCTATTTCCACATGGTTGGAATTAATTTTTTGGGAGTATTGTTCAATTTAATTAAAACAGCATATATACATGATTAGTACAATACACAGTTTAGGGTACTTTCACATTTGCGACATAGCTATCCGGCAGGCTGTTCCGGCGGTTGAACAGCCTGCGGCATCCGCCATGCTGCATGTACCCGTGTGCTGCCGTGCTGCCGCTCCGTCCCCATTGACTATAATGGGGCGGGGCGGAGCTACGACAGTGCACGGCAGAGATCACCAGACTAAAAAGTCGGACCTGCAGTACTTTTAGTCCGGCGATCTCCGGCCTGGGCTATGAAAGGTTTCCAAACAAAAAACTCAGAGCCAGAATGTGGTTGGTAGCAGCACCAGTTATCCGGCCAGAAGAGTAGAATTGGTAGTAGTAGGCCACAGTTATCCCTGCTAGCTTTGGAAAGGCCCAACATTATTATTGAGGAGAAAGAGGATGAGATTGTGGATTGGATGGCTTACTCCTCCTCTTAGTCACAGCAGGATGACATGGAGGTGACTTTAGAGTCTGACAATGTTCCGTGGAGCCGAGGGTCACAACATTCCTCCTGATTCTCCTCCTTGTAGCCCCAGAGAAGGCTTTCAGTGGAGCCCTCTCAATCTTCACTGCCCATTCCTAGAAGGGTGCCTTCCTTTTTCCTAGGAGGTGGCAAGAAAATCCCTATGCAGATAATCAAGATAGTCTCTCTGCATGGCCTTTTAAAAAATGCACTGGTTTGCGCAAGGTGCTGGCAATGTCCAGGAGACTACCGTGCTTTTCAGCGATTCTCACATGGTGAGGAATATTCTCCTGGACTTGCAGTCATCAGAAACGTCTGCAGCTATACCTAATACGCGATGTTCCAACTCACTGCCATTCAAAATTGCACATGCTTGAGCAACTGTACGAGCAGCGAAAAGCCATGAACGATTTGGTCATGCACCAGGCCACTTCCGGGTTCATGCAGTTCATGCTGCAGTTGTCCCTCATCTCCCTCATATGTATTTTTGAAGAGACGCTGACGCTCATGCAATAGGTGGCAATGAAGGAGGAGGAGGAAGTACAACTAACAAATCTTGCTATCCACACTGTAGCTGTTGGTTACTCAAAATGAGAAACTTAGATGGGGGAGGAGGTGCTGCCACTTGAAGAGGAAGAGGAGTTGGATTTGGAAAAGAAAGAGGATGATTAGGATGACAAACACAAGCCAAGACAGCCAATTGTCTCAGTGCGGGGTGGAGGTGGAAAGAATTGTCTCCTTGGGCACGCTGGCCAGAATGGTGACCTGTAGTCTCGCTTACACCTTGGTAGGCAGTTCAATGACATCAAGCAGTCTGATGATTACTGGATAATCATGATTTTAGATCTTCACTATCAAGACAAAATGGGGAATTTTTTCCTCTCACAAAAAGAGAGGACAAATTAACATTATTACCAGGAAACACTGAATATATAGCTTGTCGCAGTTTACAGCGAGCAGATGCCTGCTTCCAGCGTGTCAGAAAGGTAGATCCCTCTCCGCTTCTTGCAGAGTCAACACGTTCCCATCACCATGAGGAGCAGAACCTGCAGCAGCAGCTATTTTCAGTCTCCTCAACGTGATGTTGTAATTTTTCCATGTGCAGGACCAGGCTGAGGTCAGTCGCTGACAGCTCCTGCCTTAATGCGCCAGGTTCAGGCCTACATAAACTCTGGCCAGTCTCTGACGCATCCTCAGTTCTCTGACCTCATAGATTTCTGGCCAGGCAGACTGGAACAGTGGCACAGCATGATCTCTTTCTTGCCCATGCTCCAGTGTCATCTAGGAGAGGGTTTTCAGAGCCAAGGGGGGGGGGGGGGGGGGCAAGGTGACACGCAAATGGACCAAATTGTCTCCCATCAGTGTCCAAAACATCACTCTTGTCAAACTGAACTAAGCCTGAATTGGGGAGGATTTTCACACTCCTCTAACTTAGGCCATTGAACAGAACTGGCCTTGCTGAAGGTGCTCCATCTTGCCACTGTTGCTGTCTTCCTGTCTGCTGCTATCATTCCACCAGAAATCAGGCAACCTGCCTGCAATCACATTTGGTATGGCTGATGCCACCATAATGCCACTGCTGCGACCTGTCTACCATCACAATTTTGTATGGCTGCTGCCACCTCCATCATACTATTGCTGTGACCTGCCTACCTTCACGTTCTGTATGGCTACTGCAGCTGCCTCCATCATGCCACTGCTGCAACCTGCCATTAAGATCTGTACAGCTGCTGCTTCCACCTCCATCATGTCATTATTGCGACCTATCTACCATCACATTCTGTATGGCTGCTGCTGTCGCTGCCATTGTGTCACTGCTGTGATCTGTCTACCATCACTTTCTGTACAGCTGCTGCCATCTCCGCCATCATGTCACTGCTACGGCCTGCCGACCATCATCCTTCATAAGGATGCTGCTGCCTCCATCATGCTGCTGCCTTTCTGACAACATGTATTATATGGCTGCTGCTTCTCCTCACTGCTTATCCCCTACTGCCACCACCATTAACGCAAAGCATCTGCCACTACTGTCATTACCACCACCACTACTACTACTATTACCACTACTACTCATAGACAGCATTTTAAAGTATGTTCCATGCTATGCTGCTTCTTCTGCTACGACTATTGCTGCCACCTGCCACTATTAGAGATTAGCGAATTTCTTAAAAATTTGATTTGGCCGATTCACCAATTTCTTTGAAAAAACTGCTATTTCCTGGCTGCAGAGAGCCTTTATAGTGGTGTACAAAACTGTGCCTTGCAGTAACACGCATAGGGAGTCTGCTGTTGCAGTGAAACAATACTGTGAGTCAGTATGACATGCAGATGACAGGGGTTGCTCTTAGAATCTCTGCACACTTCCCTTATTTGGGCAGTTATTAAGCCAAAACTAAACAAATAACTCAAGTGTGAACTCAGCCTTCAGGTCAATGTTAGCGTCAAGAAGAAGTGCACTCTTTTTACACCGTTGGCAACTGATTCCACATAGATGACTACAGAACCTGTTCTATTAAATGCTTATACAAGTAGAGCACCCCTGACAGAGTGGAGAGGGTGTGCACAGTAAGTTTGTGTTGACATAACTGATTATTTTGCCCTTCCTCTGATCCATTAGAACAATAACCCCCAAAAAACGGATCCTGTTTGTGGAATATTTGCATGTCTTCTGTGTTTTGTACCCACTCCTGCTTTTGGCTACCAAATCATAAGCCAATTCCAATGCAAAATAGGGACCATGTCATGCAGGCCTTACAGCTGTTACATAGACAGGATCCGTTGTGCATCTCATTTTTCCTTCCTTCTGACAGATCAGAAGAAGGGTCAAATAAATGATGATGTCAACCAGGCCGAAAGGCAAAATAGCGGCCCAGTCATGAAGTAGGGAGAGTGGGAACAGCGTTAGAAGCTGCTGCCTGCTGTGCACCTATAAGTGTCAGCATGAGGGTGGCAGCCTGCCCAGCAGCAGCTTGTAAATGTTTACTGGGTATGTTCCTTACATAAAGAGTTACATTATAGTGACCAATGGGGCACATTGGTGGGTGGTTGGCACCTTATACTGGCACATGGTGCAGTTTGGCACTTGATACTGACACATGGGGAGTTGGCACTTGACACTGGCACATGGGGGGTTGGCACTTTATGCTGGCACATGGGGGGTTTGGCACTTGATACTGGCACATGGGGGTGGTTGGCACTTGATACTGGCACATGGAGGATGGTTGGCACTTTATACTGGCACATGGGGGTTTGGCACTTGATACTGGCACATGGGGGCGTTGACACTTGATACTGGCACATGGGGGGTTTGGCACTTGATAATGGCACATGGGAGAGGCACTTAATACTGGCACATGGGATGATTTTGCACTTGATACTGGCACATGGGAGGGTTTGGCACTTGATACTGACACATGGGGGGGTTGGCTCTTGATACTGACACATGGGAGGTTTGCACTTGTTACTGGCACATGATGGGGGGCATCTATGGGGGCACTTATTACTGGCACATTATTGGGGGCACTATTGGGGACCACAGCGGCACAGTATTGGGGGTAGTAGAATGTTTTGTCCAGAAGATGGGACGATGATGAAAAAGTTGTAAACTAAGAGACGAAGAGACGAGAAAACGTCATAAGAGACGCAGAGACGAAAAACGTCATAAAAATATTGGTCTGGTCTGAAGGTCTGAAAGGAGAAGATGAGAAGACATCTACATCAAAGGAGACATCCCTGGATGTAAGAGGTACGGGCGCAATATCTGGGTGAGGCTGTGTGTGGATGTGGCTTAATGGTGGGCGGGGACACAGGGGCCCCATAATCTCCTATTGCCCGGGGAAGTGCCCCCCTGAGATCAGGCTTCAGATCCGCCACTGGCACCTACACCACGAACCCCGCCCCTGGGCACTTGCCAGCGCCATTTGCATATGAACTATACAGCGTTTTTTTTAGCTGCTTAAAGTCACAACAAAAGAACAAAGGTACTATTGGTATCATGGGTAGTTTTGCTAGCACGCCATGTAAGCAGAGTGTAATGTCTAATTTTGGTGATAGACTCCCTTTAAGGTGTACCATTTCATACATTTGGCACAGGCACACAAAGCAAAAACAGACTTAAAAATGACAAACAAATTACCGCAAATGATAAATGCCCCCATACTGCTTATTTTAGAAAGTGGTATATGAATGCTATATACATTTGTATTGAATCATTGAGTATTCACTATGTGTAAGGCCCTATATTGATTTTTCATAGGACCTCATTTGTCCAAAACCCTTCATGTAAGCCATTATACGAATCATAGATATCATTTGTAAAGCTAATTTACTATGTGTATTATTGTTGTTCACTCGTCTGCTTCTTTGACAACCCTGCTAACACTAAATTTGTTTATTCAAAGCCCTTTATAGTTTTTTTCCTTGTTTAATTGGGTATGAAGATGTGAGGGGAAAAAAACACAACAAATAAACATTAGCTATCTCCAGGATGGTACATTGTGACCTTAAGCTTTCTGTTCGTGGCCCAATTCTACTATTGAATAAATGAAGTAAATCATTCTGGCACATAGATAATTAAATAATTATCAGCCATTTAATAACACGGAGTGGGTGTTCAGAATTACCATATTAGACAGTGTCTTTAAGGTCTAATTGTTGCATTACATCAGAGTTACTCATTCATTATTCTTGTCATTTCGGGTAATAATTTGCACTTTAGGAGACAGCGACAATTTTAGCAGGTAATTAGAAACATGTCAGGTTTGGCCTAGTGAGTTACTGTCACAATTACAGCATTTATCCTGGTGTCCTCATTTATAGAAAAAAAAAGAGAGAAGGAAATGTAGGAAAACAGAATTTGCATTTCCTAGTGAAATGCTATTATGAAACTGTTATTATGCACAATTAATAAACATAAGATTTAGGACGCTTGCACATGACCGTATGCCCTCCAAGGTATATGGTCCGTGAGCGGGCCATATGTCCCGGAACGGCATTGAATGTGCACACGAGCAGACAGCATGATAGATTACAATGATGCTGTGCACGTCGGGCTGCCCGCAGGATTATTGTCCCGCACTCATGTGAGTGCGGAACATTAGCCCCGCTGGCAGCCCGACGTCCGCAGCATCATTGTAATCTATGATGCTGTGTGCTCCCGTGTGCACGATCAATGCCGCTCCGGGACATATGGCCCTCTCACGGACCGTATATCTCGCAGGGCATACGGTCGTGTGCAGGAGCCCTTACTATAAAAAGTAACTTGACTTATAAAAGTAACTTGACTTCCCAAGTTTATTTTTATTTTTTTTATTTATTTTTTTACTTACTTTACTAGTGCGTTTTGTTTTGGTGACATTAAATCAATGAGAAGTGCAACCAATTTATCCACTTTGAATAATGCATGTTTCAGCAATGTAACAAATCTTTAGTTTCACTATGAACAATATTGTCATTGGGATAGTGAGTAACAACAAGGTTAAACAGCTCATCAAACGTTAGTGAATGTTAGTGCTTAGCAGACTTTTCAAAATCAGCATGGCAAACATGCCGAGAGGCGGCCGGAATAAAAGTACGACATGTTCTACTTTTACTTTGCGGCCTCTTGGCATGTTTGCCGTGCTGCCGCCGGAACTCCAGCCCGCCCCCATTATAATCAATGGGGCTGGAGCGGTAGTCCGGGGGCATCTGACAGGCTGTTCACCTGCCGGAACAGCCTGCCAGAGTTCCTTGCCGCTAGTGTGAAAGTACCCTTACAGAGAATCCATCATCTGACTGATTTTCTGTAACTCCTCCTGTGCACATGAGAGCACGCATGGTCTCCCTCTCCTTCCTCTCCCTCTTCCCTTCAGGATGGCAGAGCGGCAGCGGGACAGAGTGTTAGCTGTAATATACAGCTGACACTCTGCTTGAAATAACTGTTTAACCCCTTCCATGCTGCGGTTCTTAGGGACCACTGTCTGGAAGGGGCTAACCATCGGGCCGCTGCTCTCTGCTCTGCCCTGGCAGCGGCCCAATGTTTGAAGGGTCAATGCCCCCCCTACCCCAGTTAAGGATGGCAGAGTGCACCCAACACCCCCGCCCCCTCACTTTCCAGATGCAGAGCGCGCAGCACCCCCAAACCCCCTTTCAGGATGGCAGAGCAGCAGCTTACACTCTGCTTGGAACAGCCGACATAGGTGCTGGCACCGATGTCGACCATTTAACCTCTTCCCTTCCATGGTCCTTTGGGACCGCTGTATGGAGGGGCTAACAATTGTGCCGCTGCTCTGATTCATATGAGTCCAGGTGTTGTCATGTAATGAGAACGTAAAAAAAAGGAGGGACAGTGCCCCAGTGGTTTCAGTACTAGAGACCACCCCGGATTCCAGCTTTTCCTCCTAGTCCTGCATCCAACAGCAGTGGCTACCTCACCTCTCTCTCCCCCACTCCCAGACCATGTTTGTGCTTCCAATTTTTCATAGTATAGCTATTCCCACTCTTTTTACATACTGTAGCTATTCCCAATTATGTTATCGCTTATCTACATGTGTATTAATGTACCTGGTTTTCTCTAGTTATGATTATTCGACCACTACTCCTAGTCTCCAATAGCTATCTTCATTATCCCTCTTGAATAGCCCTTATATCTTCATGTTATGTAGCTTCTTTACAAACATATTTTCTATCCCTTACTAGATATCTATTTTTATTTATAGCATGCTGTCCTACAGGGCTGCTTTATGTGATTTATAGTTTAGGTTGGATCTCCCTATACACTTTTTTATTGTATCTTGTTGCACAGATGCTACTTGATAAAGGTCTACACGACCAAAATGTCAGACAATAATTACATATGGATACATCGCATAAAAGCTGGCAATAACAGGAAAATTCTGCCCTTAGACTAAATAAATTATCACCTTATTTGAAGTGACTCATGCCTTCGATTTCTATATACTTTTACAGAGACACAGAAAAGTCTTCAAAAGCCCAGGTCCTTTCTGCCTTTAATTTGCAGTATATATACAGTCAACACGTTGCAAGATAAAACAGAATCTAAACACAACTCTTGCTCAAGCAGTAACTAAGCAATATATCTTCTCTGCTTTATATAAAATATAACCACCTATAACTTCAGTTAGTATGCAGCATGAGCCTCTGCCCAAAAACTACTTAAACAGTAGCTAAAGTGCAGCTAGACTTAAGTAGGCCTCACTATGGCTAGATTTAATAGTGAGGGCAATTTAGAGGAAAATATGTACTGGACTAAAAATGGAGGCTGCATCCTGTAAGAGGGATGATCCATCTTTCAAGAAAAGTGTATTCTTTACAATTATTTGTTTATATGGGTTACCATTGACTCTGTTACAGAGGAAATACTATCCAGGTTGAAATTGTGAACTTCTAATTGACTGTTGCAGAGCATATACCATCAATGCATTTGTTTAATATTTCTGCATGCTATTATATCTCACCCAAACTTATTGTGCCATGTAACTTGCACCAATATTTGATATGTCATGTTTTGATGATATTTGACATGCCATATTATAAGCCTTATACCACTGAGGTGATCCATCAGAGTAATCCAATGTACATCACATTGGATGAAGCATCCTTTTTTTAATCAAAGCCTTGGCAGGATGTTACTTGTTTGCATCACAGGCAACCTTTGATGGAAGATAGGCACCTCAGATGAGTCATATTTAGAGTTGAGCGAACCCAAACTGTATACTTTGGGTTCGTACCAAATTTTGGGGTGTTCGGGACCCGGACACGAACATTTTCAAAAAAGTTCGGGTTCGGGTCCGTTGTTTGGCGATTTCTTCCCGCTTTCTGAAGGGCTGCACAGAAGCCAATCAGCTAGCATTTTACTTCTTGCCCTAAGAAGCCATCACTGCCATGCCTACTAATAGCATGGCTGTGATTGGCAAAGTGCAGCATGTGACCCAGCCTCTATTTAAGCTGGAGTCACGTAGTGCTGCACTTCACTCTGCTCTGATTAGTGTAGGGATAGGATGCAGCTGCTGTGAGGGCGAGATTAGGCAGGGAAAACTTAGCAAAAACACCTAATGAAGTCATCGATCTACAGCTGTGAATCATTCAACTTCTGCTAGTTAATTGCTCACGGGTTTTTAGGCTGCACAGAGCGTTTTTCTTTCACTTATTTTCTGGGGTGATCGGCGGCCATTTTGTGTCTTGTGATGCACCAGCACAACCTGCCACCAAGTCCATCAATCCATCAATACTAGTTTTTTTTTTTGCTATATACTACATCAGGGGCTTGGCTGTGCTAATTGTCACCCCTAGAAACTCAGGATAGAAATTTCTATATTTTATTGAGGGGTGAAATTAAATTGCCAAAATAACAATCCCCTAAATCTAGTGTTCCAGCTGTGGCTAGCCAAGTGTAATACTGTCTGCTGTCTGGCAGAGGATAGATTTTTTTCTATGGTGAAATTCAATTGCCAAAATAGCAATCCACTAAATCTGGTGTTTCAGCTGTGGCTGGCTAAGTTTGATACTGTCCGGCAAAGGATAGATATTTTTCTGGGGTGAAATTCAATTGCCAAGACGTCAATAACGTAAATCAGTGGTTTCAGCTGTTGCTGGCCAAGTTTAATAGTGTCCGGCAAAGGATAGATTTTGTTCTGGGGTGAAATTTAATTGACAAAATAGCAATACCATAAATCAGTGGTTATAGATGTGGCTGGCCAAGTTTAATAGTGTCCGGCAAAGGGTATATTTTGTTTTGGGGTGAAATTCAATTGCCAAAATAGCAATACCGTAAATCATTGGTTTCAGCTGTGGCTGGTCAAGTTTAATAGTGTCCAGCAATGGATAGATTTTGTTCTGGGGTGAAATTCAATTGCCAAAATAGCAATCCCCTAAATCTGGTGTCCCAACAGTGGCTGGCCAAGTTTAATAGTGTCCGGCAAAGGATATATTTTGTTCTGGGTTGAAATTCAATTGACAAAATAGCAATACCATAAATCAGTGGTTTCAGCTGTGGCTGGCCAAGTTTAATAGTGTCCGGCAAAGGATATATATTTTTTCTGGGGTGAAATTCATAGTAACATAGTAACATAGTATATAAGACCGAAAAAAGACATTTGTCCATCCAGTTCGGCCTGTTTCCTACAAGTTGATCCAGAGGAAGGCAAAAACCCCTGTGAGGCAGAAGCCAATTTTCCCCACTTAAGGGGAAAAAAAATTCCTTCCCGACTCCAATCAGGCAATCAGAATAACTCCCTGGATCAACGACCCCTCTCTAGTAGCTGTAGCCTGTAATATTATTACACTCCAGAAATAAATCCAGTCCCCTCTTGAATTCCTTTATTGTACTTACCATCACCACCTCCTCAGGCAGAGAGTTCCATAGTCTCACTGCTCTTACAGTGAAGAATCCTTTTCTATGTTTGTGTAGACATAGAATTCAATTGACAAAATAGCACTACCATAAATCAGTGGTTTCAGCTGTTGGTGGCTAAGTTTATTTGTGTCCGGCAAGGGATATATTTTGTTCTGGGGTGAAATTCAATTTCCAAAATATCAATCCCCTAAATCTGGTGTCCCAGCAGTGGCTGGCCCAGTTTAATAGTGTCTGGCAAAGGATAGATAATTTTCTTGGGTGAAATTGAATTGCCAAAATAGCAATCCCATAAATCTAGTGTTCCAGCTGTGGCTAGCCAAGTGTAATACTGTCTGCAGTGTGGCAGAGGATAGATTTTTTTCTGTGGTGAAATTTAATTGCCAAAATAGCAATCCCCTAAATCTGGTGTTCCAGCTGTGGCTGGCTAAGTTTAATAGTGTCCGGCAAAGGATATATTTTTTTATGGGGTGAAATTCAATTGCCAAAATAGCAATCCCCCAAAATCTAGTGTTCCAGCTGTGGCTAGTCAAGTGTAATACTGTCTGCAGTCTGGCAGAGGATAGATTTTTTTCTGCGGTGAAATTCAATTTCCAAAATAGCAATCCCCTAAATCTGGTGTTCCAGCTGTGGCTGGCTAAGTTTAATAATGTCCGGCAAAGGATAGATATTTTTTTGGGGAGAAATTAAATTACAAAATGTCAATAACGTAAATCAGTGGTTTCAGCTGTGGCTGGCCAAGTTTATTACTGTCCAGCAAAGGATATATTTTTTTCTTGGGTGAAATTCAATTGCCAAAATAGCAATACCATAAATCAGTAGTTTCAGCTGTGGCTGGCCAAGTTTAATAGTGTCCGGCAAAGGATAGATTTTGTTCTGGGGTGAAATTCAATTGCCAAAATAGCAATCCCCTAAATCTGGTGTCCCAGCATTGGCTGGCTAAGTTTAATAGTGTCCGGCAAAGGATAGATAATTTTCTGGTGTGAAATTCAATTGACAAAATAGCAATACCATAAATCAGTGGTTTCAGCTGTGGCTGGCCAAGTTTAATAGTGTCCGGCAAAGGATATATTTTGTTTGGGGTGAAATTCAATTGCCAAAATAGCAATACTGTAAATCAGTGGTTTCAGATGTGGCTGGCCAAGTTTAATAGTGTCCGGCAAAGGATATATTTTGTTTGGGGTTAAATTCAATTGCCAAAATAGCAATACTGTAAATCAGTGGTTTCAGCTGTGGCTGGCCAAGTTTAATAGTGTCCAGCAAAGGATAGATTTTGTTCTGGAGTGAAATTCAATTGCCAAAATAGCAATCCCCTAAATCTGGTGTCCCAGCATTGGCTGGCCAAGTTTAATAGTGTCCGGCAAAGAATAGATAATTTTCTGGGGTGAAATTCAATTGCCAAGATAGCAATCCCCTAAATCTGGAGTACCAGCAGTGGCTGGCCAAGGTTAATAGTGTCCGGCAAAGGATATATTTTTTGTTTGGTGAAATTCAATTGCCAAAATAGAAATACCCAAAATCTTGTGTTCCAGCTGTTGCATCTCCAAGGGTATTTCTTTCCGTTAAAGTGTATATTACAGTAAGTGTTAAAATACAGCATAATCCTCTACATTTGCACACACTGTTTTGCATCTCTAAGTGTATTTCTTTCCATTAAAGGGTATATTAGAGAAAGTGTTAAAATACAAGTGCTGAAAGCATAATACTATATATTTTTTCAGACGCTACTGTGCATCTCCAAGTGTAAATCTGTCCATAAAAGGATACCATTCATCCAGAGCCTAAATACTAGGACTGCAATTGATATTCTCCTAAATCAGTGGTTACTGCTGTGCCTGGATTAGTGTAATACGGTACATAAATAGATAGCCAGATAGTGTTAGGTGACTGTAAAAAAGGCCTGAATTTGAATTCAATACATTGGGCCAAATTATTTTTTCTTATTGTGGTGAAGGTAACAATGAGGAAAACATCTAGTAAGGGATGCGGAAGCGGACATAGTCGTGGTGGGCCCCAGGCGGAGAGTTCTTTGGCACACGTCCTTCCACCACCAAGGATCGCAGGGCATCATTCTTTGCCTCCTGTAGCCTCCTCCTCCTACTCGGCTTCCTCCTCCTCTTCTTCCACCTGCTCATCCTGTCAGCCGCACACCTTCACCACAAACTTCAGCACAGCTCGGGGTAAATGTCAGCAGGCCGTTCTGAAACTCATATGTTTGCAGGACAGGCCCCACCCTGCGCAGGAGTTGTAGTGGGGTATTGAACAACAGACCGACGAGTGGTTGTTGCCGGTGGGCCTCAAGTCCGGCCTGGTGGTGTGCGATAATGGGCAAAATCTCATTGCAGCTCTGGGACTAGCCGGTTTGACGCACATCCCTTGCCTGGCGCATGTGCTGAATTTGGTGGTGCAGAAGTTCATTCACAACTACTCCGACATGTCAGAGCCGCTGCTCGCCTGTCTGCGCTACAGCGTAACTTTGGCCTTCCCGCTCCATGCCTCATATGCGACGTGCCCATCAAGTGGAACTCCACCTTGCACATGCTGGAGAGACTGTGCGAGCAGTAGCAGGCCATAGTGTAATTTCAGCTGCAGCACGCACAGGTCAGTCGTAATGCAGAACAGCACCACTTCACCACCAATGACTGGGCCTCCATGCGAGACCTGTATGCCCTGTTGCGCTGTTTCGAGTACTCCACCAACATGGCCAGTGGAGATGACGCCGTTATCAGAGTTACAATACCACTTCTATGTCTCCTTGAGAAAACACTAAGGGCTATGATGGAAGAGGAGGTGACCCAGGAGTAGGAGGAGGAAGAGGGGTTATTTTTAGCACTTTCAGGACAGTCTCTTAGAAGTGGCTCAGAGGGCGGTTTTCTGCAAAAGCAGAGGCTAGGGACAAATGTGGCCAGCCAGGGCCCACTACTGTAAGATGAGGAGGATGAGGAGGAGGTGGAGGAGGATGAGGATGAAGCATGTTCACAGCGGGATGGCACCCAACGCAGCTTGGGCCCATCACTTTTGCGAGGCTGGGGGGAAACGGAGGACGATAGGCCTCCCACAGAGGACAGCTTGTCCTTACCTCTGGGCAGCCTGGCACACATGAGCGACTACATGCTGCAGGGCCTACAAAACGACAGCAGAGTTGCCCACATTTTAACGTGTGCCACTCTGCTGGATCCCCGGTACAAAGACAATGTGCCCACCTTACTTCCTGCACTAAAGATGCGCGAGTACAAGAGCACGTTGTGTCACAGCCTGCTCCTCTGAGGGCAGGGTTAGCATGGCAGAGATGTGGAAAAGTTTTGTCACCACGCCACAGCTAAGTGCACCACCACCTGATATGGAATGTGTTAGCAGGAGGCAGCATTTCACTAACATGGTGGAACAGTACGTGTGCACACCCCTCCACGTACTGAATGATGGTTCGGCCCCATTCAACTTCTGGGTCTACAAATTGTCCACGTGGCAAGAGCTAGCTTTTTATGCCTTAGAGGTGCTGGCCTGCCCAGCGTCCAGCGTTTTGTCTGAACATGTATTCAGCACGGCAGGAGTCGTCATTACAGACAAACGCAGCCGCCTGTCCACAGCCAATGTGGACAAGCTGACATTCATAAAAATGAACCAGGCATGGATCCCACAGGACCTGTCCATCCCTTGTGCAGAATAGACATTTATAACTACCTCCCCTTAACCATATATTCTTGTACTCTGGGGCACTTCTTTATTGAATCCTCTTTTTTTAATTTTACCATTATTTTGCGGGGCAACCCAAAGTCGAATGAACCTCTCCTCCGTCTGGGTGCTAGGGGCCTAAATATCTGAAAGTGGCCTTCTCCATTGGTGGGTGACATGAAGCCTGATTCTCTGCTTTGGGACCTCTCTCCTCTGTCTGGGTGCTGGGGCCTAAATAACTAAAAGCGACCTTCTCCGTTGGTGGGTGACATGATGCCTCTTTTGCTGCTATGGGACCTCTCTCCTCTGTCTGTGTGTCAGGGGCCTAAATTTCACGTACTTTCTTTCTGTCTTGGTGGCATGCATTTAACACTTTTTACTGTCTAATGACCGCCCCATTGTCTGGGTGTCAGGGGCCTACATAAATGATAATGGCCTGTTCCATTGCAGGTTTACCTCAGGCCTGTGTTGCTGTTACGGGACCACTCTCCTCTTTGCGGGTGCCATGTCCCTGAGTCTGTGAATGAGGCCTGTGGCACTGCAGGCAGACATGAATCCTTTTTGGCTGTGATGAGAACTTCAACTGCAATAGCATTCCCACCTGATGCCACCCCAACCTCCTATTCCATCTCCTCCTCCTCCAAGTAGCCAATTGATATTGGTTAATTTTTATTTATTTTATTTAAATTCATTTACCTTTCCACATTTGTTTGCAGGGAATTTACCTACATTTTGCTGCCTTTTGCAGCCCTCTAGCCCTTTCCTGGGCTATTTTACAGCCTTTTTAGTGCTCAGAAGTTCAGGTCCCCATTGACTTCAACAGGGTTTGGGTTTGGGGTGAAGTTCGGGTCGAGTTCGGATCCTGAACCCGAACATTTTCGGGAAGTTCGGCCGAACTTCTCGAACCCGAACATCCAAGTGTTCGCTCAACTCTAGTCATATTCATTGGACAAGGTGTCAAGAACATTAATAATGGTTCGTACTGCTTTGCCAAGCAAGCTACTACATTCCCCAGAGGGTGCATATAGAAGTGCAGGCAGATCTTCACGGGCAGATGCTGTAGAGCCACTATGAGAGAGACTCTAGTGTGGGCGACTAGTGTGAGCTTGGAGATGCTGCAAATTCCTGCGTGTAGTTAGCTAGTGCTGGAGATGAGTGCCATTAATCATAAAGGTGCGCCACCTCAGGCCTAGGTAGGGCAAAAATCGAGCTGAGGACCACAGAGGAGTGAAGGCTGGGGCATTTAGGTAGTTAGAAGCTGTCTCTATATTTTTATAACCAATGTTTTCCAGATTATAATAAATGTGACAGGCCAACGGTGCCAAAGACTCCCAAAAAGTTGCAAAATTTTGTGCAACTACAGAGCGTGCCTTTTTATGCCTTTTTTCTGGTGTAGAGGGGATGATATATTGCCCCCTAAAACTAGACAGACTAAAGGTGTGCCAGATGTATCATCCAGCATCATCCACTATCTGGAACACTTTTGGAGTGTATAGTCTAATAGCGTGTTTACACGGCCCAAGGAGCAGACGATTATCAGAAAGAAGCGTTCTTTCCCGACACCTCGCTGCTTATTTAGTGGAGGTGAAGTGCTTCATTTACATATATTATTTACTGTAAAAATGTTAGATAGGATTAGAAGATCTGCCACAATGCATCAGTCTGCAGCTTCTGCTGTTTTGCTCACAGAGCATTTTTAGGCCTGTCCATCATCATCATTATCTCTGCCCTGTCCCTGGCCCTTGTATGGGCCCCTAGCCCTTATCTGTGCCCCCCTGGCCCTGGCCTGTGCCCCCCCTGGCCTCTGTCTGCGCCTCTCTGGCCCCTGTCTGCACCCATGACCCTTTTCTGTGCCCCCCAGGCCCTTGTCTTCACCCTCCTGGCCATTTTTCTGTGCCCCTGGCCCCTGTGTGTGCTTACATGTACTATAATAAGCAATAGTACATGGTCGAACAGCGGGCAAGTACTGCAAGCTATAGACAGTATCACCCCCTTTCCCAATGTTTTATATAAAGATAAATAAACAAAAAAAGTCTTCACCATTAAAATTGAATAAGGGCCCAAGCACACGACTATATGCCCTCTGAGACATTTGGTCCTTGAGTGGGCCATATGTCCTGGAGCGGGATTGATCATGTGCACAGGAGAGCACAGCTTCATAGATTACTAAAACGTATGATTATGGGACAGTAGCCTCACGTGCAGCCCAACGCCCACATAACCTATGATGCTGTGCTCTCCTGTGCAAAAGATCAATGTCGCTCTGGGACATGTCTCAGAGGGCATACGGTGGGACCCTAACAATGATCAAAAAATTGCACACACCCAAAAAATGGTACCAATAGAAACTACAGTTCACCCACAGAAAAAGCCCTCATAAAGCTCTGTAGACAGATTTATGAAAATGTTTTTGCTGTCAGAAATTGGTGATTTTGGTTTTATTTTAAACTCTTCCACCCCAGATTCTTTTTGTACTTTTGCATTTTCGTTTTGTGCTCTCTGCCTTCCCAGAGCCTTAACTTTTTTTTATTTTTCCGTTCACATAGCTGTATGAGGGCTTGTTTTTAGAAGGACAAGTTGCACTTTCCAACGCAACCCTTTAATATTGCATAAAATGTAGTGGAAAGTGGAAAAAAAAATCCAAAGGTGGTGGAATTGGAAAAAAAAAAACTTTGCCACAGTTATAGTTTTTTTTTTTAAATTGTAATCTTTATTCTCCAGGTCAGTATAAATCTGGCTAAACGTTTTTTTTTTTTTTTTGACATTTTTGGACCCCTATAAGCTTTTTGTAGTTAACTAGCATTGGAGTCTATAATGATTTTACTGGTTTCCTATCGAGCCCGGCTACAGACAGGGGCTTCGTAGGAAACACTGTTCAGCAGCCTCCTGTTATTCACTATGACAGGGGCTGCCATACACAAGCTCCGACTCCTCTGATCGCTACACAGGGGATCCGGAGTATTACCAGAAGCGCGTATTGAAAAAAAGGACTATGTAAATTAAAAAGTTCCTGATCTTGGAGACAAAGGACGAAATAAAAAAATAAAAATTAAGTATTAAAGGGGTTGTATAGTCTTAGATATTGGTGACATGTTGCTACAAAATGCCACCAATGTCAGTAAGGTGTGGGGCCCACACTTATCTCTATAACGAAACACCAAAACTGAAAAGAGCCAAGCGCACTGCTCAGGTCATGTCTAGGATTCAATGACTTTCTTATCTACAAAAGATTTTTTTCTACCTTCTAGATTCCATTGCTTGGAGCAGTGCATCGGCAGAACGTGAAGAGGAGAAGAGTCAGTGAAGACTGCAGTCCAGTGAGAAAGATCCCAACAAGGGTGAGTGCCTGGCTTCAGTGCTGTGGACACAAATGTCTCCTTCTCAGCCTCTACATCTTAGTAAAATTAAAGGAGGAGAAGGATGGACTTCCGTGGCATCCGGCACTGGCCTATAAGCTACACCGAGTAGGACTTGAAGTGTGCAGTGTGTTGGAGGAGGGCAGCAGCAGACTACTAAGAGAATCTCCCTAAAGGCTTTGTCTGTTTTGGCATGGCAGCCTGGTCTGGTCTAGATCGTGATTAGCCAAATGAGTGGGGTTTACACACGAGGAGGAAGTTCCGAAGCGCACGGGGGGGGCATACAAATATTTGCTGTGGGGCCCAGTCACTTCTAGCTATGCCCCTGCTTGCATCCTTTATTTTATGCAATACTTTGTAAGCAAAACACTGCAGCACAAATCTAAAGTATTTTAGAAAGTTGTAGAATGTATTTTTACAGTGATTAAGCTTTGTTAATATCAAACAAAAGTCCTTTAAAATATTGTTGTATGTCACAATAATGAGCAATAAAGTTATTTGCATTAACTTTGTTTTTGTGCACAAACATTGTCTCAAAGTTTTGGGAAACTATATTCTGTCTCAGAAGAATTCTAAAGCAAAAGTAAAATAAGAATAAAAAAAGTATATAAGCCGAACAATCTTTGCAGCTGTCAGTAAGAGTAATACAATTTTAGATGACATTAGGTCTCTCATGAGACATCATTTAAACTTGTTGTCAATATCAATATAGAAAGACTTTAGAATCAACTAAAAGAGCAAACTAAACAACAATTTCATTTTGGATGAAGTTAATATACACTAAGGTTGAAGAACTTAAAAAGGTAGTATTGTATGTAGTGATCAAAGTATCTGAAGTCAACTTTGATCCTAATCACCGCAAAGCCAAATTACCTTGTACTTCGTGGTAACGAATCAACAAATTCCCTGAAATGGCAGTAAAAAAATAATACTCACCATATTTGAAGAGGCCACTGCGGCCATCTCGCTTGAAGATCCCAAGTAAAATCTCTTGCGCGTTGACATATGGAGTCACCACGCTGGCCAGCGTGATGATGTCATCAAGCACCGTGCAAAATTTCATACTGGATCTTCAAGCAAGATAGATGGAAGTATATATATTTTTTTTAATTAATCAACCCCTGAAAGGCCTGAATATTCCTTTCAGATGCCATGATCATCGATGAACGCGGCATCTGAAAGGTTCAATGATGAGGGGACGCAATCGCTGTTCCCTGTCATTGCCCCCACTACTTACAAAGAAATTCGCTTCATGACGGTGTAATTAGCCACAAAGGAATTTTATTGGTAAAATTTGGCAAAGCAGCAGAATAAAATTTTTAAGAACTTTGCTCAGTCATCTCTAATTGTACGTATTAAAATAAAAATGTTCTAATATTTTCATATTTTCTGTGTAGTTTTGATGTTTTTTTTTTTCCAGAACTCTGCAACTGTCAAGTGTCAACAGATTGTTTTTAAATTGGATTGTTTTATGCTTGACTTTTGGGCACTGTTGCATTAGGAGCACATTGTTTTTGTTAGCCTGGGTCACTGAAGGACTGGTTACTGTTCTGGTGGGCCAGTCTGCTCCTGACCTGAAATTTTACAGTCCACAATTTCAATGCTTCTACATCTGGTAAATCGATCAATTTAAATTTTAATGTGCATAATTAGGCGATAGCATGATTACTGACTCAATATGTAACAATATAATTGAAGTTTAATACATGTATGTATAAAAAAGCTATACACTGCATTTCAGACTAGATATGAGGCACTCTGAGGTCTCCTAAGGCCCCTTTTACATGGGCGAGTTTTTCGCGCGGGTGCAATGCGTGATGTGAATGCATTGCACCCGCACTGAATCCTGACCCATTTATTTCAATGGGTCTGTGCACATGAGTGTTTTTTTTTCACGCATCACTTGTGCGATGCGTGAAAATCGCAGCATGTTCTATATTCTGCGTTTTTCACGCAGTCCTAGCCCTATAGAAGTGAATGGGGCCGCAAGCAAGTGCGAGTGCGTTGAGTTTTTTTCTGATGGTTGCTAGGAGATGTTGTTTGTAAACCTTCTGTTTTTTATCACGCGCGTGAAAAACGCATCAAAACGCATTGCACCCGCGCGGAAAAAACTGAACAACTGAACGCAATCGCAGGCAAAACTGAATGGCTTTGCCTGTGAAAACGCACAGTTTTCACTGAACGCATCCGCAACGCATCCGGACCTAATCCGGACACGCTCGTGTGAAAGAGGCCTAAGACTGAGATTTTTTATATATTGTCGTTATTTTTTTAATATTTCTTAAACAAATGTTTGCTCCTGCCCCCATCCTTTTAGGTTCTTGAACATAATGACAGCAGTAGCAAATAGTGACAAAGAGACAATGACATATAAAAGTATAGGTAAGCGCATGTTTGACTGTGTTCATAAACTTTGCACCATTGCATGTGTCATGCTTTTTTACATTAGAAGGCTTCCAAAAATTCTCCCTTAGGCCTCTTTCACACAAATTTATTTTATTTCCGTTTCCGTTCCGTTTTTGCAGTTTCCATTTGCGGTCAGTATGCAGAACCATTAATTTCAATGGTTCTGAAAAAAAAACGGAATGTACTCCGTATGCATTCCGTTTCCGTATTTCTGTATATCTATTCCGCTAAAAGATATAACTTGCCCTATCATTGTCTGTAAATAACGTTCCGTCACTCCATTCAAGTCAATGGGTCTGCAAAAAATATGGAATTTATATGGAACACATCTGTATGTCATCCGTTTTTTGCGGATCCATGCCCACTTTGCCCATGTGTTTACTGTTTACAAACATTACTGCACATCACAGTAATGATTACAAATTTTATGTTTCCGTTTGCAATCTGCAAAAAACGGATCGCATACAGAAACCATACGGAGATTTTTTGCGGAAATATGGAACGGAAACAGAACGGAAACACACTGAAAGCAATAATCGGAACAATGGATCAGTGAAAAACAGCACGCAGAATACATATGGTCGTGTGAAAGAGGCCTTTTTTAGCGTTCCGTATACGGGCTGTTTTTTGTGTTCCGTATATGGTCCGTATACAGAACCGTTAATTTTATTGGGTCCACAAAAACAACGGAAGATACTCCAGGTGCATTCCGTTTCCGCATTTCCGTTCGGCAACATTTTGAGTTGTCCTATTATTGTCCGCAAATCACGTTCTGTGGCTCCACTCAAGTCAATGGTTCCGCAAAAAAACGGAACATAAACGGAAAGCATACTGAAGCCATACGGAACATTTTCGCGGAATCACAAAATGTGAACGGAAACAGAAACACAACGGAACACAAATACGGAACAATGGATCCATGAAAAACGGACTGCAAAACATATATGTTTGTCTGAACAAGCCCTTATTGGGGGAAGATGATATTCAAACACACAAGGTGTTTTATGAACAAAACAAAGGCTCGTTAGGACCGAACATCCAAAAACTATTTCTCAATGTAGGAAAAAAGCACAAACTTCTTCTATTTTAGCATAAGGCTGCAACATAACAAAATGTGAATAAAGTCAAAGGGTCTGAAGACTTTCTACAGGCATTGTATATATATAGTATGAACTAAGGAAGGTAATATTGGGCATTTCATAGTACAGAGTGTTACAAAATTAAAGAACCACACATATGAAATGAAAATGGTTTGGCAGATGGGGATTTAAGTTGTGGGTGGTGTGGGGAGTCGCTCTGGTAGATAGCGGTGCGGGTGCAGTACAGAGGCAAAACAGGGAGTCCAGAAGGTGCAATAATCAGTGTTTTATTCACACTTGCGCAACATAAACAATAAACAGTCTCTTGGTGATAAATCACACACATCCGAAATCATGAGGCAAAACAAAACAGTCCAAAAACAGGTTCCAGTCACCTGGGAGGTTTTAGGTGCAGGTTCGCACCTGGCTGTCAGTCCAGTCGCAAGGCGATCGACCTCATGCTTCCAGGCCGTCTGCACTCCTCCTTGCTTGGGCTCTTGCTTCCAGCGTGAACTCCACACAGCACAGAATGCATCAGAACTCCCAAACTCAGATGATTCCACAGCCTAACACCAGCTCCAGGATAATCACCACCTCAGCTGCTGAGGAGGCTGCCTTTTAAAGGCCCGGATAAAGTCCGGCCTGGACCGTCGGGAGTAGGCACCCACCCAACTCTTTGCCTACTCCCAGTAAGAGCCGGCCCGGATTGCTTTTGCAGCCAAACTAACTAACAATGTCAAGCAGCACTAGCTGCTGCTGACACATAAAAACCCGGCTCTCACCTCACCGAGGCCAGGAACCTCGGTGACACGTACCTGCTATCAAAAACAACACCTTGCACCTTACCACATACCCCCCCCCCTTTGTTCAACCCTGAGGGGGTGAACACATGTGAGGCAGTGGACGCGGGACAGGGCATCTGAGTTACCCTGCAAGCGGCCTGCCCTGTGTTCTACCGAAAACTTGAAATTCTGCAGAGACAAGAACCATCTGGTGACCCGAGCATTCCTGTCTTTCGCCTGGCTCATCCACTTTAGAGGGGAATGGTCGGTCACCAGACGGAACTTTCTCCCTAGCAAATAATAGCGGAGAGACTCTAGTGCCCACTTGATGGCCAGGCACTCTCTCTCCACTATACTGTACCTGGTCTCGGCTGGGGTGAGTTTGCGACTCAGGAAAACCACGGGATGCTCCTGCCCATTGATTTCCTGAGAGAGTACAGCCCCGAGGCCCACTTCAGAGGCATCGGTCTGTACCACAAATTCTCTCTTGAAGTTGGGCATCACCAAAACCGGGGACCCACACAGGGCCGACTTCAGAGCAGAGAAAGCCTCCTCCGCCTTCTCACTCCAGCTAACCTTCCCAGACTTTCGCCCCTTCAACAGGTCTGTCAACGGCGCTGCTATTGTGGCAAAGTGGGGCACAAATCGCATGTAGTACCCTACAATTCCCAGGAAGGACTTTACCTGCCTGGTGGTGACCGGTCGGGGCCAGTTACGTATGGCCTCTACCTTAGTAACCTGCGGCTTGATGACTCCCCGCCCAATAACATATCCCAGATATTTGGTCTCTTCCAACCCAGTTGCACACTTCTTTGGATTGGCGGTTAGTCCAGCTCTCCTCAGGGCATCCACTACCGCCTGCACTTTGGGCAAATGGCTTTCCCAGTCGGTGCTGTGGATGATTACATCATCTAAGTAGGCCGAGGCGTACTGACGATGAGGTCGCAGCACTATGTCCATTAACCTTTGGAAGGTGGCGGGGGCGCCATGCAGGCCAAAGGGTAACACCTTGTAGTGATACAGGCCCTGCGGGGTAACAAAAGCGTTTTTTTCCTTGGCCGACTCCGTTAAGGGTGCCTGCCAGTACCCTTTAGTGAGGTCTAGCACCGAAAAATAACGGGCTTGTCCTAAATTCTCAACAAGCTCGTCTACCCGGGTCATGGGATACGCATCAAACTTGGACACTTCATTTAACTTGCGAAAATCGTTGCAGAACCGCAACGTCCCATACGGCTTGGGTATTAGGACTATGGGACTGGCCCACTCACTTTTCGACTCCTCAATGACATCGAGCTTCAACATTAATTGCACTTCCTCCGCGATGGCCCGTCGACGAGCCTCAGGTACCCGGTATGGTTTTAACCGGATCTTAGCCTGAGGCTCAGTGAAGATGTCATGTTGGATGAGAGACGTGCGGCCAGGGAGGTCCGAGAACACATCCGTGTTCCGACTGATGAACTCCCTGACTTCCTGAACTTGTTTGGAAGACAGGCTGTCTGCAATTTTTACCGTGGCTACCGCTTCGCAGGCCTCGAACTGTGGGGCTGGACCCTTCTCACCTAGAAGCCCTGGCCGGGGGCTGTTGTCGTCGGCCGTGTTCCTATCCTTCCACGGCTTTAGTAAATTCACGTGGTACACCTGCTCCGGCTTGCGCCGCCCTGGCTGGTGTACCTTGTAATTTACTTCCCCTACCTTCTCGATCACCTCATAGGGGCCCTGCCACCTAGCTAGGAACTTGCTGTCAAGGGTGGGTACCAGAACCAAAACCCGATCTCCCGGATTGAAGTCCCGCACCCGAGCCTGACGATTATACACCCTACTCTGGGCTTGTTGCGCTGCCTCCATATGCTCCCGGACCAGCGGCAACACCCTTTCCATCCGTTCCTGCATCTGGGTGACATACTCAATGACACTTTTGTGGGGGACAGGCTGTTGTTCCCACGCTTCCTTGGCGATATCCAACAGGCCCCGAGGGTGTCTGCCATAAAGCAGTTCGAAGGGCGAGAACCCAGTAGAGGCCTGGGGCACCTCTCGCACTGCGAACATGAGATAGGGCAGAAGCAGATCCCAGTCCTTCCCATCTCTAGACACCACCCTTTTTAACATATTTTTTAGAGTTTGGTTAAACCTTTCGACAAGACCGTCCGTTTGCGGATGGTAAACGGACGCCCGCAATTGCTTTATAAGCAATAATTTACACAGTTGCCTCATAACTTTGGACATAAAAGGGGTTTGGTTCACCCGATATAACATTTCTTGGTGAACGACAAAGCGGGGAAATATTAACTCAGCCCCTGGCTTCTGGGGTTTTCCATCAATTTCCACCACATTCTCCCAGGCCCTGGTTAGGGTTTGGTCCCGGTGTTGGGCGGTCCCAAAATTGTCTCCGGAGACGTGGAGGTCTGCCAACTCAGGTCCTGGTGGCACGTCCTCCATGTCTCCCACCATTACACTCAGCGGGGGTGTCTCCCCCTCTATCACAGAAGTGGTGGTCACCCCTACGGCAGGCCCTTCGGACTCGGGCTCCCAGGGCTCTGGCCTCCCACTGGCACCAGGCCACTCTGCTTGGGTAACCCCTGTCTCATGGTTATTAGTCACTTTCATTTCAGGCCATAGGGACAGAAAATCAGGGAAGTCTCTCCCAATTATTAGTTCATAAGGTAGCTTTGTGGAGATCGCCACTTCACAAGTCCATGTGCCGGCCACCGTGGACAGAGACATTACGGCAGTGGGATAGTCCTTTAAGTCTCCATGTATGCACACCACACCAACTTTCCATACTGGGTGGGCTGTACCAGGGCAGCACTTACCAGGGTTACTAGACTCCCTGAGTCCAGCAGCGCCACTGCCAGATTATCACCCACTTGCACCTGGCACAGGTGACGATTGTCCATTGTCTCAGGGGTGCCGGTTGCACACAGTCTCCGGGCATACATGGAAGCCCGGTACCCATAATTAGTCTCCATGGGTTCTCCCCACTGTGGACAGTCGGCCCTTACGTGGCCAGGCTCGTGACACCGCCAGCAGACTATCGGGGCGGGGTCTACAGGGGGTACACCCCGAGCAGGTTTCTCGGTTACCAGTCGTCGGGACAGGATGGGAGACCTCCGGGGTTTGACCGGCCCCCTCCCAACAACACCCCCTTTCAATTTTTTTGTGGCCTCATAGCGCTCCACCAGGTCGACCATTTCCAGGGCATTAGTGGGTGATACCTGGCCGATCCAGTGCTGAAGGGGGTACGGCAAGGCCCTCCAGAACATGTCAGCCAGCAGACGGTCCAGCATAGCAGCCGGACTTAAAATATCAGGCTGCAGCCATTTTTGCAACCTGTGAACCTGGTTCAGCCGCTTTAAAGTCCCACTGGTGGACCCGCTGAGCCCGGACCAACATGTTCACCCCCAGTCTGGCCAGGATCTCCCCCTTCACCGTGGGGTAATCAGCAGCCTGGTCATCTGCCAAATCAGAGAAAACCTGCTGGTGTCCGGATGCCAGGAACGGAGCGACCACTTCAGCCCACTGGTCACGGGGTAACTTCTCCCTCACGGCCACCTTTTCAAAGACCGCCAGATAGGTCTCAACGTCGTCTGAGGGGGTCATCTTTGGGATCACCGCACGGACCGCTTTCCGGGCATCATGGACGTGTTGGGACGCTCCTGCCGTTTGCAAAGCCATCACGTGTTGTAAAAGCAGCTGATTAGTCTCCTGCTGCTGCTTGTTAGCCTCCCGCTGCTGCAGGTTAGCCTCCATGAGAGCTTTTACAATCGCAATGTTGCCAAAAATTCCTGCTTGTAGCTTTGCTGGTTTAATATATTCCATGCACTCGTGCCCAGCAAAACAAACAAACTTCGGCGTTCACGCCAGCCTCACTGCGCATGCCCGCATCCTCCACCAAATGTGGGGAGTCGCTCTGGTAGATAGCGGTGCGGGTGCAGTACAGAGGCAAAACAAGGAGTCCAGAAGGTGCAATAATCAGTGTTTTATTCACACTTGCACAACATAAACAATAAACAGTCTCTTGGTGTTAAATCACACACATCCGAAATCATGAGGCAAAACAAAACAGTCCAAAAACAGGTTCCAGTCACCTGGGAGGTTTTAGGTGCAGGTTCGCACCTGGCTGTCAGTCGAGCCGCAAGGCGATCGACCTCATGCTTCCAGGCCGTCTGCACTCCTCCTTGCTTGGGCTCTTGCTTCCAGCGTGAACTCCACACAGCACAGAATGGATCAGAACTCCCAAACTCAGATGATTCCACAGCCTAACACCAGCTCCAGGATAATCACCACCTCAGCTGCTGAGGAGGCTGCCTTTTAAAGGCCCGGATAAAGTCCGGCCTGGACCGTCGGGAGTAGGCACCCACCCAACTCTTTGCCTACTCCCAGTAAGAGCCGGCCCGGATTGGCTTTGCAGCCAAACTAACTAACAATGTCAAGCAGCACTAGCTGCTGCTGACACATAAAAACCCGGCTCTCACCTCACCGAGGCCAGGAACCTCGGTGACACGTACCTGCCATCGACAACGGTACCTTGCACCTTACCACAGTGGGAAGAAGAAACCTGTTAGGTCATGTCACCAATATGGTGGCCATATGAATTCTAAATCAATTAATGGTGCTACAAAAAGTCCTGGTGTTGTTTCAAACTTAAGCCCATCCTCCATATTATTACAAAATAAGATACAGTGCCTTGCAAAAGTATTCACCCCCTTGACTTTTTTCGTATTTTGCTACATTACAGCCTTAAGTTCAATGTTTTGTTAATCTGAATTTTATGTGATGGATCAGAACACAATAGTCTAAGTGAAATGAGAAAAATATAAAAATAAAACTATTGTTTAGAAATAGAAAACAGAAAATTGGCATGTGCGTATGTATTCACCCCCTTTGTTAGGAAGCCCATAAATAGCTCTGGTGCAACCAATTACCTTCAGAAGTCACATAATTAGTGAAATGATGTTCACCTGTGTGCAATCTGAGTGTCACATGATCTGTCATTACATATACACACCTTTTTTTAAAGCTCCCAAAGGCTGCAACACCTATGCAACAGGCATCACTAATCAAACACTGCCATGAAGACTAAGGAAGTCTCCAAACAAGTAAGGGACAATGTTGTTGAGAAGTAAAAGTCAGGGTTAGTTTATAAAAAAATATCCAAATCTTTGAAGATCCCCAGGAGCACCATTAAATCTATTATAACCAAATGAAAAGAATAGGGCACAACAGAAAACCTGCCAAGAGATGGTCGTCCACCAAAACCTGTACCACTCTGTGCGTGATTTAAGGCTAGAACGGAGGTTCACCGTTCAGCATGACAATTATCCCAAACATACTGCTAAAGCAACACTTGAGTGGTTTAATCCCTTAGCGACCACCCATATGTGTTTTTACGGCAGTCACTAAGGGGCCTTGGCCTTGAGCGCCACCGTTTTACAGCAGCACTTCAGCCCAAATTAGTGCTTAAATCACGCTCTGGAGCTCCATGCCCGCGGGCTCGGGGCAGTGATCAGAGACTGTGAAAAGCAGTCTCTAATCACGTGATCACGGTAATCAATGAAAATGCCAGCAGCTTAGCTGCCGGCAGTTAACTTTCTCCCTCCTCTCATGCAAAAGAGGAGGAAGAAAGCCTCTGATGCAGCGATCGGGTCCCACAGCTTCCCCATAAAGGAAAGCTGGGTCCCGATCCTCACCCCCCGCATGCACACACTGTAAGACGGCCGCCGCCCCTGCACCAGGTTCTCTCTCCTCAGGAGAGGAGAGAGAGTAATAATGATGTTCGAGCCCCCCCACCCCCACCCTCCCCAAGTGTAAAAAAATAAAAATAAAAATACAAAATTTTGCAGACATGCTCACTAATTGCTGTGCTGAAGATCTGCCTTTAGCACTGTAACCATCAGGGACCAATAATAATGGTCCCTGATCATGTGGTCTCCAGGATAAACCTATCCATTATAGTTACTAAACACAGCCAGGGCATGGGCTATGTTTCTCTCTCCCCTCAGTGCAGTTGTTCTGTGAGGAGAGTGAGAGATCAGACTTCTGTCCTGGCTTTGCGATTTACTGTGAAAAAAAAATAAAAAAATTATAAACTATCCATCCATAACTGGCGGTCAGTAAGGCCGTCATTAGGCATCTGTCAGTGACAGTCAATTATTTTCATTAGGGACCCTGTGTCCGTCTGTTACTAGCGGTCAGTGGGTGTCCGTCAGTAGGTGTCCGTCAGTGGGCGTCCATCATTAGGCGTCTATTAGTGACGGACAATTATTTTAATTAGGAACCCTGAGTCCGTCTGTTACTGGCAGTCAGTGGGTATCCATCATTAGGCGTCCGTCACTAGTCTATTAGGGACGGCCAATTATTTTCATTTCTTTATGAGCTTTTTATTTAAATAAAAAAATGCCTCAGAGATTATTCAGTGAAGAGCAGGCATATGAACTTCTCTGCTCTGAGCACTCTGAATCTGACACTACTTCAGAGGCAGAAATATCTTCAGATAGCGGGGACTCTAGTTCCGCTTCCATACCCAGACTCTATAGCCCTATGGTGGTAGAAGTCACCACCTCATTTCATTCTCCACCCAGCAGTCCCATCCCTTCTACTACGTGGGTTCCTGCCACTTCATTTTCCCCCCAAGTACCCCAATTTTTATCCACTCCCCAAATTAATGTGGACATCACCAATTTTTCCCCTTATGATTTTTTTCATTTATTTTTAGACTATAAAGTCCTGGAGTTAATTGTGCAGCAAACTAATCTATACGCCACACAATTTGCTGTACAAAAGCCAATGTCAATTTATATAAGACGGTGGACCCCCACAAATGTCCCTAAAATAAATAAAAAATTGGTGCTTACCCTGGACATGGGCATTGTAAAAAAGCCATCTGTCCGATCGTATTGGGCTGCGAGTACTGTCCACTCAACCCCTGTGTTTGCAGCAGTTACGTCCCGAAACCACTATGAAGACCTAATGAGGTTTATGCATTTTTCGGACAATTCCCAAGTCCCCCCAGAACTGACCCAACCTATGACCACATTCATAAACTGAGACCCCTTATTTCCCTCCTTACAGATTTATTTTTAAAATTATATACCCCTGAAATCCTGTTGATGAATCCCTTTTTAGTTTTAAAGGCCGCCTTTCTTTCCGTCAGTTTATTCCCTCCAAGACTGCCAGATATGGGGTAAAATTATATAAGGTGTGTGAGAGCACAACCGGCTACACCTGCGGTCTGTCTGTAGATGACGGCAGAGACTCCCAACTTAACCCCCCAGGCTGCCCCGAAAATATTGGGACATCGGGAAAAATTGTGTCGGCTCTAATGGCGCCATTCCTGCACAAAGGGTACCACGTGTATACACATCATTTTTACACTAGTATACCCCTTTATAAACCCCTCCATGCTGCAAACACAGGGGCTTATGGTACAGTCTGTAAAAATAGAGTGGGATACCTACAACCGCTGGTGTCCAAGCATTTGGAGAACAGGAACATCCTTCGCCCTTTCAAGTGACCAGCTCCTTGCAGAGAAGTGAAAGGACAGGAAGGATGTCTATATGCTCACCACCGTGCATGCAGACACCACAGTAGCTGTTAGGGAGAGGGGGGCTACTGCTGACAAGCACAAACCGGTCTGTGTGACAGACAATAATAAATTTATGGGAGGTGTAGACCTCTCGGACCAGGTGCTTTAACCCTACCTGGTGAAGCAAAAAAACAGGACTTGGTATAAAAAAGTAGCAATCTACCTCATTCATATTCCTACCTATAATAGTTTTGTTTTATTTAAAAAGGCCCAAGGAACCCTCAGCTTCCTCGAGTTCCAGGAGAAGGTGGTTGAGAATCTCCTGTTTGAGTCCCCCGCACCTGGGCAAGCCTTTGAATCTGAGGATGTTCGAAGGCTTTCAGAATGCCACTTCCCTCACCCTGCTTCTTCCACTACCAGCAAGACATATCCTCAGAAATAATGCTGGGTGTGTAGCAAACACGGAAGGAGGAGGGACACCCGAATTTACAGCCCCAGTTGCCCATCACAACCAGGCCTCTGCAATTACCCCTGTTTTGAGACGTACCATACGGTTTCTGATTATTAATTTTATTTAATACCAAAAAGGGTAGGTCTTTTCAGGAAGTCAATATATTCTTATTATCTGTTTAGTTTGTGGGCTTTCCAGCAAGGGAAGGATCCTTTTGGGATGGGCTGTGGAGCTATTTTTTTTTCAGACATTGGAACAAATTTTACCTTTTCTGATTTGTTTTCTTAATTTTCCTAATTTCATTTTTTATGACTATGTCTTGCCACACAAAGCTGTTAATTCCATTCACATTACTGTATCATGATATTGGCATGATATTTTTTTATTTGTAGGAGCTCTAATGATTGAGTTGTTTCTCACCAGTACATTAAGGGCTTGTACACTAAGGGATGTCTAGAAATCCTGACATCATTTTGGGAATAAGTGATCCATTACTGTTCCTACAGACTGTTCTGGACACTGTCCTTATATATATTTTGTAGGTGACTGGTTGATTGTGTGCATAGCGGTTTCTACCTTGCCAGGCAGGGGCCTGTTATGGTGCACCGCGTCACTTAGCACGTTCGTCTCTCATATAGGGATTGCTGGGGCTAAAGAGACGTTGTACGAACAGTTACTATCTTTGAATGCCAGCTCGTCATTATAGCCCTATCAGTGTTTTTGTATCTTGTGAACAAATTGGAATTTGCAACATAGCTAGAGACAATTTGCTCCGTTTTCTCGGACTTGTTACCTTTCACAACAGTTTTTTTTTCCTTTTTTTTCAGTTTGGCGAGACATAGTCATATGTACAGGCAAATGCCTTTTTAGAAATCTACCTCCCTTATAAGTGCACAGCTTCACTTCTCATCTGTACGCCCCACAAAGATAAGAATGTGGCGGATTTCACAGACAGTAACAGGGTTACCCATCTAAAAAATATTTTATACTCATTATTTCATCCTTTAATAATTTTGCACCCAGCATGCTTACTACACCACCAGATGCATGCTTTAAGGGATCTAGTTTTCAAAATGGGGTCATTTATAAGGGTTTTCTATCGTTTTGCAGCTCAACGCCATTACATGTGTGCAATGGGGCCTGAACCATTTTCAGTTTATTATCCGAAGGGCCCCAGGTGCTCTTTTATGTTTGGGCCCTGCCGTGTGTCAAGACATAAGATTAGCGCCACAGTGGGGGAATTTCAGGAGAAATGGGCTGATACATTTTGGGGTGTGCTTCTTCATTTTAATGTGCTCTGTAGAAAAAAATCTTTCTTTATGTTGACACTTTTGTGTAAAAAATGCAAGAGTCTATTTTTTGCCTGCTTAGCATTCATTTCTGCAAAAAACTAGGGGTCTAAAAGATCACTACACCCATAGATGAATATCCTAGGGGGTCTAGTTTTCAAAATGGGGTCTATTATGGGGGTATTCTATTGTTTTGCCAGCTTGACAACATTACAAGTGTGCAATGGGCCCTAAAAAATTTTCAAGCAAATTTTGTGTTCTGAAAGCCACTGGGTGCTCCTTTATGTTTGGGTCCTGCAGTGTGTCAAGACCTAAGATTACGGCCACAATGGCGGTATTTCTGAAGACAGGAGAAATGAGGTGATACATTTTTGGTTTTACTTCTTCGTTTTCATGTGCTTTGTAGAACAAAAACTGTCTCTAAATTGACACTTTTGTATAATTTTTTACCTGCTTAGCATTAATTTCTTTAAAAGACTAGGGGGTCAAAAAACTCATTACACCCATAGATGAATATGTTAAGGGGTCTAGTTTTCAAAATGGGGTCATTTGTTGGGGGGTTCTTTTGTTCTGACAATTATAAGCCTCTGCAAACTTGGCTTTTGCAGGAAAAAATATGTATTTAAAAAATTTTAACATTTATGTTAAAATGGTAAGTCTCCTAAAAAGTGCAGCCAAAATAAAGTAAAGATGTGGAAATATATTTCTGATAAAAATATTGAGTAGTATTTATGTATGTATGTGAAATATTGCAGTTAAAAATAGGAAAATATGCCAATTTTTACAAATTTTAATAGATTTTTAAGTTTTTTTTAATAAAGATACACATATTTTATAGGTAAAATTTTACCACCTAAATTTACGTACAATACGTGAAAAGAAAACAATGTCAGAATTACTTTGATGTGCAAAGCCTTTATAAAGTTATTCTCTGCTAAAGTGACACATGTCAGATTTTCAAAATCTGGCATGGTCATTAAGGCCCAAACAGGCTTGGTCACTAAGGGGTTTAAGGGGAAACATGTAAATGTGTTGGAATGGCCACGTCAAAGCCCAGATTTCAATCCAATCGAAAATCTGTGGTCAGACTTAAAGATTGCTGTTTACAAGCGCAAACCATCCAACGTGAAGGAGCTGGAGCAGTTTTGCATGGAGTAATGGGCAAAAAATCCAGTGGTAAGATGTGGCAAGCTCATAGAGACTTATCCAAAGCGAATTGAAGTTGTGATTGCCGCAAAAGGTGGCTCTACAAAGTATTGACTTTAGGGGGGTGAATAGTTATACACATTAACTATTTGTTATTTGCTTCACAATAATAAAAAAAAAAACATGTTCTGTGGGCATGATCTGTAAATTAAATTATGCAAATCCTCAAACAATCTATATTAATTCCAGGTTGTGAGACACCAAAATACGAAAAAAGTTAAGGGGGTGAATACTTTTGCAAGGCACTGTAGATAATCGCAGAACTGGTGCAGAGAACTCTGAGGAGACAGAGCAGAATATGGAAGTGGTAGTGGCCCTAATGATGATGTGTCACGTGCAGTAAAGAAGGGGCACCATATATTCCCTCAGAGCACTCCCTGTAGCTAGGAGTCATGCATGATAGTGATTTTAGGTGCCCTTGATGTTAAATGTCCGTGTGGATGCAAGGCAGGACTTGTAATGATGCAATGGCCAATGTGTGGTGTTAAGAGAGTCAGTAACAAAGCCAGATTTTTACTGGCCATAAAATAGGAGTTTTAGTACATTAGCAATTATTTATACACATTGCAAATTCTCTCTTGTCTCTAGTACTTGGATCTTTGCGACCGCAATATGCCACTTGTTTTAAGTGAGTCAAGTTGTAGTTTTTAAAGGAACCGTTTTAGGGTTCACATAACTATCAATGCAAATCAAAGTTTTCCTAAGCTTAGGACCAAATTCCACTAATCATTAGTCCCACAGCAGGGAAATGCGATAATTTTTTTCACTTCCATAATACATAAATAAATAAGTAAATAGATATGTATGTAGTACAGAGTATTATGCTCTCAGTAGCAGAATTGTAGTCATTATTCAGACTTTCGGTTACCATGTAAAGGCTTCCGCATTTGCATGAGTGCAATAGGTGACAAAGGGAGGACCATGTCTCTGAAACCACTTAAATGCGGTGGTCACTATTGACTGCAGCATCTAAGAGCATTGGTTCCTGCAATCCTGGCCATTAGAACAGGTGTTCAGCTCGTATTAGATAGTCGGACACCTGTTCCATCCAGAACAAGACACCTATGGTGGGATAAATTAGCAGCGAAGTAAAAATACATATGCACAGGTTTAAAGCACATTAGTAACCATCCTAAAAACATGTATGGGTGGTCAATAGTGGGTTAATGGGATAGGGCATCCAAAATGTATATATTATTTAACCCCCTAAGGATGCAGCCAGTTTTTGCTTTGTGGACACAGCCCAATTTTAAAATCTGACATGTCACTTTGCTGTTTGGGAAAATGACAAAGCTTAGAGAGAAGAATTTTTTTTGAAGTGCAGATTTGCTGGAATGGGATTGGGTCCCATGGCATATTTGCCCCTGAGGTACAAGTACAGTAGAAACCCTTAAGAAACAACCTTGTTTTGGAAACTACTCCCAAGGAATTCAGCTAAGGGTATAGTAATGGCTTTGACCCCACAGGTGTCTCATAGACATAACATTGAACCATGAAAATAGTACGGTGCTTTAGCCACAAATGTTTCACTTTCAGAAAAGTTAATTGGAGAAAAAAACACCCCATAAACCCAGTTATATGTTGTTTCTTTTTTTTTTTTTTTTTTTTTAAAGTACAGCAATATCCAAACAGCTGTTTGGAGAAACAACAGGGCTCAAACTGTAAGGAGCACCATTTGGATTTTTTAACACAAATTTTACTGTAGATTTTTTTAAGAGCCATGAAATTCAAATTTTTTCATCAAGGCAGCTGTGTGAGGGCTCATTTCAGTGTGAAAAGCTATAATTTTCATTTGTTTCACTTTGGGACACATGGTTTTTAATTGCTTCTTTTATTTTTTGGGAAATCAAGTGGTCAAAAAATTGCAATTCTGCTAATGTTTTTTCATTTATTTTATTTTAATGGGGATTACTTTAACCCCTTGCCGACATGTGACATACTATTACGTTATGGAAGTCAGTGACTTCCCGCATTTAATAGTGCGCGCCCGATCACTGCAGTCCCTGGTAGCTGTTTACAGCATGGCCGGCAAATTAACCCCTTCTATGCCACGGTCAGCACTGAGTGTGACACAGTAGTGATTTGCAGCGGGTGAAGGAGCGCATCGAGTCCCTGCGCTGCTGTGGCGGGGACCCGATATGTGACAAGGCAGTTTGATGCCATGCAGAGGCTGCCAAATGCCTTGCACGGCATCGGGACCTGGCTGGGTCTCCTAGGCAACCTGTTGTTGTTGTGTATCAGTCAGTGTCATACACAGTCAATGCATTACAATATAAGTTGTATTGTAAAGCATTGCAGAGGTGATCAGACCCCCAAAGTTGAGGTCCCAGAGTGGAATAGAAATAAAGTTTTTAAAAAAGTTAAAAAGTGTTTTTAATAAAAAATAATGTTTCAAGTAAAAAAAAAAAAGAAAAAAATGCCCCTTTCCCCGGATTTCATAATAAAACTAGAAAAAAAGGAAAAACACACATATTAGGTATCACAGTGTCTGAAACGACCAGCTCTATAATAATATCACATGATCCACCGAGCCCAATTAACACCATTAAAAAAATAAAAAACTGTCAAAAAAAGCCATTTTTGTCACCTTCCATCACTAAAAGTGCAAAACCAACTGATCAAAAAGGTGTATGTTGAACAAAATGGTACCAATAAAACCGTCACCTCATCCTGCAAAAAATGAGACCCTACATAAGAAAATCACTCAAAAAAAAAATATATAGCTCTCAGAACACGAAGACACTAAAACATAATTTTTTTCTTTCAAATATGCTCTTAGGCTGGGAACACACCTAAGCGTTTTTGGAGCGGGCGTTTTTTTGAGAGTTTTTTCGCGCGACAAACAAGCGTTTTCATGGGCGTTTTTGCATTTAAGGAACGCGCGTTTTTGAGGCGTTTTTTTGATTGACAGGTTCCAGATCCACTAAAAATGTAGGCCCACCTATATGAAAGTTGCAGACTGTTAGCCAAATTGGGCCTTTTTATGCTGGGTCAAATGAGAAAAACGTGCGTTTTTTAAACAGAAAACGCGCATATCTTCAACTTGGAGCGTTCCCATGCATTCCAATGGGTGGAAACGCTTGAAAAAACGCCCCAAAGAAGCTCAAGCACTAGCGTTTGTGTGAGGCGTTTTTCAGCGCGTTTAAACGCGCTGTAAAACGCCCAAATGTGTACCATGCCCATAGGGATACATGGCATTTCACATGTTGTGCGTTTTACAGCGCGTTTGAACGCGCTGTAAAACGCTTAGGTGTGTACCTAGGGTCAGGGCTCATGCACACGGCCGTGGAACACGGACCATGGTATCTTAGCCTGGAATCCAGCTGACAGCAGGAGCGCACAGCGTCATTGGTTGCTATGACGCTGTGCGCTTCATGCCGCCGCTGGACTGCAGTAATACACTTATGTTCCACGGCCGTGTGCATGAAGTCTTATTGTGTTAAAGTGAAATAAATAAATAAAAAAGTAAACATATTATTTATCTACGCATCCGTAGCAACTAGCTCTATGAAAACATCACATGACCTAACCCCTCAGATGAACACCGTAAAAAAAAAAAAAAAAAACGGTGTCAAAAAAAGCCATTTTTGTCACCTTACATCACATAAAGTTCAACACCAAGCGTTCAAAAATGCATATGTCCCACAAAATGGTACCAATAAAACCGGTCACCTCATCCCACAAAACATGAGACCCTACCTGAGACAATTATTAAAAAACATAAAAATAACTATGACAATGGAAACAAACAAATATGATATTTTTTTGCTTCAAAACTGCTATTATTATGCTAAAGTGAAAAAATTAAATAGAGTAGACATATTATATATTGCCGCATCCGTAACAACCTGCTCTATAAAAATATCACATGGCCTAATCTCTCAGGTGAACACCGTAAAAAAAAATAACAATAATGCCAAAAAAGCTATTTTTTGTCACCTCACATCACAAAAATTGCAACACCAAGCGATCAAAAAGGTATATGCCCCACAAAGTACCAATCCCGCAACAAAATGAGACCCTACCTAAGACAAGCTATGGCTCTCAGACTACAGAGACACTAAAACATAATTTTTTGGTTACAAAAATGCTATTATTGTGTAAAACTGAAATAAATAAGAAAAAGTATACATATTAGGTATTGCCACGTCCAAAACGATCTGCTCTATTAAAATATCACATGACCTAACCCCTCAGGTGGACGCTGCATGTATTTTTTGGTTACCTTGCCCCATAAAGTGTAATAATGAGTGATCAAAAAACATATGTACCCAAAAATGCTACTAATAAAACTGGCACCTTATCCCCTAGTTTCCAAAATGGGGACTCTTTTAGGGAGTTTCTACTCTAAGGGTGAATCGGGGGGCTTCAAATGGGACATGGTGTCAAAAAACCAGTCCAGAAAAATCTGCCTTCCAAAAACCATATGGCATTATTTTTCTTCTACACTCTGCCGTGTTCTCTTAAATAATTTTATAAACACATGTGGGTGTTTTTGTAAACCGCATAAACAGGATAATAAATATTGAGTTTTGTTTGGCTGTTAACCCTTGATGTGTTAAAGAAAAAAAAATGTATTAAAATGGAAAATCTGCTAAAAAATTTAATCTCCATTTTCCTGTAATTCTTGTGGAACATCTAAAGGGTTAACAAAGTTTGTAAAATCAGTTTTGAGTAACTTGAGGGGTGTAGTTTCTACAATTAGGTTATTTATGGGGGCTTTCTACTATGTAAGCCCCACAAAGTGACTTCAGTCCTGAAATGGTCCTTAACCACTACAGGACCGCCTAACGCAGGGATGCGTCCTGCGGGCGGTCCTGTAGCTCTGAGATGACGCATCGGCGCGTCATCTCGTGAGAGCCGAGACTTCCTGTGAACGCGCGCGCGTTCACAGTGAAGCGCGTCTCGGCAGTTCGGCTACAGCCTGCCAGCGATGATCCATCACTGGCAGGCTGTAGATGCGAATTAAATCGCATCAAAGAGCTATATCAGACGCTGTTTTGTGAACAGCGTCTGATATAGCTGCTACCTGGTCCTCAGGTGGTCCCATTTGCTGGGATCGACCACCAGAGGACCAGGTAACTATGTAAAGTTGCACCAAACACTACACTAACCCCCCCATCCCCCCGCACCTATTAACCCCTTGATCACCCCATCTAGACCCCTGATCACCCCCCTGTCATTGATCCCACCCCTTGTAAGGCTCCATTCAGACGTCCATATGTGTTTTGCGGATCCGTGGATTCACGGATCCGCGGATCGGATCCGTAGATTCACGGATCCGCGGATCGGATCCACGGATCCGCAGATCCTCAAAACACGGACACCGGCAATGTGCTTTCCGCATTTTGCAGATCCGCACATTGCCAGAACTATATAGAAAATGCTTTTTCTTGTCCGCAATTGCGGACAAGAATAGGACATGTTCTATATTTTTGCGGAACGGAAGTGCAGACCCGGAAGCGCGGATCCGTAATTCCGGATCCGAGCAGGACAAAGTCTGTCCTCATAGAAATCAATGGGTCCACAATTCCGTTCCGCAAACAGAATTTCGGACGTGTGAATGGGGCATAAGGGTCCCTTATCACCGCCAGTTAGTTACCTACTTGTTAGGTAGTTAGCGCCCAGCCCACCGCACCGCAGTCACTGATTTTGGCAGAGATTTTTTTATCCACATTGATCGATGCGAATGAAAAAATCTGTGCCCTTCTTTTTTTTTTTTTTTTTCAGCGCAGAGGCTGAACGGAAAAAAAAAAATCTCATTACCCGTATGCTCAATATAAGGAGAATCGCAGAAACTCCTAATGCTGGCCATACGTGTAATGATTGCGGAGACCCTCAAATGCCAGGACAGTATAAATACCCCACATGTGACCCCATTTTAGAAAGAAGACACCCCAAGGTATTCCGTGAGGGGTATGGTGAGTTCATGCAAAATTTTATTTTTTGTCACAAGTTAGTGGAATATGAGACTGTAAAAAAAAAAATAAAAAATATCAATTTCCGCTAACTTGTGCCAATTTTTTTTTTTTTCTGTGAACTCGCCATACCCCTCACAGAATACCTTGGGGTGTCTTCTTTCCACAATGGGGTCACTTGTGGGGTTTTTATACTGTCCTGTCATTTTAGGGGCCCTAAAGCGTGAGAATCCAAATGCGTAAAAATGGCCTGTGAAATCCTAAAGGTACTCATTGGTTTTAGGGCCCCTTTGCGCATCTTGGCTGCAAAAAAGTGAACTCATATGGTATCGCCGTACTCAGGAGAAGTAGGGAAATGTGTTTTGGGGTGTATTTTTACAAATACCCATACTGTGTGTGAGAAATATCGCTGTAAACGACAACTTTCTAAATTTTTTTATTCAAAGTTGTCAATTTACAGAGATATTTCTCTCACCCAGCATGGGTATATGTAAAATACACCTCAAAACACATTGCCCTACTTCTCCTGAGTACGGCGATACCACATAAGTGACACTTTTTGCAGCCAAGATGCTAAAGGCCCAAATTCTAATGAGTACTTCAGGAGGGTGATTTTACGCATGCTTTCTACGCTTAGGCCCTAATGCCAGGGCAGTATAAATACCTCACATATGACCCCATTTTGGAAAGAAGACACCCCAAGGTATTCGCTGAGGGGCATAATGAGTCCATGAAAAATTAAACTTTTTGTCAAAAGTTAGCGGAAAGGGAGACTTTGTGAGAAAAAACAATAAAAAATCAATTTCCACTAACTTGTACCAAAAAAAAAATCTTCTATGAACTCGCCATGCCCCTCATGGAATACCTTGGGGTGTCTTCTTTCCAAAATGGGGTCACATGTGGGTATTTCTACTGCCCTGGCATTTTAGGGGCCCTAAAGCGTGAGAAGAAAAATGCGTAAAAATGCCCTCCTAAAAGGTACTTATTGGAATTTGGGCCCCTTTGCGCATCTTGGCTGCAAAAAAGTGTCACTCATGTGGTATTGCCGTACTCAGGAGAAGTATGGCAATGTGTTTTGGGGTGCATTTTTACATATACCCATGCTGGGTGAGAGAAATATCTCTGTAAAATGACAAGTTTGAATAAAAAAATGCAAAAAGTTGTCGTTTACAGCGATATTTCTCACACGCAGCATGGGTATATGTAAAAATAAACCCCAAAACACATTTCCCTAATTCTCCTGAGTACGGGGATACCACATGAGTGACACTTTTTTGCAGCCTGGGTGCGCAAAGGGGCCCTAAAACCAATGAGTACCTTTAGGATTTCACAGGCCATTTTTATGCATTTGGATTCTCACGCTTTAGGGGCCCCTAAAATGCCAGGTGAGTATAAATACCCCACATGTGACCCCATTTTGGAAAGAAGACAACCCAAGATATTCCGTGAGGGGCATGTCGAGTCCACAGAATTTTTATTTTTTGGCACAAGTTAGCGGAAATTGATATATATTTTTTTTAATTTTGTTTTTTACAAAGTCTCATATTCCACTAACTTGTGACAAAAAATAAAATTTTACATGAACTCACCATACCCCTCACGGAATACCTTGGGGTGTCTTCTTTCCAAAATGGGTTCACATGTGGGGTATTTATACTGCCCTGGCATTTTAGGGGCTCTAAAGCGTGAGAAGAAGTCTGGAATCCAAATGCGTAAAAATGCCCTGTGAAATCCTAAAGGTACTCATTGGTTTTAGGGCCTTTGCACCCAGGCTGCAAAAAGTGGACACATGTGGTATCGCCGTACTCAGTAGAAGAGCAATGTGTTTTGGGTGTATTTTTATATATACCCATACTTTGTGTGAAAAATATCTCTGTAAACGACAACTTTTAAAAAATTTTATACAAAGTTGACAATTTACAGAGATATTTCTCTCACCCAACATAGGTATATGTAAAAATACACCCCAAAACACATTGCCCTACTTCTTCTGAGTACGGCGATACCACATAAGTGACACTTTTTTGCAGCCTGGGTGCACAAAGGGGCGTAAAGTCCAACGCGTACCTTTAGATTTTACATGGCGGCTCACAATTTAGCCCCGCCCAAAATGCCATGCCAGAACAGTAAACACACCCCACAAATGACCCCATTTCGGAAAGTAGACACCCCGAGGTATTCACTGAGGGGCATAGTGAGTCCGTCTGAGATTTTTTTTTTTTTTGCCAGAAGTTAGCAGAAATTGAAACTTTTTTTTTTTCTCAGAAAGTGTCATTTTACGCTAACTTGTGAAAAAAAATGAAATGATACATGAACTCACCATGCCCCTCCGCGAATACTTTGGGGTGTCTTCTTTCTAAAATGGTGTCATTTGGGGGGTATTTATACTATCCTGACATTCTAGCACCTGAAGAAACATGACAGGTGCTCAGAAAGTCAGAGCTGCTTCAAAATGCCGAAATTCACTTTTTTGCACCATAGTTTGTAAACGCTATAACTTTTACCCAAACCAATAAATATACACTTATTGGGCTTTTTTTTATCAAAGACATGTGGAACAATAAATTTAGAGAAAAATTTATATAGAAATGTAGTTTTTTTTAAAAAAATTTACAACAGAAAGTGAAAAATGTCATTTTTTTGCAAAAATGTCGTTAAATTTGTATTAATGGCAAAAAAAGTAAAAATGTCAGCAACAATGAAATACCACCAAATGAAAGCTCTATTAGTGAGAAGAAAAGGAGGTAAAATTCATTTGGGTGGTAAGTTGCATGACAGAGCAATAAACGGTGAAATTAGTGTAGTGCGGAATTGTAAAAAGTGGCCTGGTCATTAAGGGTGTTTAAGCTAGGGGGGCTGAAGCGGTTAAAAAGTGGGTTTTGGAAATGTTCTTAAAAATTTCAAGATTTGCTTCTAAACTTCTAAGCCTTCTAACGTCCTAAGAAAATAAAATTACATTTACAAAATGATGCCAACATAAAATAGACATATGGGGAATGTTAAGTAATAAATAATTTATGAGGTATCACTTTCAATTTTAAAAGCAGAAAAATTACATTTTCTTGTCAATTTGGGATTTTTTCATAAATAAAGGTGAAATATATTGACTCAAATTTATGACTTTCATGAAGTACAATGTGTCACGAGAAAACAATCTCAGAATGGCTTGGATAAGTAAAAGTGTTTCAAAGTTATTATTACATAAAGTGACACATTTCATATTTGCAAAATATGACCTGGGCAGAAGGGCGAGAACTGGCCCGGGTAGAGAGGTTAATTTTAATATTATTCTTTGGGTTAATTTGAGTAGTCAGTACAGTATTTCATTTGCTCTGCACACAAAATTACTTTAAAAAACCATTTGTATTGTGTTGTCTTACTGATTACATGTACATAGCTTAAAGACTATGTACACTTTTAGAGATTTATTTTTAATTATTGAATTGTACTTATTTTGAGTTAAAATCATTTTTTAAACAGTTTTTATAGAAAATATTGAGCCACTTTTTCGGTAGAGAGCTGAGATGCTCTAACACAGGGATGCTCAACCTGCGGCCCTCCAGCTGTTGTAAAACTACAACTCCCACCGTGCACTTCTGTAGGCTGATAGGTGTAGTCTTTCTGGGAATGATGGGAGTTGTAGTTTTGCAACAGCTGGAGGGCCGCAGGTTGAGCATGCCTGCTCTAACAGAAGGATCTGAATTTTCTCTCTGCTCCATCAGCCATGCAATCTGACAGGCTTCTTATCTCTTACATTATAAACACTCATTATAGCTCGATCCTTATCTTACTGATAAGAATGTGGCTTAAATAAGTGTTTATAAGCTCTTTATAAATTAGAAATAAGGTTTATTAGATGACCAGCACAATTTGAAAGTAAAACATATGATTCACACAGTTAAATAGTTATCCCTTTTGAGACAGAATGACCAATTGAAAAAATGTTTTTGCGTAAAATACAATTATAAAAAAACTGCCTGTGAAAAGGTGCATATAGCCTTTAACTGTGCAGTTTAAATGCCATGTTAAACTCATTTTGTGTGTTGATATGATTCTGGTGATGCTAAATGTATATAGTTTTTTCATGTTTTGCTACTGCTGTTTGGCATCAAAAAGTGGCTTTAAACCAAAAACATATTTGTGTCGCCTAGTGTGTTCGGGTGTTCGGGTACTCGATCTGAACACACAGCGATATTTGTGCACTCGGCCAAGCACCTGAGTATACTGGAAGACAACCAGGCACCCCCTGCTCGGATGAGGGGAGGGTGTCTGGTCCAATGGAAAAGGTTAGAAAGTGACAGAAACACCCCCGAAATGGATCTTGAACATCATCGGGACCATGTCTGGGTACATCTTGGACTCCAATGTCGCTGCTGGAAACCATATTGTCCCAATTGCCACTTTTACATAGCGACAAAATCCCGCCCCCTAAAAAAAAAAAGCAATTTTTAGAGGTAGAATTGTTAGGAAACATTCTTTCCTGTATATTCAATAATATACACAATGGAAATGCTGCCAAAAATTACAAGGAAAAACTCTGATACAGCCTGTATATCACATGAAGGAGGGCCTCATTCACATGGTGGTACAATTGTTTAGGTCCACTGCTGCACTCATAAAGCCTATGCACTAAGAGAAAGGGCTGGCAAAAATTACAAGGACTCGGCAATCCAATACACAATTTAGTACACATAATGGAGGGCATCATACACACCCTTGAAAAATTATGATTGATGGCCTGCTGGTGACTCCCAAAAACATCTGGAGAAAGGGCCTGCTGGTTACCGTCTAAAACATTATAGCTGAGGGCCTGAAGCCGAGTGAACCCCATAAAACATTGCAGTGATGGCCTACAGGTAAGCAGACAGTATAAAGCATTGGAGGTGAGGGCCTGAGGCCTAGAGAACATTGCAGGTGAGAATACCTTATAAAGCATTGGAGAAAAGGGACTGAAGCCTAGCGAACCCCATAAAACATTGCAGTGATGGCCTAAAGGTGAGCAGATGGTAGAAAGCATTGGAAGTGAGGGCCTGAAGCCTAGTGAACCCAATAAAACATTGCAGTAATGGCCTACAGTTCACCAGATGGTATAAAGCATTGGAGATGAGGGCCTGAAGCCTAGAGAACCCCATAGAACATTGCAGTGAAGGGATACAGGTGAGCAGACCTTATAAAGCATTAGAGGCGAGGGCCTGAAGTCTAGTGAACCCCATTAAACATTGCAGTGATGGCCTACAGGTGAGCATACCTTATAAAGCATTGGATGTGAGGGCCTAAAGCCTAGCAAACCCCATAAAACATTGCAGTGATGGGCTACAGGTGAGCAGACATATAAAGCATTGGAGGTGAGGGCCTGAAGCCTAGAGAAGCCCATAAAACATTGCAGTGTTGCAGAGAGAGTTCAGAGAAGAGCTACTCAACTAGTACATGGATTGCAGGACAAAACTTACTAGGAAAGGTTAAAGGACCTTAACATGTATAGCTTGGAAGTAAGAAGAGACAGAGGAGATATGATAGAAACTTTTAATATACATAAATACATAAAGGGAATCAACACGGTAAAATAGGAGAGAATATTTAAAAGAAGAAAAACTGCTACAAGAGGACATAGTTTTAAATTAGAGGGACAAAGGTTTAAAAGTAATATCAGGAAGTATTACTTTACTAAGAGAGTAGTGGACGCATGGAATAGCCTTCCTGCAGAAGTGGTAACTGCAAATACAGTGAAGGAGTTTAAGCATGCATGGGATAGGCATAAGGCCATCCTTCATATAAGATAGGGCCAGGGGCTATTCATAGTATTCAGAATATTGGGCAGACTAGATGAGCCAAATGGTTCTTATCTGTTGACACATTCTATGTTTCTATGTTTCAGTGATGGGCTACACGTGAGCAGACAGTATAAAGCATTGGAGGTGAGGGCCTGAAGCATTGAGAAGCCCACAAAACATTGCAGTAATGGCATACAGATGAGCAGACAGTATAAAGCATTAGAGGTGAGGGCCTGAAGCCTAGTGAACCCCATAAAACATTGAAGTGATGGCCTACAGATGATAATACTTTATAAAGCATTGGAGGTGAGGGCAAGAAGCCTAACAAACCCCATAAAACATTGGAGTGATGGCCTAAAGGTTAGCAGACAGTAGAAAGCATTGGAGGTGAGGGCATGAATCCTAGAGAACAACATAAAACATTGCAGTAATGGCCTGCAGTTGAGCAGACAGTAGAAAGTATTGGAGCTGAGGGCCTGAAGCCTAGAGAACCCCATAAAACATTGCAGTGAAGGGATACAGGTGAGCAGACCTTATAAAGCATTGGAGGTGAGGGCCTGAAGCCTAGCAAACCCCATAAAACATTGCAGTGATGGCCTACAGGTGAGCAGACGGTATAAAGCATTGGAGGTGAGTACCTATAGCCTAGTTATTCCCATAAAACATTGCAGTGAAGGGATACAGGTGAGCAAAACTTATAAAGCATTGAAAGTGAGGGCCTGAAGCGTAGCAAACCCCATAAAACATTGCAGCGATGGCCTACAGATGAGCAGACCTTATAAAGCATTGGAGGTGAGGGCCTGAAACCAAGATAACCCAATAAAACATTGCAATGATGGGCTACAGTTTAGCAGACGGTATAAAGCATTGGAGGTGAGGGCCTCAAGCCTACAGAACCACTTGAAACATTGCAGTGATGGGATACAGGTGAGCAGACCTTATAAAGCATTGGAGGTAAGGGCCTGCAGCCTAGAGAATCCAATAAAACATTGCAGTGATGGCCTACAGAAAAGCAGACAGTATAAAGCATTGGAGGTGAGAGCCTCAAGCCTAGCGATACCCAGAAAACATTGCAGTGATGGCCAACAGGTGAGTAGACGGCATAAAGCATTGGAGGTGAGAACCTATAGCCTAGTGAACTTCATAAAACATTGCAGTGATGGCCTACAGATGATATTACCTTAAAAAGCATTGGAGGTGAGGGCCAGAAGCCTAACGAACCCCATAAAACTTTGCAGTAATGGCCTACAGGTGAGCAGGTGAGCAGTGATGAGCTACTGGTGAGAAGACCTTATAAAGCATTGGAGGTAAAAGCCTGAAGCCTAGCAAACCCCATAAAACATTGCAGTGATGGCCTACATGTGAGCAAACGGTAGAATGCATTGGAAGTGAGGGCCTGAAGCCTAGTGAACCCGATAAAACATTACAGTAATGGCCTACAGTTGAGCAGACGGTATAGAGCATTGGAGATGAGGGCCTGAAGCCAAGAGAACAAAATAAAACATTGCAGTGAAGGGATACAGTTGAGCAGACCTTATAACGCATTGGAGGCTAGGGCCTGAAGTCTAGAGAACCCCATAAAACATTGCATTGATGGCATAAAGGTGAGCAGATGGTATAAAGCATTGGAGGTGAGTACCTATAGCCTAGTGAACACCATAAAACATTGCAGTGATGGGCTACAGGTGAGCAGAGGGTATAAATCATTTAGAGTTGAGGGCCTTAAGCCTAGAGAACCCCATAAAACAATACAGTGATGGGCTACAGATGAGCAGACCTTATCAAGCATTGGAGGTGAGGGCCTGAAGCCCAGAGAATCCAATAAAGCATTGCAGTGATGGCCTACAGATGAGCAGACAGTATAAAGCTTTGGAGGTGAGAGCATGAAGCCTAGTAAACCCCATAAAACATTGCAGTGATGGCCTACAGGTGAGCAGACGGCATAAAGCATTGGAGGTGAAAACCTATAGCCTATTGAACCCCATAAAACATTGCAGTGATGGGATACAAGTGAGCAGATGGCATAAAGCATTGCAGTTGAGGGTCTGAAGTCTAGAGAACCCCATAAAAAATTGAAGTGATGGGCTACAGGTAAGCAGACGGTATAAAGCATTGGAGGTGAGGGCCTGAAGCCTACAGAACCGCATAAAACATTGCAGTAATGGCATACAGGTGAGCAGACGGTATAAAAATTGGAGGTGAGGGCCTGAATCTTACAGAACCCCATGAAACATTGCAGTGATGGGATACAGGTGAGCAGACCTTAGAAAGCATTGGAGATGAAGCCTGAAGCCTAGTGAACTGAATAAAACATTGCAGTGATGGCCTACAGATAAGAATACCTTATAAAGCATTAGAGGTGAGGGCCTGAAGCCTAACGAACCCCATAAAACTTTGCAGTGATGGACAACAGGTGAGAAGACGGTATATAGCATTGGAGGTGAGGGCCTATAGCCTAATGAACCTCATAAAACATTGCAGTGATTGGCTACAGGTGAGCAGACGGTAAAAAGTATTGGAGGTGAGTACCTATAGCCTAGTGAACCCCATAAAACGTTGCAGGGATGGGCTAAAGGTGAGCAGACTTTATAAAGCGTTGGAGGTGAGGGCCTGAAGCCTAGAGAAACCCATAAAACATTGCAGTGAAGGGATACAGGTGAGCAGACCTTATAAAGCATTGGAGGTGAGGGCCTGAAGTCTAGTGAACCCCAACAAAACATTGCAGTGATGGCCTACAGGTGAGCAGATGGTATAAAGCATTGGAGGTGAGTACCTATAGCCTAGGGAACACCATAAAACATTGCAGTGATGGGCTACAGGTGAGCAGACGGTATAAAGCATTTGGAGGTGAGGGCCTGAAGCCTAGAGAACCCCATAAAACATTGCAGTGATGGCCTACAGGTGAGCAGACGGTATAAAGCATTGGAGGTGAGAGCCTGAAGCCTAGCAAACCCCATAAAACATTGCAGTGATGGCCTACAGGTGAGCAGACGGCATAAAGCATTGGAGGTGAGAACCTTTAGCCTATTGAACCCCATAAAACATTGCAGTGATGGGCTACAAGTGATCAGATGGTATAAAGCATTGTAGGTGATTGCCTGAAGCCTACAGAACCCCATAAAACATTGCAGTGGTGGGCTACAGGTGAGCAGACGGTATAAAGCATTGGAGATAAGGGCCTGAAGCCTACTGAACCCCATAAAACATTGCAGTGATGACCTACAGGTGAGCAGACCTTATAAAGCATTGGAGGTGAGGCCCTGAAGCCTAGCGAACCCCATAAAACATTGCAGTGATGGCCTACACGTGAGAAGATGGTATAAAGCATTGGAGGTAAGTACCTAGAGCCTAGTGAACACCATAAAACATTGCAGTGATGGGCTACAGGTGAGCAGAACTTACAAAGCATTGGAAGTGAGGGCCTGAAGCGTAGCAAACCCCATAAAACATTGCAGCAGTGGCCTACAGTGGAGCAGACCTTATAAAGCATTGGAGGTGAGGGCCTGAAGCCAAGAGAACCCCATAAAATATTGCAGTGATGGGCTACAGGTGAGCAGACGGTAAAAAGCATTGGAGGTGAGTACCTATAGCCTAGCGAACCCCATAAAACATCGCAGTGATGGGCTAAAGGTGAGCAGACGTTATAAAGCATTGGAGGTGAGGGCATGAAGCCTAGAGAAACCTATAAAACATTGCAGTGATGGGCTACAGATGAGCACACCTTATCAAGCATTGGAGGTGAGGGCCTGAAGCCTAGAGAATCCAATAAAACATTGCAGTGATGGCCTACAGGTGAGAAGATGGTATAAAGCATGGTAGGTGCAAGCTTGAAGCCTAGCAAACCCCATAAAAATTACAGTGATGGCCTACAGGTGAGCAGACGGTATAAAGCATTGGAGGTGAGAACCTATAGCCTAGTGAACCCCATAAAACATTGCAGTTATGGGCTACAGGTGATCAGACGGTATAAAGCATTGGAGGTGAGGGCCTAAAGCCTAGAGAACCCCATAAAACATTGCAGTGATGACCTACAGGTGAGAAAACCTTATAAAGCATTGGAGGTGAGGCCCTGAAGCCTAGTGAAACCCATAAAACATTGCAGTGTTGGCCTACAGGTGAGAAGATGGTATAAAGCATTGGAGGTGAGTACCTAGAGCCTAGTGAACACCATAAAACGTTGCAGTGATGAGCTACAGGTGAGCAGATGGTATAAAGCATTTGGAGGTGAGTGCCTGAAGCCTAGAGAACCCGATAAAACATTGCAGTGATGGGCTACAGATGAGCAGACCTTATCAAACATTGGAGGTGAGGGCCTGAAGCCCAGAAAATCCATTAAAACATTGCAGTGATGGCCTACAGATGAGAAGACGGTATAAAGCATTGGAGGTGAGAACCTATACCTTTTTGAACCCCATAAAACATTGCAGTGATGGGCTACAAGTGAGTAGATGGTATAAAGCATTGGAGGTGAGGGCCTGACGCCTAGAGAACCCCAGAAAACATTGCAGTGATGGGCTACAGGTGAGCAAAACTTATAAAGCTTTGGAAGTGAGAGCCTGAATCGTAGCAAACCCCATAAAACATTGCAGCGGTGGCCTACATGTGAGCAGACCTTATAAAGCATTGGAGGTGAGGGCCTGAAGCCAAGAGAACCCCATAAAACATTGCAGTGATGGGCTACAGGTGAGCAGACTGTATAAAGCATTGGAGGTAAGGGCCTGAAGCCTACTGAACCCCATAAAACATTGCAGTAATGGCATACAGGTGAGCAGAAGGTATAAAAATTGGAGGTGAGGGCCTGAAGCCTACAGAACCCCATGGAACATTGCAGTGATGGCCTACAGATAAGAATACCTTATAAAGCATTGGAGGTGAGGACCTGAAGCCAAACGAACCCCATAAAACTTTGCAGTGATGGCCTACAGGTGAGAAGACGGTATAAAGCATTGAAGGTGAGGGCCTATAGCCTAGTGAACCCCATAAAACATTGCAGTGATGGGCTACAGGTGAGCAGATGGAAAAAAGCATTGGAGGTGAGTACCTATAGCCTAGTGAACCCCATGAAACATTGCAGTGATGGGCTACAAGTAAGCAGACGTTATAAAGCATTGGAGGTGAGGGCCTGAAGCCTAGAGAAACCCATAAAACATTGCAGTGAAGGGATACAGGTGAGCAGACCTTATAAAGCCTTTGAGGTAAGGGCCTGAAGTCTAGCGATCCCGATAACACATTGCAGTGATGGCCTACAGGTGAGCAGATGGTATAAAGCATTGGAGGTGAGTACGTAGAGCCTAGTGAACACCATATAACATTGCAGTGATGAGCTACAGGTGAGCAGACGGTATAAAGCATTGGTGGTGAGGGCCTGAAGCCTAGAGAACCCCATAAAACATTGCAGTGATGGGCTACAGATGAGCAGACCTTATCAAGCATTGGAGGTGAGGGCCTGAAGCCCAGAGAATCCATTAAAACATTGAAGTGATGGCCTACAGATGAGCAGACGGTGTAAAGCATTGGAGGTGAGAGCCTGAATCCTAGCAAACCCCATAAAACATTGCAGTGATGGCCTACAGGTGAGCAGACGGCATAAAGCATTGGAGGTGAGAACCTATAGCCTATTGAACCCTATAAAACATTGCAGTGATGGGCTACAAGTTAGCAGATGGTATAAAGCATTGGAGGTAAGGGCCTGAAGCCTAGAGAACCCCAGAAAACATTGCAGTGATGGGCTACAGGTGAGCAGACGGTATAAAAATTGGAGGTGAGGGCCTGAAGCCTACAGAACCCCATGAAACATTGCAGTGATGGGATACAGATGAGAAGACCTTATAAAGCATTGGAGATGAGGGCCTGAAGCCTAGTGAACCGAATAAAACATTGCAGTGATGGCCTACAGATAAGAATACCTTACAAAGCATTGGAGGTAAGGGCCTGAAGCCTAATGAAACTCATAAAACATTGCAGTGATTGTCTACAGGTGAGCAGACGGTAAAAAGCAGTGGAGGTGAGTACCTATAGCCTAGCGAACCCCATAAAACATCGCAGTGATGGGCTAAAGGTGAGCAGACGTTATAAAGCATTGGAGGTGAGGGCCTGAAGCATAGAGAAACCCATAAAACATTGCAGTGATGGGCTACAGGTGAGCAGATGGTATAAAGCATTTGGAGGTGAGTTCCTGAAGCCTAGAGAACCCCATAAAACATTGCAGTGATGGGCTACAGGTGAGCCGACGGTATAAAGCATTGAAGGTGAGGGCCTGAAGACTACTGAACCCCATAAACATTGCAGTAATGGCATACAGGTGAGCAGACGGTATAAAAATTGGAGGTGAGTGCCTGAAGCCTAGAGAACCCCATAAAACATTGCAGTGATGGCCTACAGGTGAACAGACAGTATAAAGCATTGGAGGTGAGGTCCTATAGCCTAGTGAACCCCATAATACATAGCAGTGATGGGCTACAGGTGAGCAGACGGTATAAAGCATTGGAGGTGAGGGCCTGAATCCTAGTGAACCCCATAAAACATTGCAGTAATGGCATACAGGTGAGCAGACAGTATAAACATTGGAGGTGAGGGCCTGAAACCTAGAGAACCCCATGAAACATTGCATTGATTGGATACAGGTGAGCAGACATTAAAAAGCATTGGAGGTGAGGGCCTGAAGCCTAGTGAACCCCATAAATCATTGTAGTGATGGCCTACACATAAGAATACCTTATATAGCATTGGAGGTTAGGGCCTGAAGCCTAACGAACCCCATAAATCTTTGCAGTGATGGCCTACAGGTGAGCAGACGGTATAATGCATTGGAGGTGAGGGCCTATAGCCTGGTGAACCCCATAAAACTTTGCAGTGATGGCCTGCAGGTGATCAGACTGTATAAAGCATTGGAGGTGCGTGCCTATAGCCTAGTGAACCCCATAAAACATTGCAGTGATGGGCTACAGGTGAGCAGACGGTAGAAAGCATTGGAGGTGAGGGCCTAATGCCTAGCAAACCCCTTAAAACATTGCACTGATAGACTACAGGTGAGCAGACATTATCAAGCATTGGAATTGAGGTCCTGAAGCCTAGATAACCCCATAAAACATTGCAGTTATGGGCCACAGGTGAGCAGACATTAGAAAGCATTAGAGGTGAGGGCCTGAGGCCGAGCGAACCCTGAAAAACATTTTATTGAGGGCATATATATTCTGTATGGAAGAGGAGGCGGATGAGAAAACAAGATTTAAACATATACCCTTTTTTGCGGTGAAAATGGTCCATCAGAATCTTGTGGATTGAGTTCATTATAAAACATACATTTAAATTGTGTATTTGTTCCTCATTAGCTCAGCTTTCTTCTGGTGGAGTGGAGATGTCAGGGGCAATCCAGACCTTGTTCATTTTTATCTGAGTCAACCTGTCAGCATTGTCAGTGGACAAGCAGATACGCTTATCTGTTATAATGCCGCCAGAAGCTCTAAGTACACGCTCAGACAATACGCTGGCGGCAGGGCAGGCCAACACCTCCAAGGCATAGAGCGCAAATTTGTGCCACGTTTATAGCTTGGACACCCAGTATTTGTAAGGCACTCAGGGATCATTTAGGACACTGACACTGTGTGCAATGTATTCCTTCAAGATCTTCCAAAACGTTTCCCTCCTTGTAGCACTAGGCCGCAATTCAGGGTGAGACCGTTCTCGGTCTCTGGACTCTGTACGGACTCTGGAGGCTGCATTGTTAGATGGAATTTTTTGGAGCAATCTGTCAACAAGTTCCTTCTGGTATTGCACAGTTTTACTCGTCATCTCCACCACAGTAATCAGAGATGAGAAGTTCTCTTTGTAGCAGGGGTCAAGAAGGGTGAACACCTAGTCATCTGTGTTACCTAAAATGCGTATAACGCAAGAGTTGCGGCAAAGGCAGCCTAACAGGAAGTCAGCCATGTGTGCCAGAGTAGCAACGGGCAAGATGTCGATGTCAACTTCAGGATGACTCTACATACCCTCATCCTCCTCCTCTTCTGCCCATCCACGCTGAACAGGCAAGTGTCCACGCTGAACAGACAAGTGTCTCTGCCCATCCACGCTAGCGGAGGCAAGTGTATCCAGCTCCTCCCCCTCCTCTTCATGGCCCAATTCACGTTGAGAATACAAACTGGGGGAGGTCTGGTTGTCACCCTGTGTCATCTCCTCCTCCATTATCTTGCCTGCCACATTTATAGCATCCTCCTTTAATTGTAAGCAGCGATCATTTGAGAAGACACAGCAGTGGTATGGTTACACTGATAATAGCGTTATTGCCACTAACCATCTTTGTGGATTCATCTAAGTTTTTTAAAACCTCACATAGGTCTGACATCAATGCCCACTCCTCGCTTGTGAATAGTGGCAGTTGACTGAAAAGGCGACGACCATGTTGCAGCTTGTATTCCACAACTACACTCTGCTGCTCACAAAGTCTAGACAACGTGTAGAACGTAGAGTTCCACCGCATTCTCACATCGCACAACAGTCGGTGAGCTGGAAACCGCAAGCGCTGGTTCAGCTTTGACAGACCGGATGAAGCTATGGACAAATCTCGGAAATGGGCACACAAGCAGCACACCTTCACTATTAGCTCCCGCAAATTGGGATAGGTTTTGATAAACCGCTGAACCACTAAGTTTAAGACTTGGGCTAGGCATGGAATGTGTGTCAGGTTGCCGAGCTCCAAAGCTGCCACCAAGTTACGGCCATTGTCAGACACAACGATGCCTCTTTCTAGGTTGAGTGGTGAGAGCGACAGCTTGATCTGGTCTATTATACCCTGCCACAGCTCTGCGGCGGTGTGCTGACTGCTGTTGGAGGTGGAAGTTTAGGAGGAGAACAGGTGGGTTGGAGCTAGTAACATAGCTGCTGGCGGAGACCCTGATGGACGTAGCGCCTGCAATCCTGGGCGTGGGTAGCACGTGTGCCATCCCAGGGTCCGACTCACTCCCGGCCTCCACAACATTACCCAGTGTGCGGTCAGGGAAATGTAGCATCCCTGGCCACCAGCACTTGTCCATGTGTCCGTGGTGAGGTGGACCTTCCCAGTAAGTGCGTTGGTCAGGGCACGGGTGATGTTCTGGGACACATGCTGGTGTAAGGCAGGCAAAGTACACCGTGAAAAATAATGGCGGCTGGGGACTGCGTACCAAGGGACGGCCGCCGACATCAGGCTGTGGAAGGCTTCAGGGTCCACAAGCCTAAATGGCAACATTTCAAGGGCCAGTAATTCCGAAAGTTGCGCATTTAGTGCTATAGCCTGTGTTATTTGCGCTTACATTCAAATTCCTGTGTTATCGACATTTGGACAGGGAAGTGGATGTTGTTGCTGACGGTTCATACGAAGGTCCAGGTGCAGGGCAAGGGGCATCTGGGCCTGCGCCTTCGACAGGGGATTAGCCAGCAGTGTGTTACACAGGGGAAGTGGAGGCAGTGGTGGGACCCGTAGACACAGAGTGTGGACCCAGGCGTTCGGCCCACTTATTAGGGTGCTTGGATGCCATGTGGCAGATCATGCTGGTGGTGGTGAGGTTGCTATTGTTAATGCCCCGGCTCATTTTGGTACGGCACAGGTTGCAAACTACCACTCTTTTATTGTTTGCGCTTTTCTCAAAATAGCGCCATACTGCGGAACACCTTCCCATTGGCAAGGTATATTTATGCATTGTGGTGCTCGGTGTAACGGTTGCGGGCCTGTTTGATGTGGGCCGGCGTCTCCATTTTGCCACCCCACTGCCTCTTCCAGACTGTTGTGCGGTGCTACGGATCCCTCCCGCCCTGTAATTTTGTCCTCGCTTGGCTTTTCATCTAACCATGTTGTGTCAGTGACCTCATCGTCCACCACCTCCTCTTCCACTTCCTCACTCTGCTCATCCTCCTGACTTGACCTAACCACCACCTCAGTGATTGGCAACTGTGTCTCATCATCATCCACCTCATGAAAGAATGATTGCAGTTCACCACTGTCATCTTCTTGAGACTGTGAAGGCTCAAGAGGTTGGGAATCAGGGCACAATATCTCAGACACCTCTTCAAGCGGGCTTGGCGAGAAAGCCAAACCAATTACCGACGATGAAAAGAGGTCAAGTGAATATCCGAGTGTGGGATCACTTGTTTGGCCAGACGCGACATTTTGGGGGGAAGGAGGACCATAGTGAGGAAGCGGTTGACTAGACGTTTGGCTACAGAGACTGGACTTCGTGGAAGAGAGGGTGGTGCTTAACCGACTGGAAGCATTATCTTCTGCAATCCAACCGACCACCTGTTCGTACTGGTCCGATTTGGACAGTATTGTCCTGCACCGCCCCCGCTAAGTTGGGCATGAAGCTGTTTTTCTGGTGCACTGGCAGCAGACACAGTTTCATTGCACCCATGGCCACGGCCTCTGCTTACACCATCAGCATCATGCCCAGGGACACGGCCTCTGCTTGCACCATCAGCATCACGCCCAGGGCCACGGCCTCTGCTTGCACCATCAGCATCATGCCCAATTCCCCCTCCCTTTGTGCTTGCCTTCTTCATATTAATGGTTTTGTCTGTAGATGTGGAGCAGATTGTTTTACTGTCCGCTAAAGACACAGTTTTCTGATGCAGGACAGTACTGGATACAGAAAAATACAGATTTTCGGTACTACACTAGCCCAGAGATAATGTAATTTTTACAATACACATTGCATTGGCTTGCTATAATATACTGAATACAGAAAAATAAATATTTTCAGGAGTACACTAGACGAGAGACAATGCAATTTTTACAGTACACACTGTATAGGCTTGCTGTAATGTACTGTAGACAGAGAAATACAAATTTCCGTCACTACATTAGGCCACAGGTAATGAAATTTTTACAGTACACACTGTATTGGCTTGCTGTAATGTACTGTAGACAAAGAAATACAAATTTTCGGCACTACACTAGCCCAGAGATAATGACATTTTTATAGTACACACTGTATTGGCTTGCTGTTATGTACTGAATACAGAAAAATATAGATTTTCAGGAGTAGAGTAGACCAAAGATTAATAGACTGTATTAAAAATTAGATGCATGGCTGGACAAGTTTATCTATATTTATAGCAACTATTAGTTGACTTAGTTAGAGTCAACATTTTACTCCAGTATTGTAGGACAATGTCAGTGCTAATTGTGGCATATTTGACCACACCCTCTTTCCATTGAATCCATACACATTTCCTTGTAAGCTACACTTACTGGGCTAAGAGCTGATAATTTATATAAATTGTAACATATATCACAAATACTGTAGTTGATTGCCGTTAACTCTTTTTTAGCTGTTATTTCCTTAAATTACTTCGCAGATCAGTTTAGATATTATTTACTTACTTGTAACTGCAAACCACTGGACATTGTACAGACATGTTACTTATGGTCACATATTTTTATTTGACAATATGTTCTCAAGAGTATTCTCAGTTTCGAGTAGTATATGTAGTGCCTGGAGCAGGGATACTTTGACGTTTGCACATTTGTGGACATTTGCCTAGTTGCACTATGCAAAGTTATAAACTTTTTACTTTATTTCACTTGAAAGGATTAATGTGCACTGTTTAATATCATGTAACTGCATTTTATATGTATGTTGTGTAGGGATGAGGGAACCGGAACTGTATAGTTTACGTAAAAGTTCGGGTTCGCTGTTCAGCTATTTCTGTGGCACATTTTGAAAGCCAGCAAAGCAGCCAATCAACAAGCGTCATACTACTTGCAACAAGAGGCCATCACAGCCATGCCTACTATTGGCATGGCTGTGATTGGCCAAGTGCAGCATGTGACCCAGCCTCTATTTAAGCTGGAGTCACGTAGCGCCGCACGTCACTCTTCTCTGATTAGTGCCGGGATAGGATGCAGCTGCTGTTAGGGTGAGATTAGGCAGGGATTAACTCAGCAAAAACACTTAATGAAGTGATCGATCTACAGCTCTGAATCATTCAACTTCTGCTAGTTAATTGCTCACTGTTTTCAGGCTGCCCAGAGCGTTTTTCTGTCACTTTTTTCTGGGGTGATCAGCAACCATGTTGTGTCTTGTGGTGCGCAAGCACAAGCTGCCACCAAGTCCATTAATCCATCAATAGTAGAGGTTTTTTTTTTTTTTTGCTATATCCTACATAAGGGGCTTGGCTGTGCTTATTGTCACCCCTAGAAACTCAGGATAGAATTTTCTATATTTTATTGAGAGGTGAAATTCACTTAAAAAAAATAGCATTCCGCTAATCAGATGTTCCAGCTGTGGCTAGTGAAGTGTAATACTGTCTGGCAAAGAATATTTTTTTTTTTCTGGGGTGAAATTCAATTTACAAAATAGCAATACCCTAAATCAGTCGTTTCTGCTGTGGCAGAACAAGTTTTATAGTGTCCGTCAAAGGATAGCTTTTGTTCTGGGGTGAAATTCAATTACCAAAATAGCAATACTGTACTTCTGGTGTTCCAGCTGTGACTGGACAAGTTTCATAGTGTCCGTCAAAGGATATATTATTTTCTGGGGTGAAATTCAGTTGCAAAAATAGAAATACGTAAATCTGGTGTTCCAGCTGTGACTGGACAAGTAGTTTATTAGTATACGTCAAAGGATATATTTTGTTCTGGGTTGAAATCAATTACCAAAATAGCAATACTGTAAATCTGGTGTTCCAGCTGTGACTGGACAAGTTTCATAGTGTCCGTCACAGGATATATTATTTTCTGGGGTGAAATTCAGTTGCAAAAATAGAAATACGTAAATCTGGTGTTCCAGCTGTGACTGGACAAGTCTCATAGCGTCCGTCAAAGGATATTTTATTTTCTGGGGTGAAATTCATTTTCAAAAATTGAAAAACCATAAATATGGTGTTTCAGCTGTGACTGGACAAGTTTCTTAGTGTCCGTCAAAGAATATATTATTTTCTGGGGTGAGATTTAGTTGCAAAAATAGAAATACAGTAAATCTGGTGTCCTAGCTGTGGCTGGACAAGTAGTTTAATAGTATCTGTCAAATGATATATTTTGTTCTGAGGTGAAATTCAATTGACAAAATCTGGAGTTCCAGCTGGTGCAGGCCAAGTATAAATCTGTCCGTAAAAGGGTATAATACACTCAGCGTGCATCTCCAAGTGTATTTCTTTCCGTTAAAGGGTATATTACACAAAGTGTTAAAATACAAGTGCTGAAAGCAAAATCCTATATATTTTTTCACACGCTACTGTGCATCTCCAAGTGTAAATCTGTCCATAAAAGGATACCTTTCATCCAGGGCCTTAATACTAGGCCTACAATTGATATTCCCCTAAATCTGTGGTTACTGCTGTGCCTGGATTAGTGTAATACGGTACATAAATAGATAGAAAGATAGTGTTAGGTGCCTGTAAAAAAATTGCCTGAATTTGAATCCAATTCATTGGGCCAAATAATTTTTTTCTTATTGTGGTGAACGGTAACAATGAGGAAAACATCTAGTAAGGGACCATCACTGGTGCGTGGCTGGGGGGAAACGGAGGACGATGACGATACACCTCCCACAGAGAACAGCTTGTCCTTAATTCTAGGCAGCCTGGCACACATGAGCGACTACATGCTGCAGTGCCTGCGCAACGACAGCAGAGTTGCCCACATTGTAACGTGTGCGGACTACTGGGTTGCCACCCTGCTGGATCCCCGGTACAAAGACAATGTGCCCACCTTACTTTCTGCCCTGGAGCATAATAGGAAGATGCGCGAGTACAAGCGCACGTTGGTAGATGTGCTACTGAGACCATTCCCAAATGTCATAGGGGAACAAGTGGAAGCCCAAGGCGAAGGTGGAGGAGGAGCGAGGGTTAGCATGGCAGAGATGTGGAAAAGTTTTGTCACCACACCACAGCTAACTGCACCAACACCTGATACGGAACGTGTTAGCAGGATTCAGCATTTCACTAACATGGTGGAACAGTACGTGTGCACACCCCTCCACGTACTGACTGATGGTTCGGCCCCATTCAACTTCTGGGTCTACAAATTGTCCACGTGGTCAGAGCTAGCTTTTTATGCCTTAGAGGTGCTGGCCTGCCCAGCGTCCAGCGTTTTGTCTGAACGTGTATTCAGCACGGCAGGAGTCGTCATTACAGACAAACGCAGCCGCCTGTCCACAGCCAATGTGGACAAGCTGACATTCATAAAAATGAACCAGGCATCAATTCCACAGGACCTGTCCATCCCTTGTGCAAATTAGACATTTATAACTACCTCCCCTTAACCATATATTCTTGGACTCCAGGGCACTTCTTCATTCAATCCTCTTTTTTTAATTTTACCATTATATTGCGGGTCAACCCAAAGTTGAATGAACCTCTCCTCTGTCTGGGTGCCAGGGGCCAAAATATCGTAAAGTGGCCTGTTCCAATGGTGGGTGACATAAAGCCTGATTCTCTGCTATGCGACCTCTCTCCTCTGTCTTGGTGCCGGGACCTAAATATCTGAAAGTGGCCTGTTCCATTGGTGGGTGACATGAAGCCTGATTCTCTGCTATGCGACCTCTCTCCTCTGTCTTGGTGCCGGGGCCTAAATATCTTAAAGTGGCCTGTTCCAGTGGTGGGTGACACAAATCCTGATTCTCTGCTATGAGACCTCTCTCCTCTGTCTGGGTGCTGGGAACTGAATAAGTAAAAGTTGCCTTCTCCATTGGTGGGGGATATGAAGCCTGATTCTTTGCTATGGAACCTCTCTCCTCTGTCTTGGTGACGGGGCCTAAATATCTGAAAGTGGCTTGTTCCAGTGGTGGGTGACATGAAGCCTGATTCTCTGCTATGGGACCTCTCTCCTCTGTCTTGGTGCTGGGGCTTGAATAAGTAAAAGTAGCCTTCTCCATTGGTGGGTGACATGAACCTTGATTCTCTGCTATGGAACCTATCTCCTCTGTCTGGGTGCCTGGGGCCTAAACAAATAAAAGCGGCCTTCTCCATTGATGGGTGACATGAAGCCTGATTCTCTGCTTTGGGACCTATCTCCTTTGTCTGGGTGCTGGGGCCTAAACAAGTAAAAGTGGCTTTCTCCATTAGTGGGTGACATGAAGCCTGATTCTCTGCTATGCTACCTCTCTCCTCTGTCTCGGTGCTGGGGCCTAAATATCTAAAAGGGGCCTTTTCCATTGGTGGGTGACATTAAGCCTGATTCTCTGCTATGGGACCTCTCTCCAATTGATATTGGTAAATTTTTATTTATTATATTTTATTTTAATTCATTTCCCTATCCACATTTGTTTGCAGGGGATTTATCCACATTTTGCTGCCTTTTGTAGCCCTCTAGCCCTTTCCTGGGGTATTTTACAGCCATTTTAGTGCCCAAAAGTTCTGGTCCCCATTGACTTCGTCCGAACTTCTCGAACTCCAACATCCAGGTGTTCGCTCAAATCTAATGTTGTGATATACACCTTGTTCATTTGCACTGTATTTGTGAGGTTCTGTGCAAAGGGTTAATGAATACTGATAGACTTTTGGGACTTTGAATAAGAATTTTATAATTTTTCTCTGCTGCCATAGGATGTAAAGAAGAGCATGTTTTGGATAGAAAACACCAGAAATTGTTTATCACCAAAACCAGACAGAATGACTTTTGGAATGTCCAGTTTAGCTCTGTTGTTATGTCTGGAAGCTTTTTTTTGTCTGGAAAAACTGCTGTGTAATTGTCATTGAGTATCATTGATGCTCTAATGTAAGTCTATGAGAGACAGAAAGTGTTACAATGCATCTGTTTGTGCTGAGCTTTTCCACTCCACCGATACCCACTTGAAGGTTCTAGTCTAGCTAGAAATGGTACATAAGACGGGAATACTCTGCCACAAACCCTGGATAACCAGCCTTTATACAAGGTACCAGCCTTCTGAAGAGAGAGAGGGAGAGAGAGAGAGAGAGAGAGAGAGAGGAACTGCTAGCTCAGGCCTTTCCTCAGCATCAAACCTTTCTTCTGCCAGGGAGTAGACTGGAGAAGCCTGCACTATGACTCGTGTGTATTGTTTTGTACCTGAATTCCTCCAATAAGTAGGCATCCTGGTTTACTGCAGACCTTGACTCTCTGGACAAATTTCCCATTGGGGTGCACCACGCCTTACCATCCCTTCTGGAGAGTAGCAACACGTGGTGACACCTCTATGGTGTCCGGGAGACTCAGCATAGTGTTAGAGCCATCCAAAACACGGTTACTGCATATAAAATTGTAATATGTATAATTGTCTGATCTGACTATGCAGTCTCTTTGGTGAATTTCTGTATATCCACCTCCAACCGAGAATTAATTTTTATATTATTTTTATTGAACTAGCGGAACATCATTTAGGAAATTGTATATATTGAATTTTAATCTGTCACATATGCAATACGGTCACTATGCATGCACTCATTTTGAAGTGCTGCAATTTTTTCATACATACATACTACTGGAAAATGAAAAAGAACACCTGGAAAATCTAATGCGACTGAGCTGAGATTGACAATCTACCAACTGCAGGTTCAAGTTGAATGGAAAAATATACTACAAAGAGGATATCCAGCATCTGTATGACTGCAACTATGCCAGAATGCTGGCCTGTATTGTGTGTATGTGATCCTGCCTCAACATACACCCTTACCTTGGTTGTGTGATCATTGACCAAGCACCACTAGCAGTTCTCAGCTCAATCACATTAAGTTTTCTAGGTGTTTTTTTCCATCTTCAAAGACAATTTGGTGTGTCACTTAGCCACATTTTTTACTGTGAACTTCTTATATAGCTATATAAAAGTAAATATTTATTATTAGCTGATATGAAATACTATTCAACGTGTGTAGGAGAATAAAAAACAGCAAAAAATGTTCAGTTCACCCAATGTAATGCTGGGATAACTGGTTCATTCCATGGCATTGAATCTTAGAATCCATCAGTCAACTTCAAATGGTTTACACAGGTTCTTGAGAGATTGTATGCATATTAGTGCATTAAAATTGTATAGCTATTCAAAACTTCACTGCAAGCTTCATAAGGGGCTCTTTTAAAACGCAAATAGGTGTGAAAAAGTCTGGTGAGCATGCTCATTGTTCTAAAAATCAAATGCCTGAATAGTCGTTAATGAGGCAGACAAACAGTCTCACTCATCCTCTGAGGATTTGAAGGGCAGAGAGAGGCAGCAAGAGAGAAGATTCTCACTACATTATTCATAACATCTTGTTTGATTTTTAAGCCATTTGAAGTAGCAAGGTGGGTGTTTATTATTCTGCTGACCTGCACTGCTCTAAGTAGACGCGTATGAAAGTCCTGTCACCTAATTGACAATAGCTCATTCGAAATGCAGTTGCATCACTGCCCTGATGAAATGTAAAGGCCATGTGTTCTTAATACATAAACAAATGAAAATGTATCACAAATACATAAGACAGCAAATAGTAATTGTACAGTTTAGTAGAGGTCTTCATTTCTGCCACACATAGGAATATAGGAACATACATTTATAATTATATACAAGAGATCCTACTAGTTCAGTTAATTATTTTATTTAGAATCTGTCATTATCCCATATGCATTTTACACATTATTTAAATATACTTCACTGTAATGTAAACTGTATAGAGCTATATCTGTTATGGATCAGCGAGTATGAACCCACTGTGTCAACTAACTGATTTGGTGCACGGCTAACCATAAGGGAGTTATTATTGTGCTTACCTGGTTTTCACCCTTGGACCCAGACAGAGGGCTTTGGACTTTTTGCTGGTTAGCAATCAAACCACTACCTTGTGGGATAGTCCCAATGTAGTTAATAGCTAACCCACTTGGGTCAGGTACTCCAGTGCTAGCACCCGGTCCTCTGGATTTAGAAAATGCCCAAAAATGGCAGAAAACTGCTTGTTTATTAGATAGTCATAGGATCAGTGTTGCAGTATGCACTCTGCCAATTTTTTGGCATTTGCTAATTTGTGGTCGGCCACAGGCATGTTCTTTGAGTTTTATGTAACAGGTGGAAGTTGAGTAGGCTGAAGTTAGTAAGGCATTTCTCCTGGCATGCTAGTCCCCATGATGAATCTCTCTAAAATTCTGATCCAGAACAGGATTATGCTTTCATAGCCATGGTAGCTCCAACATAGGAGATACAATTCTGGCATCACCATGAGTGATATCTTCTCGGAGTGGAAAACTCCAACTTATAGTTCCAAGGGTTTGCGATGAATTCTACGGACTCAGAAAGAGCCGTCCCATCAACAGGTGTCACCATCAAGGGTTTCTCGAGACATAAAACTGGTATCCGGTCTACCACAGCCTGATGCAGTAAACTACCTGCCAAACCAGAATCAATGAGGGCCAACACTGAACCGAGTACTTCCAAATGACAAATTCCCTGCACAGTCTGAAGTACATAGGACTGATCTTCACCTATGGTGACCTCTCCTTCTGAACCTAGTCTTTGAAGTTTTTCAGCTTCTTGGGACAGATACGCTTCTGCAATATAGACAAAGTCCATTGGCATATATGTACTTACGTTCCTCCTAAGAAAACCTTACTTGAACTATGTTTTCTGGAATTTTGGTGCCAATCAAAAGGATCCCTTTTCTTGACTTTTCTCCTTGGCATGCTCAAAAAAACAGGTATAAATTCAGGTAGAAAGGGTTACCAGGGCATCCAGGGAGGTTTTGATGTCCAAGCCTGCTCATTCATCTTTGATTTGACTAGAGAGCCTCTCCCACAAGCTTGTGACCAAAATTTTACTATGCCGGGCCAGTTTGACGCCAGGGTTCAAAACTGGATCGCTTTGGCGAAGGGAGAGTAGAGAGGATGCAGCAGAAGATATGCTCTCAGACAAAGATTTGCCCATGCCAGGGCTACTCCTTCCAGATGAAAAAATAATAAAGACCACTTGGTACGGTTCTGTTGCAAATTTCTGACTTGTTATGGTACTGCTGTGACTGCAGTCAGAGAATGCAATCAGGTAGATACATGGTGCACATAAGACACTATTTGTTTCTGACTTGCACTCTGGGTATCAAGCTTCTGAAAAACCTCGTATAAGCTCGCTAGAAATGGACCATTGGGGTCCAGGGCCTAAGCTTACTGTTTTGGATCAGTTAGTGTAAACCCACTGTGCCTGCTAAGTGGTTTGGCACAGGGTGAACCCTAAAAATGTTATTCTAGCTTTTCCTCATTATTCACCCTTTAACTCCTATATAAGGATCTGGACTTTACTTCAAAAATACTGCTACCTCCTGGGAAAGTCCTGATGTAGTTGGCAGCTAACCCACTGAGAGCTCTGAATATATAAAATGCACTAAAATGCAGGAAAACCACAGGTATAGTCTGAACAGGCACCAAGGCTTCAATGATAGTTTTAAACATTGAGGCTATGCACAGTTAGGAACAGGAAAGACTTGCAGGGAAGCAGGCTGGGAACTTAACTAGAGCAGACACAGAGAAGACAGAGTGGGTTAACGTAAATATAAACTGAAACTGAACTGAACTTGGAGCACAAGTGTAGGAGTACAAGAACAGGATGAAAACAGAACTTGGAGCATGTCAGGAACCATAGACTTAACACTTCCATGAAGAAAGAAGGAAAAAAGACTAGAAGGATTCTATTTATCAAACATTTAAAATGACTAAAACTCACAAGAATTATGCTTTGCCCTTCCCACCTATTTTTTTAAATGCCGCATTCAAATGTAATAAAATGATATTGAAATACTGGATACAATTTCTTGAAGGATGTCCTGTGATCAGAGCTAAGAAATCATGTGACAGATGTATGCCATTCACAGTATGGTGTATTCCATTCACAGTATAGTCTATGCTATTTATTATATGGTCACAGCTCCTCATCCTTTTTAGTTTTAGCAAGTTTTATAGATTGAATACTCAATATTTGCACATACATCGACTAACCAGTAACTAGTAACCAGAAACCAGTAGTACTAACTGTTCAAGTTTTTAGATACAGTTCTTGAAGGAAAAAAACTAGGTGTGGATTGTAAAGATATATAAGTAAAAAGGATAGGCACTAGTGTTGAGCGAGCATGCTCGGCCCAACACCAGTTCGGCTCGAGCATCGCTATGCTCGGCACATGGCGGTATTCGGCCGAATACCGCATGTGCTCGAGCGCAATGCTCGATTCTCCTCCCTGAAGCTTTCTTGGCTGCTATGCAGCCAATAAACTTGCAGGTAAGTACTGCCCTCACTGTAATGCCGTAGCTAATTGTCGTAATGTCGCACCCGATGGCGCGTTTTTGGCTCAGTCTTAGTCAGGGAGAGCTGTGCATAGGAAGGGACAGACAGTGTAGGGAGGGATATTGGACTATTTTTATTAGAAAAACTTTTCAGAGACTAGTGATGAACGGCAGGGGCAATATTCAAATTCGCTATATATTCATATTCGAGATTATTCTATTGATTGCGAAAAATCTGTAATGTAATATTTGCATAATGCGAATATTATAAAGCACTCGCCAACCCAATAGGAAAGTTGCCTAACACCCTTACGCGATGCGATTAACGTGCATATTTAATTGAAGATTTTTTGCTTAACATAAACTATATTAAATAATCAAGACAATTCTAAATCAGTAATGAGTCATTTACTGACTTGTGGGTCAATTTGAGAATATTTGTCATTTTTTTCCATCTGAAGTCATGATTCCTTCCTGCTTAAGTTGCTTGTGGGCCAACGACTGTTCACATTAAATTGGAAAAAATGAAGAATATGCTAAAAAAATGAATATATAGCACTATATTCTATAATGCTATATATTCATGTTTTAGAATATTCGCATTACGCGAATATTACATTGCCAATTTTTCTCATAAGAGAAAATAAATTTAATAATGAAGAATATTCAAATTCACTACAGACTACAATATTGCAGCCTTCTCACATTGGCCCACAAGCAAGAAGCAGGTAGGTATACTAGGTAATGGGTTTAGATGAAGAAAAAAAAAGACAAATATTCGTTTATACGAATATATATCACTATATTTAAATATTTGCGAATTCTCAAAGTCCCGATATTCACGAAAAAAATTTGCAATTCAAATATTCGCGCTCAACACTATCAGAGACCTAAAAGTCCTTTTAAGGACTATTGTGTGTGGCAGCAACTATATATATTTTAGCACTACCTGAACTAAATTGCAAAAACTTTACAGACCCAAAAGTCTTTTTAAGGAATATGGAGTGGAAGCAGCAATATATTTTTTTAGCACATCCTGCGCTAAATAGCGTCTAATGGGCTGCTGCGGACAGTTACATTATCTGTGCCACATCTCCTGTGTAAAGTGTGTGCATCCCAAAAAATATCTGACATCCAGTGTACTTTTTCCGTAGATGGTATCCGCAGCGGAGAGTTAAATTATCTGCACCACATCTCCTGTGTAAAGTGTGCGCATCCCAAAAATTTGTGACACCCAGTGAACTTACTTCATTAGCAGTGTCCGCTGCGGACAGTGACATTAGATGTACTACATCTGCAGTGTAACGTGTGCGCTAAAAAAAAAAATTGTCAATGACATACAGTGTACGTTTTCAATAGACCGTGTCCGCTTCTGACAGTGACATTACCAGTGCAACATCTCCAGTGTACCGTGGGCGTGAAAAAATTTATCTGTGACATACAGTGTACTTTTTCAATAGACGTTGTCCGCTTCTGACAGTGACCATACCAGTGCCACATCTGCAGTGTAACGTGTGCACATAAAAGTTTTATCTGTGACATACAGTGTACTTTTTCCATAGTTTCATGTCCCAGTTTGGAGGGTGGCACAGGACACAACTCTTGAAGTCAGACCAGTGCGACCAGGTGGTCGATTGGATTGCAGCAGATAATGCTTCCAGTCTGTTAAGCACCACCCTGTCTTCCACCAAATCCAGTCTCAGTAGCCAAGGCCCTCGCATATAATGTTTTACAGGGTCAGCTCACCTACAGGCCCTCACATATAATGTTTTACAGGGTCAGCTCACCTGCAGGCCCTCACCTACAATCTTTTACTGGGTCAGCTCACCTGCATTCCCTCACCTAAAATTCTTTACTGGGTCAGCTCACCAGCCGGCCCTTGCATATAAAGTTTTACAGGGTCAGCTCACCTGTAGGAACTTAACTACAATCTTTTACAGGGTCAGCTCAAGGGCTTCATATGCAGGCCCTTGCATATAATGATTTACAGGGTCAGCTCACCTGCAGGCCCTCACCTACAACCTTTTAGAGCGTTAGCTCTGCAGCAGGCCCTCGCCCCTAATGTTTTAGATGGTCAGATCAGCAGGCCCTTGCTCCACATGTTTTTAAGGGGGCCCCAGCAGGCCATCAATCATAATTTTTCAAGGGTGTGTATGATGCCCTCCTTTATGTGTAACAAAGGGTGTATTGGAGTGCCAGTTACTTGCAATTTTTGGCAGCCCTTTTACTTAATGTATAGGCTTTATGAGTGTAAGAGTCCCACTACATGAACAATTGTACCACAATGTCAATGAGGCCCTCCTTTATGTGATATACAGGTTGAATCAGAGTTAATCTTGCTTGTAAATTTTGGCAGCACTTGCACTTTATGTACAAGTAAATTTACAGGAAATAATGTTTCCTATCAATTCTTCCTCTAAAATCGATTTTATCTTTGGTTTTGTGCGTATTATTGTCAGTTTTGTCAGCGACCTGGGAGTCCAAGATGCATCCAGACATCCTCCCCATGCTGTTCTCGAACAATTTTGGTGGTGTTTCCATCAATTTCTGACTTTTTCCTATGAACCAGGCACCCTCCCCTCTTCAGAGCAGGGGGTGCCTGGTTTAGTGCTCGGGTTCTCCCATTTACTTCCATTATACCTGAGCACCCGAGCACTTGGGTGCGCGATCAACACTAATAGGTAGTGTTGAGCGAACAGTTTGAGCATCGTTCGGGTTCGTACCGAATTTTGGGGTGTACGGGACCCGGACCCGAACCCGGACATTTTCAAAAAAGTTTGGGTTCGGGTTCGGTGTTCGTCGATTACTTCCCGCTTTCTGAAGGGCTGCACAGTTGATACATTCTTATGGGGGGGATCTGCTGCTTACACGAGGGGAGGAATGTACAGACGGAGCAGGCACGTTAGAAGAGGAAAGCCTTCAGCACTCATGTCTCGCTCTAGCACCAGCACACTGCCCACCTTCTCCTTCCAGCACCAGCCCACCGCATTTCCTGCCTAAATTGGGACAGGAGTAGTGTTGAGCGAACAGTTCGAGCATAGTTCGGATTCGTACCGAATTTTGGGGTGTTCGGGACACGGACCCGAACCCGAACATTTTCAAAAAAGTTCGGGTTCGGGTTCGTTGCTCGGCGATTACTTCCCGCTTTCTGAAGGGCTACACAGCAGCCAATCAGCTAGCGTTTTACTTCTTGCCCTAAGAGCCCATCACAGCCATGCCTACTAATGGCATGGCTGTGATTGGCCAAGTGCAGCATGTGACCCAGCCTCTATTTAAGCTGGAGTCACGTATCGCCGCACGTCACACTGCTCTGATTAGTGTATGGAGAGGATGCAGCTGCTGTGTTAGGGCGAGATTAGGAAGGGATTAACATAGCCAAAACACTTAATGAAGTGATCGATCAACAGCTGAGAATCATTGAACTTCTGCTAGTTACTTGCTCACTGGTTTTTAGGCTGCACAGAGCGTTTTTCTGTCACTTATTTTCTGGGTTGATCGGCGGCCATTTTGTGACTTGTGGTGCACCAGAAGAAGCTGCCACCAAGTCCATCAATCCATCAATACTAGTTTTTTTTTTTGCTATATCCTACATCAGGGGCTTGGCTGTGCTAATTGTCACCCCTAGAAACTCAGGACAGCAATTTCTATATTTTATTAAGGGGTTAAATACAATTGCCCAAATACCAATCCCCAAAATCTGGTGTTCCAGCTTTGGCTAGACAAGTATAATACTGTCTGCTGTCTGGCAAAGGATAGATTATTTTCTGGGGTGAAATTAACCTGCCAATATAGCAATACCCTGGATCTGGTGTCCCAGCAGTTGCATGACCGATTTCATAGTGTCCGCTTACACATATATTTTTTTCTGGGGTTAAATTAACCTGCCAATATAGCAATACCCTGGATCTGGTGTCCAAACAGTTGCAGGCCAGATTTCATAGTGTCCGCTTACACATATATTTTTTTTCTGGGGTGAAATTAACCTGCCAATATAGCAATACCCTGGATCTGGTTTCCCAGCAGTTGCAGGACATATTTTATAGTATCCGCTTACACATATATTTTGTTCTGGGGTGAAATTACCCTGCCAATATAGCAATACCCTGGATCTGGTGTCCCAGCAGTTGCAGGCCAGATTTCATAGTGTCCGCTTACACATGTATTTTGTTCTGGGGTTAAATTAACCTGCCAATATAGCAATACCCTGGATCTGGTGTCCAAACAGTTGCAGGCCAGATTTCATAGTGTCCGCTTACACATATATTTTTTTTCTGGGGTGAAATTAACCTGCCAATATAGCAATACCCTGGATCTGGTTTCCCAGCAGTTGCAGGCCAGATTTCATAGTGTCCGCTTACACATATATTTTTTTCTGGGGTGAAATTAACCTGCCAATATAGCAATACACTGGATCTGGTTTCCCAGCAGTTGCAGGCCAGATTTTATAGTGTCCGCTTACACATATTTTATTTTCTGGGGTGAAATTAACCTGCCAATATAGCAATACCCTGGATCTGGTGTCCAAGCAGTTGCAGGACATATTTTATAGTATCCGCTTACACAAATATTTTGTTCTGGGGTGAAATTACCCTGCCAATATAGCAATACCCTGGATCTGGTGTCCCAGCAGTTGCAGGCCAGATTTCATAGTATCCGCTTACACATATATTTTTTTCTGGGGTGAAATTAACCTGCCAATATAGCAATACCCTGGATCTGGTGTCCAAACAGTTGCAGGCCAGATTTCATAGTGTTCGCTTACACATATATTTTGTTCTGGGGTGAAATTACCCTGCCAATATAGCAATACCCTGGATCTTGTGTCCCAGCAGTTGCAGGACAGATTTCATAGTATCCGCTTACACATATATTTTGTTCTGGGGTGAAATTAACCTGCCAATATAGCAATACCCTGGATTTGGTGTCCAAGCAGTTGCAGGGCAGATTTCATAGTGTCAGCTTACACATATATTTTGTTCTGGGGTGAAATTAACCTGCCAATATAGCAATACCCTGGATCTGGTTTCCCAGCAGTTGCAGGCCAGATTTCATAGTGTCCGCTTACACATATATTTTTTTCTGGGGTGAAATTAACCTGCCAATATAGCAATACCCTGGATCTGGTGTCCAAGCAGTTGCAGGACATATTTTATAGTATCCGCTTACACATATATTTTGTTCTGGGGTGAAATTACCCTGCCAATAAAGCAATACCCTGGATCTGGTGTCCCAGCAGTTGCAGGCCAGATTTCATAGTGTCCGCTTACACATATATTTTTTTCTGGGGTGAAATTAACCTGCCAATATAGCAATACCCTGGATCTGGTGTCCAAACAGTTGCAGGCCAGATTTCATAGTGTCCGCTTACACATATATTTTGTTCTGGGGTGAAATTACCCTGCCAATATAGCAATACCCTGGATCTTGTGTCCCAGCAGTTGTAGGACAGATTTCATAGTATCCGCTTACACATATATTTTGTTCTGGGGTTAAATTAACCTGCCAATATAGCAATACCCTGGATCTGGTGTCCAAGCAGTTGCAGGACAGATTTCATAGTATCCGCTTACACATATATTTTGTTCTGGGGTGAAATTACCCTGCCAATATAGCAATACCCTGGATCTGGTGTCCCAGCAGTTGCAGGCCAGATTTCATAGTGTCCGCTTACACATATATTTTTTTCTGGGGTGAAATTAACCTGCCAATATAGCAATACCCTGGATCTGGTGTCCAAACAGTTGCAGGCCAGATTTCATAGTGTCCGCTTACACATATATTTTGTTCTGGGGTGAAATTACCCTGCCAATATAGCAATACCCTGGATCTTGTGTCCCAGCAGTTGCAGGACAGATTTCATAGTATCCGCTTACACATATATTTTGTTCTGGGGTTAAATTAACCTGCCAATATAGCAATACCCTGGATCTGGTGTCCATGCAGTTGCAGGACCGATTTAATAGTGTCCGCTTAAACATATATTTTGTTCCGGGTTGAAATTAACCTGCCAATATAGCAATACCCTGGATCTGGTGTCCCAGCTGTTGCAGGCCAAGTATAAATCTGTCCATAAAAGGATACCTTTCATCCAGGGCCTAAATACTAGCCCTAAAATAGATATTCCCCTAAATCAGTGGTTACTGCTGTGCCTGGATTAGTGTAATACGCTACATAAACAAATAGGCAGATAGTGTTAGGTGCCTGTAAAAAAAAGGCCTAAATTTGAAATCAATACATTGGGCCAAATATTTTTTTCCTTATTGTGGTGCTTGGTGAACGGTAACAACGAGGAAAACATCTAGTAAGGGACGCGGACGCGGTCGTGGTGGTGTTAGTGTACCCTCTGGTGCTGGGAGAGGATGTGGCCATTCTGCCACAGCCACACGTCCTAGTGAAGCAACTAACTCAGGTTCCAGTACCCGCCAGAATTTACAGCGATATTTGGTGGGGCCCAATGCTGTTCTAAGGATGGTAAGGCCTGAGCAGGTACAGGCGCTAGTCAATTGGGTGGCCGACAGTGGATCCAGCATGTTCACATTATCCAACATTATCTCCCACCCAGTCTTCTGCAGAAAGCGCACAGGTGGCACCTGAAAACCAAGCCCATCAGTCTGTCACATCACCCCCGTGCATATCAGGGAAACTGTCAGAGCCTCAAGTTATGCAGCAGTCTATTATGCTGTTTGAAGACTCTGCTGGCATGGTTTCCCAAGGAAATCCACCTAGCCCTTCCCCAGTGGTGGAAGACATAGAATGCACTGATGCACAACCACTGATGTTTCCTGATGATGACATGGGAATACCACCTCATCGGAGTCCGCACGTCTCTGATGATGACGAAACACAGGTGCCAACTGCTGCGTCTTTCTGCAGTGTGCAGACCGAACAGGAGGTCAGGGAGGAAGACTGTGTGGAAGACGATGCAGGGGACGATGAGGTCCTAGACCCCACATGGAATGAAGGTCGTGCCACTGACTTGCATAGTTCAGAGGAAGAGGCAGATACGTGGACCAGTAAGCACGGCCAGGGACGCTATATGTCCCTAACTGCACACTGGGTAAATGTAGTGGCGGCTGGGCCCCAGGTGGAGAGTTCCTTGGCGCACGTCCTTCCGCCGTCAAGGATCACAGGGCACCATTCTTTGCCTCCTGTAGCCTCCTCCTCCTACTCGGCTTCCTCCTCCTCTGCTTCCACCAGCTCATCCAGTCAGCCACACACCTTCACCACCAACTTCAGCACAGCCCGGGGTAAACGTCAGCAGGCCATTCTGAAACTCATATGTTGGGGGGACAGGCCCCACACCGCGCAGGAGTTGTGGCGGGGTATTGAACAACAGACCAACCAGTGGTTGCTGCCGGTGGGCCTCAAGCCCGGCCTGGTGGTGTGCGATAATGGGCGAAATCTTGTCGCAGCTCTGGGACTAGCCGGTTTGACGTACATCCCTTGCCTGGTGCATGTGCTGAATTTGATGGTGCAGAAGTTTATTCACAACTACCCCAACATGTCAGAGCTGCTGCATAAAGTGAGGGCCGTCTGTGCGCGCTTCCGGCGTTCACATCCTGCAGCTGCTCGCCTGTCTGCGCTACAGCGTAACTTCGGCCTTCCCGCTCACCGCCTCATATGCGACGAGCCCACCAGGTGGAACTCCACCTTGCACATGCTGGAGAGACTGTGCGAGCAGCAGCAGGGCATAGTGGAGTTTCAGCTGCAGCACGCACGCGTCAGTCGCACTGCGGAACAGCACCACTTCACCACCAATGATTGGGCCTCCATGCGAGACCTGTGTGTCCTGTTGCGCTGTTTCGAGTACTCCACCAACATGGCCAGTGGCGATGACACCGTTATCAGCGTTACAATACCACTTCTATGTCTCCTTGAGAAAACGCTTAGGGCGATGATGGAAGAGGAGGTGGCCCAGGAGGATGAGGAGGAGGATGAGGGGTCATTTTTAGCACTTTCAGGCCAGTCTGTTAGAAGTGGCTCAGAGGGAGGTTTTTGCAACAGCAGAGGCCAGGTACAAATGTGGCCAGCCAGGGCCCACTACTGGAGGACGAGGAGGATGAGGAGGAGGTGGAGGAGGATGAGGATGAAGCAGGTTCACAGCGGGGTGGCGCCCGACACAGCTCAGGCCCATCACTGGTGCGTGGCTGGGGGGATACGGAGGACGATGACGATACGCCTCCCACAGAGGACAGCTTGTCCTTACCTCTGGGGAGCCTGGCACACATGAGCGACTACATGCTGCAGTGCCTGCGCAACGACAGCAGAGTTGCGCACATTTTAACGTGTGCGGACTACTGGGTTGCCACCCTGCTGGATCCCTGATACAAAGACAATGTGCCCACCTTACTTCCTGCACTGGAGCGTGATAGGAAGATGCGCGAGTTCAAGCACACGCTGGTAGAGGCGCTCCTGAGAGCATTCCCAAATGTCACAGGGGAACAGGTGGAAGCCCAAGGCGAAGGCAGAGGAGGAGCAAGAGGTCGCCAACGCAGCAGTGTCACGGCCAGCTCTTCTGAGGGCAGGGTTAGCATGGCAGAAATGTGGAAAAGTTTTGTCTCCACGCCACAGCTAACTGCACAAACACCTGATACGGAACGTGTTAGCAGGAGGCAGCATTTCACTAACATGGTTGAACAGTACGTCTGCACACCCCTCCAGGTACTGACTGATGGTTCGGCCCCATTCAACTTCTGGGTCTCCAAATTGTCCACGTGGCCAGAGTTAGCATTTTATGCCTTGGAGGTGCTGGCCTGCCCGGCGGCCAGCTTTTTTGTCTGAACGTGTATTCAGCACGGCAGGGGGCGTCATTACTGACAAACGCAGCTGCCTGTCCACAGCCAACGTGGACAAGCTGACGTTCATAAAAATGAACCAGGCATGGATCCCACAGGACCTGTGCCTCCCTTGTGCAGAATAAACATTTATAACTGCCTCCCCATCAACCATGTATTCTTGTACTCCGGGGCACTTCTTTATTGAATCCTCATTTTTTTAACTTTACCATGATCTTGCGGTGCAACCCAAAGTTGAATGAACCTCTCCTCTGTCTGGGTGCTGGTCCGAAATAACTGAGAGTGTCCTTCTAGGTTGGTGGTTGATATTAACCATGATTCCTTGCTGTGGGACCTCTCTCCTCTCTCTGGGTGCTGGTCCAAAAAAAATGAGAGTGGCCTTCTCCGGTGGTGGTTGATATGACGCATGATTCCTTGCTGTGGGACCTGTATCCTCTGTCTGGGTGCTGGGCCAAAATAAATGAGAGTGGCCTTCTGCGTTGGTGGTTGATATGATGCATGATTCCTTGATGTGGGACCTCTCTCCTCTGTCTGGGTGCTGGTCCGAACTAAATGAGAGTGGCCTTCTCCGTTGGTGGTTGATATGACGCATGATTCCTTGATGTGGGACCTCTCTCCTCTGTCTGGGTGCTGGTCCGAACTAAATGAGAGTGGCCTTCTCCATTGGTGGTTGATATGACGCATGATTCCTTGCTGTGGGACCTCTCTCCTCTGTCTGGGTGATGGGCCGAAATAACTGAGAGTGGCCTTCTCCGGTGGTGGGTGATATGAAGCATGATTCCTTGCTGTGGAACCTGTCTCCTCTGTCTGGGTGCTGGGCCTAAATAACTAAAAGTGGCCTTCTCCAGTGGTGGGTGATATGACGCATGATTCCTTGCTGTGGGACCTCTCTCCTCTGTCTGGGTGCTCGGCCTAAATAACTGAAAGTGGCCTTCTCCAGTGGTGGGTGATATGACGCATGATTCCTTGCTGTGAGACCTCTCTCCTCTGTCTGAGTGATGGGCCGAAATAACTGAGAGTGGCCTTCTCCGGTGGTGGGTGATATGACGCATGATTCCTTGCTGTGGGACCTGTATCCTCTGTCTGGTTGCTGGTCCAAAATAAATGAGAGTGGCCTTCTCCGTTGGTGGTTGATATGACGCATGATTCCTTGCTGTGGGACCTCTCTCCTCTGTCTGGGTGCTGGGCCGAAATAACAGAGTGGCCTTCTCCAGTGGTGGGTGATATGACGCATGATTCCTTGCTGTGGGACCACTCTCCTCTGTCTGGGTGCTGGGCCAAAATAACTGAGAGTGGCCTTCTCCGGTGGTGGTTGATATGACGCATGATTCCTTGCTGTGAGACCTCTCTCCTCTGTCTGGGTGATGGGCCGAAATAACTGAGAGTGGCCTTCTCCGGTGGTGGGTGATATGACGCATGATTCCTTGCTGTGGGACCTCTCTCCTCTATCTGGGTGCTGGGGCCAAAATAACTGAAAGTGGCCTTCTCCAGTGGTGGGTGATATGACACATGATTCCTTGCTGTGGAACCTGTATCCTCGGTCTGGGTACTGGGCCGAAATAACTGAAAGTGGCCTTCTCCAGTGGTGGGTGATATGACGCATAATTCCTTGCTGTGGAACCTGTATCCTCGGTCTGGGTGCTGGGCCGAAATAACTGAAAGTGGCCTTCTCCAGTGGTGGGTGATATGACGCATGATTCCTTGCTGTGGGACCTGTATCCTCTGTCTGGGTGCTGGTCCAAAATAAATGAGAGTGGCCTTCTCCGTTGGTGGTTGATATGACGCATGATTCCTTGATGTGGGACCTCTCTCCTCTGTCTGGGTGCTGGTCCGAACTAAATGAGAGTGGCCTTCTCCGTTGGTGGTTGATATGACGCATGATTCCTTGCTGTGGGACCTGTATCCTCTGTCTGGGTGCTGGTCCAAAATAAATGAGAGTGGCCTTCTCCGGTGGTGGTTGATATGACGCATGTTTCCTTGCTGTGGGACCTGTATCCTCTGTCTGGTTGCTGGTCCAAAATAAATGAGAGTGGCCTTCTCCGTTGGTGGTTGATATGACGCATGATTCCTTGCTGTGGGACCTCTCTCCTCTGTCTGGGTGCTGGTCCAAAATAAATGAGAGTGGCCTACTCCGTTGGTGTTTGATATGACGCATGATTCCTTGATGTGGGACCACTCTCCTCTGTCTGGGTGCTGGTCCAAAATAAATGAGAGTGGCCTTCTCCGGTGGTAGTTGATATGACGCATGATTCCTTGCTGTGGGACCTCTCTCCTCTGTCTGGGTGCTGGTCCAAAATAAATGAGAGTGGCCTTCTCCGTTGGTGGTTGATATGACGCATGATTCCTTGCTGTGGGACCTCTCTCCTCTGTCTGGGTGCTGGTCCGAACTAAATGAGAGTGGCCTTCTCCAGTGGTGGGTGATATGACGCATGATTCCTTGCTGTGGGACCTCTCTCCAATTGATATTGGTTAATTTTTATTTATTTTATTTTAATTCATTTCCCTATCCACATTTGTTTGCAGGGGATTTACCTACATGTTGCTTCCTTTGGCAGCCTTCTAGCCCTTTCCTGGACTATTTTAGAGCCTTTTTAGTGCCTAAAAGTTCGGGTCCCCATTGACTTCAATGGGGTTAGGGTTCGGGATAAAGTTCGGCTCGAGTTCGAATCCCGAACCCGAACATTTTCGGGAAGTTCGGCCGAACTTCTCGAACCCGAACATCCAGGTGTTCGCTCATCTCTACTAATAGGCACTACTTCACCTTTTATTTTTTAAATACACTTCTGTAGTCATAAATTAGGTGCATCTTCGGCAGTGCAGGGGATATCAAAACTGGTGCACAAAGCGCCGGTCTTGATAAATGTCTCTCACAGTACATCAAAGCTTCAGCATATGTAACCACAGGTCAATTCTACAGATGAGCGAGTCAAAGCTGACAAAGTGGAAATGTTTAGGAAAAAATTGATTCGTAACAAATGCAAATATCCTGGTGCTTTGTGTTAACGAGTCACAATGTTCCTAAAATGGTGGCTACACGTGTGAGGACTGAGAACATAGGGCAAGGAACTCTGGGATGGCGGAATCACCCAGATTGACATGCCTGCATGCAGCCAATCAGCAGCCAGTCAGCCCTGTTATATCACAGCACTATAAATACGGCTGCCATCTTACAGTCAGACATTTTCCAGTGTTTAGACTGCAGGGACGTGTGAAGGCGCTAGGGACAGCAATTGGAAAAACGATTGTGAAAAAAAAAATACAGAAAAAACTATTTATAAGTGCAGGGAAAGGATAGGGAGGAATCATTTCACAGCATCTTAGTGCAGGGAGAGACGTGAGAAGGTGCTAGGGACATTGATAGGAAAGTGATTTACAAGTACAGGGAACGATTATTTGGGGATCCAATTAGTCATTAGTCAGCTCTGTCATTCCAGCTTTTTGTTATTAGGCTGCAAGTGTTATGTTGAAAAGCCTTTAGTGGCTTACATCTTAGTATCTTATTCAGTACTACAAGAAAAATATATGCGCATTTCACTTCTGCAGTTATTTCTGTTGAAAGCGTATAGGGGCATATTTCAGTACTGCAGGAAAAATATATACGCACTTCACTCTTTATCTTTTTTCTGGTCAAAGTCCGGATGGAGAAGACCTCCATAGCACAGCTTCTCCATCCGGACTTTGAACCCAATTTAATGAATGACAATTGTACTGGGAGAACAAATCAGAGTGTTTTGGATCCATATAATAAAAATGAAAAGATGAACTTTTGGGTCAGCATATGATTCCACAATTATGAGTTGAACGTTTTTAACAAAAATTTTTATAAATACTCCTATAGTAATCGGAAACATACGGCTATTTTTTTTTAATTTTTTTTTTACTATTTTGCACTATTATTTGTAACATTTTAACCATCAGCATTGTCTCATATTTTATGTATGTATTTATATTTATTTATATGGATCAACAAATCCCTAGCCATGAACTAGATGATCCAGTCCAGATTTAAGTAATCACCTGAACTAGGCTCCTATATAAGGCTGCATTTGGATCCACTACAGTGACCACTGAGGAAGGGGGCTACCCCCGAAACGCGTTTGGGCTCAACTGTAGAGGACTAATGCCTGTGGATTTATAAGAACAAGTGGACTCATTGCACTCTTTGGAAGTTTTACAGCGCGGTTATTCCAGCAATAGAAACCGCTGAGCGTCAGGACCCTTAGAGCTGCGCAGCCAAGCATTAGGACCCGGGAAGCTCCGTGGCAAAGACAGAGACAGCCCCGGCTACTCCCTCCCCGGGTCACGTGGGACGCCGCGTCTGAGACTCGAACACCACGCGGGACGCCGCGGGTGAACGGAGGAGAGCATCTGAAGGTAAGGGGCATTCGGCCTATACATACCGGGCAAACAGCCTATATAACTAAGCGGAGCTACAAGGAAAGTGGAACCGGTAAGACAAGAGTCCAGAGGTCTGCATATTACATATCTGTATAGCAGACATTGCATCAGACATTTGGCCATTAAGTACAACATAACGCAGCAATCCTAATGCGGAATATAAAAACCAACTGATTATATGCCGCAGGAGCATGGTGAGTTAACCACATACTGCTCAATACCAGTTTGACTGATACCATCTACCGTACAATACGTGGACAAGTCCAAAGGAGTTAAGACCAATCCAATAATACGAGTAATGGACTAGTTACCACATGTCTGATATATTAGTCCAGGGTGTTGTTTAGCAGAATATTGTATACATATCAGATTACACATGAGGGTAATTTGTTTTAATAGATGTACGAAATAAATGTTATTTTATTACTATTCAATTGTGAGTTCCCACATGTGGAGTGTGCCGCCGCTTTAATTACACTATTTTTCCAGTTTCTAAAAATATATATGCACTTCACTCTTTGAGTTTTTTCTGGTCAAAGCGTATAGGGTCGTATTTTAGTACAATAAGAAAAATATATTCTCAGTGCCTCTCCACAGTTAATTGTGGTGAAAGCATTTAATGGCCTATTTCAGTTCAAAAAGAAAAATATATTCATCACTTTTAGGGGTGTGTTAATTTCCGTTTAATTTGTTTAGTTCAGCTACAAGTATGTCAGGCAGAGAAGTGCCAGGCCATGCACAGAGGAGTGGCAGAGGCCTGAATGTTTCTGTCGCATACAGAGGTCGCAGCAGAGTAAGGGGTAGTGGCAGCAGTAGTAGTAGCGAGAGGCCTGAGCTTCCGGTGTCATCTAGCAGTCGTGTCTTGACCAGCAACCCAGCGGTTCTTGATTGGTTAACTCGGTCATCCACGTCATCCCAAGTGACATCAGACACCCCCAGCCAACAGTCGTGGGTTCGTCAGACACAACCCTTAGTTGGCATGGCACGGGAGCAGGCCTTGTGCCCTAACTTGTCCTCAATAGAGATGTCGCGAACCATAAAATTTTCCGTTCGCGAACGACGAATGCGAACATTTGTGGAAGATCGAACCACAGGCGAACCGGGCAAACCGCCATAGACTACAATAGACAGGCAAATTTTAAAACCCACAGGGACTCTTTATGGCCACAATAGTGATGGAAAAGTTGTTTCAAGGGGACTAACACCTGGACTGTGACATGCCGGAGGGGGATCCATGGCAAAACTCCCATGTAAAATTACGTTGTTGACGCAGAGTCGGGTTTTAATCCATAAAGGGCATAAATCAACTAACATTCCTAAATTGTTTGAAATAATGTGCTTTAAAATATCCAGTGGGTGTATACAATCAGGTATGATATTGTATCGATCAGGTAGTGTAAGGGTTACGCCCGCTTCACAGTGACAGACCAAACTCTGCAATGTACAATGTACTGTGACACCCTATATGAGTGGTGGGCAGTGGGCACAGTACAGTCTGTGGGCCTGACACACACTGGCAGGAAACTACAATTATATTAAAGGGTAAAAATTAAATGACTTTTTTATCTGCAAGGTACTGTGCCACCCTATATGAGTGGTGTGCACACAGTACAGTCTGTGGGCCTGTGGCCTCTCACACACGGGCAGGCAACTGCAATATATATATATATATATATATATATATATATATATATAGAAAAAAACAAATAAAAGCAGACTGATGTACCAGCCCTAAAAAGGGCTTTTTGGGGTGCTGTCAGGAGGCTGTCCTTACAGCAGATGGCCCCTTTCACACAAGCAAGTTTTCCCCGCGGGCACAATGCGTGACGTGAACGCATAGCATCCGCACTGAATCCTGACCCATTCATTTCAATGGGTCTGTGTACATGAGCGTTTTTTTTCACGCATCACTTGTGCGTTGCGTGAAAATCTCAGCATGTTCTATATTCTGCATTTTTCACGCATCCCTTGCCCCATAGAAGTGAATGGGGCTGCGTGAAAAAAGCATTGCATCCGCAAGCAAGTGCAGGTGCATTGCGTTTTTCACTGATTGTTGCTAGGAGATGTTGTTTGTAAACCTTCAGTTTCTTATCACGCGTGTTAACAACGCATCAAAGCGCAATGTACCCACGCAGAAAAAACTGAACAACTGAACGCAATCGCAGGCAAAACTGAATGGCTTTGCCTGTGAAATCGCACAGTTTTCACTGAACGCATCCGTAACGCATCCGGACCTAAGGCCCCATTCACACATCCGCAATTTTTGTCCGCGTCCATTCCGCAATTCTGCGGAATGGATGCGGACCCATTCATGGTGAATCGGGCCGGACGTGATGCGGAGAGCAAACTTCCGGGTTTTGGCCCTGAAACATCAGCCCGCGGCTCCACAACAGATAGAGCATGTCCTATTCTTGTCCGCAGCCTGCGGACAAGAATAGGCATCTCTATGGGGAGTGCCGGCATGGTGTGCTGCAGATCCGCAACATACTACGGACGTGTGAATGGGGTTCTAATCCGGACATGCTCGTGTGAAAGAGGCCGATGAGTCTTTGAGGACTGGAGTGTACACAGAACACTGACCTAGCTAACGCTTTCCCTATTAATTCAGCAGCAGCAGCACTCGCCCTGCTCTAACTAACACTGCAGCTTCAGAATGAATCTAAGATGGATGCTGTCCTTGCTTTTTGATAAGGAGGTGGGAGGGTCTGGGAGGGAGGGTATGCTGATTGGCTGGAATGTGTCTGCTGACTGTGAGGTACAGGGTCAAAGTTTGCTCAATGATAAAGTATAGGGGGTGAATCGAACATCGCATATGATTGCCCGCCGTGGTGAATATGAACATGCAATGTTCGCCGGGAACTGTTCGCTGGCAAATAGTTCGGGACATCTTTAGTCCTCAACCTACCTCTGGCCTTTTCTGTTCTCTCACAGTGAGAAGTACTACATTCAGTGGGATCAGCTTCACTTTTCATGGTGGATGAGCTCCTCCAGGACAGTCAGCATCTACTGCTCAGCTACTGCCCAGGAGACATTCGCCGCTTCCTCCGCTAGGCGGGCAAGTAGTGATAAGGAGAGTGGCATGGGAGCTTGTACTGCGAGTGGTCAGGCTCTATACCCAGAGGCCGTTGAGGAGGATATCAGTGATGTGCAGATACTACTCGATGATGATGAAGCTGATCGCACTTGGGAGTCGGGTGAGGAAAGGGCTTCGTCTTCATCAGGATAGGAGTGTGGCAGCTTGTCCATTAGGCAGCGGCTGAGCCAGCACGTCGAGGAGCACGGGGTAGACCACCCGCTTTGCAGCATCCTACCTGCCGGGAAAAGAGTGGTGCACAGGTCCACGGAAGCAGCGGCAGTAGCAGTCAGCCAGTGAATATTGTTGGGGGAAAATCGGGAACTTGGCGGTGTGCCAGTTTTTTGTTAAGCCGCCAAAGGCGGTCAACATGGCCAAGTGTAGAATATGTGGGCAGAAAGTGAAGCGGGGGCCGGGAGCCAATGTTGGCACCACGGCCCTGGGTCAACATATGCAGCATCCCCATCAAGTGGCCTGGGAGAACCATGGCTCCGATGTGGTGGCCCAGCCTGCCGCAGCTACCACTACATCACCCAGTGGCATGCACCCAGATTCAGACAGTCAAGGCTCCTCCACCTCAGCCGAAGGGAGCTGTCTGTCAATCCCATCTTCTGCTGGTCCAGATGCTCCGGCTCCTACTCCTTGTCAGTCATTCCTAGTGTTGATTACGAATATTTGAATAGCGCATTATTATCGCGAATATTGGCACTTCAAGAATTCGCGACTATTTAGAATATAGTGATATATATTTGTAATTTTGAATATTCAAGATTTTTTTTAAATAGTACACATGATTAGTGTTGAGCGAACAGTTCGAGCATAGTTCGGGTCCGTACCGAATTTTGGGGTGTTCGTGACACGGACCCGAACCCGAACTTTTTCGTAAAAGTTCGGGTTCGGGTTCGTCGTTCGGCATGTATTTTGGCGCATTTTGAAAGGCTGCAAAGCAGCCAATCAACATGCATCATACTACTTGCCCTAAGATGCCATCATCAAGTGTAAGGGTTACGCCCGCTTCACAGTGACAGACCAAACTCTGCAATGTACAATGTGCTGTGACACCCTATATGAGTGGTGGGCAGTGGGCATGGTACAGTCTGTGGGCCTGACACACACTGGCAGGAAACTACAATTATATTAAAGGGTAAAAATTAAATGACTTTTTTATCTGCAAGGTACTGTGCCACCCTATATGAGTGGTGTGCACACAGTACAGTCTGTGGGCCTGTGGCCTCTCACACACGGGCAGGCAACTGCAATATATATATATATATATATATATATATATATATATAGAAAAAAACAAATAAAAGCAGACTGATGTACCAGCCTAAAAGGGCTTTTTGGGAGTGCTGTCAGGACGCTGTCCTTACAGCAGATGGCCCCTTTCACACGAGCGAGTTTTCCGCGCGGGTGCAATGCGTGGCGTGAGCGCATAGCATCCGCACTGAATCCTGACCCATTCATTTCAATGGGTCTGTGTACATGAGCGTTTTTTCACGCATCACTTGTGCGTTGCGTGAAAATCTCAGCATGTTCTATATTCTGCATTTTCACGCATCCTTGCCCCATAGAAGTGAATGGGGCTGCGTGAAAAAGCATTACATCCATAAGCAAGTGCGGGTGCATTGCGTTTTCACTGATTGTTGCTAGGAGATGTTGTTTGTAAACCTTCAGTTTCTTATCACGCGTGTTAACAACGCATCAAGCGCAATGTACCACGCAGAAAAAACTGAACAACTGAGCGCTAATCGCAGGCAAAACTGAATGGCTTTGCCTGTGAAATCGCACAGTTTTCACTGACGCATCCGTAACGCATCCGGACCTAAGGCCCCATTCACACATCCACAATTTTTGTCGCGTCCATTCCGCAATTCTGCGGAATGGATGCTGAGTCCATTCATGGTGAATCGGGCCGGGCGTGATGCGGAGACAAACTTCCGGGTTTTGGCCTGAAACATCAGCCAGCGGCTCCACAACAGATAGAGCATGTCCTATTCTTGTCCGCAGCCTGCGGACAAGAATAGGCATCTCTATGGGGAGTGCCGGCATGGTGTGCTTTGCAGATCCGCAACACACTACGGACGTGTGAATGGGGTTCTAATCCGGACATGCTCGTGTGAAAGAGGCCGATGAGTCTTTGAGGACTGGAGTGGACACAGAACACTGACCTAGCTAACGCTTTCCCTATTAATTCAGCAGCAGCAGCACTCTCCCTGCTCTAACTAACACTGCAGCTTCAGAATGAATCTAAGATGGATGCTGTCCTTGCTTTTTGATAGGAGGTGGGAGGGTCTGGGAGGGAGGGTATGCTGATTGGCTGGAATGTGTCTGCTGACTGTGAGTACAGGGTCAAAAGTTTGCTCAATGATAAAGTATAGGGGGTGAATCGAACATCGCATATGATCGCCCACCGTGGTGAATATGAACATGCAATGTTCGCCGGGAACTGTTCGCTGGCAAATAGTTCGGGACATCTTTAGTCCTCAACCTACCTCTGGCCTTTTCTGTTCTCTCACAGTGAGAAGTACTACATTCAGTGGGATCAGCTTCACTTTTCAGGGTGGATGAGCTCCTCCAGGACAGTCAGCATCTACTGCTCAGCTACTGCCCAGGAGACATTCGCCGCTTCCTCCGCTAGGCGGGCAAGTAGTGATAAGGAGAGTGGCATGGGAGCTTGTACTGCGAGTGGTCAGGCTCTATACCCAGAGGCCGTTGAGGAGGATATCAGTGATGTGCAGATACTACTACTCGATGATGAAGCTGATCGCACTTGGGAGTCGGGTGAGGAAAGGGCTTCGTCTTCATCAGGATAGGAGTGTGGCAGCTTGTCCATTAGGCAGCGGCTGAGCCAGCACGTCGAGGAGCACGGGGTAGACCACCCGCTTTGCAGCATCCTACCTGCCGGGAAAAGAGTGGTGCACAGGTCCACGGAGGCAGCGGCAGTAGCAGTCAGCCAGTGAATATTGTTGGGGGAAAATCGGGAACTTGGCGGTGTGCCAGTTTTTGTTAAGCCGCCAAGGCGGTCAACATAGCCAAGTGTAGAATATGTGGGCAGAAAGTGAAGCGGGGGCCGGGTGCCAATGTTGGCACCACGGCCCTGGGTCCAGCATATGCAGCATCCCCATCAAGTGGCCTGGGAGAACCATGGCTCCGATGTGGTGGCCCAGCCTGCCGCAGCTACCACTACATCACCCAGTGGCATGCACCCAGATTCAGACAGTCAAGGCTCCTCCACCTCAGCCGAGAGGAGCTGTCTGTCAATCCCATCTTCTGCTGGTCCAGATGCTCCGGCTCCTACTCCTTGTCAGTCATTCCTAGTGTTGATTACGAATATTTGAATAGCGCATTATTATCGCGAATATTGGCACTTCAAGAATTCGCGACTATTTAGAATATAGTGATATATATTTGTAATTTTGAATATTCAAGATTTTTTTTAAATAGTACACATGATTAGTGTTGAGCGAACAGTTCGAGCATAGTTCGGGTCCGTACCGAATTTTGGGGTGTTCGTGACACGGACCCGAACCCGAACTTTTTCGTAAAAGTTCGGGTTCGGGTTCGTCGTTCGGCATGTATTTTGGCGCATTTTGAAAGGCTGCAAAGCAGCCAATCAACATGCATCATACTACTTGTCCTAAGATGCCATCGCAGCCATGCCTACTATTGGCAAGGCTGTGATTGGCCAAGTGCAGCATGTGACTCAGCCTCTTTATAAGCTTGTGCGCACGTCGGGACGTGCTCACTCCCGATGTGAATAGAACAGGGATAGACGCAGCTGATGCTAGGGCGAGAATAGGCAGGGATAATTGAATAACTGGAAGCAAATTTCTCTCCTCCACCTGTGATTCATCTGAACAACTGCAGCTGAGCTGCTTTTTGATAAGGGATTGGCTATTTTTAGAGTGGCCAGAGTGATTTTCCATCCACATGTACCTGGGCTGACCGCCGGCCGCCATTTGCGACTTGTAGTGCTGCAGCAGAAGCTGCCACAGTGTGCATTCAAAGCTCCAAACAAGTCAGACATCTACACCTGGGATTCAGACCAATAGCGATTTAGCAGCACAGTCCAAGGCTATTTTTTTAAAGGTTGTGCAGACCATTTTGTGGCACATGTTACTGGGCTGATAGGCGGCGGCCATCTTGGGACTAGTGCTGCAGCACAATCTCTCCCAACGTCCATTAATCACTTGTAATAGTGGTCTGTGCCATAGAAATCCTACATCAGGGACTTGGGTGTGCTTGTGTCACCCCTACTAATACCAGTCCACCTGTAATCCATACAGTGAAAAGCCATAAAGTATTCCAGTGAGGGAATTTTTTTTATTTAAAAAGGCCAAGTTAGTTTATCTGGCGTTCAATATACTAGATACAGTTAGGCCTGCGTTTCATACATCTGGAATTAGCAAACTAATGTGCTGGGGTTGGGAAAACATATATGTACCCATACTAGAATCTGTCAAGAAAGCGGTACTCACATATAACAGTCATTCCATCTGTAATCCATACAGTCAAAAGACTGAAAGTATTCCAGTGAGGGAATTTTTTTATTTAAAAAAGGCCAAGTTAGTTTATCTGGCGTTCAATATACTAGATACAGTTAGGCCTGCGTTTCATACATCTGGAATTAGCAAACTAATGTGCTGGGGTTGGGAAAACATATATGTACCCATACTAGAATCTGTCAAAGAAAGCGGTACTCACATATAACAGTCATTCCATCTGTAATCCATACAGTCAAAAGACTGAAAGTATTCCAGTGAGGGAATTTTTTATTTAAAAAGGCCAAGTTAGTTTATCTGGCGTTCAATATACTAGATACAGTTAGGCCTGCGTTTCATACATCTGGAATTAGCAAACTAATGTGCTGGGGTTGGGAAAACATATATGTACCCATACTAGAATCTGTCAAAGAAAGCGGTACTCACATATAACAGTCATTCCATCTGTAATCCATACAGTCAAAAGACTGAAAGTATTCCAGTGAGGGAATTTTTTTATTTAAAAAGGCCAAGTTAGTTTATCTGGCGTTCAATATACTAGATACAGTTAGGCCTGCGTTTCATACATCTGGAATTAGCAAACTAATGTGCTGGGGTTGGGAAAACATATATGTACCCATACTAGAATCTGTCAAAGAAAGCGGTACTCACATATAACAGTCATTCCATCTGTAATCCATACAGTCAAAAGACTGAAAGTATTCCAGTGAGGGAATTTTTTATTTAAAAAGGCCAAGTTAGTTTATCTGGCGTTCAATATACTAGATACAGTTAGGCCTGCGTTTCATACATCTGGAATTAGCAAACTAATGTGCTGGGGTTGGGAAAACATATATGTACCCATACTAGAATCTGTCAAAGAAAGCGGTACTCACATATAACAGTCATTCCATCTGTAATCCATACAGTCAAAAGACTGAAAGTATTCCAGTGAGGGAATTTTTTTATTTAAAAAGGCCAAGTTAGTTTATCTGGCGTTCAATATACTAGATACAGTTAGGCCTGCGTTTCATACATCTGGAATTAGCAAACTAATGTGCTGGGGTTGGGAAAACATATATGTACCCATACTAGAATCTGTCAAAGAAAGCGGTACTCACATATAACAGTCATTCCATCTGTAATCCATACAGTCAAAAGACTGAAAGTATTCCAGTGAGGGAATTTTTTTATTTAAAAAGGCCAAGTTAGTTTATCTGGCGTTCAATATACTAGATACAGTTAGGCCTGCGTTTCATACATCTGGAATTAGCAAACTAATGTGCTGGGGTTGGGAAAACATATATGTACCCATACTAGAATCTGTCAAAGAAAGCGGTACTCACATATAACAGTCATTCCATCTGTAATCCATACAGTCAAAAGACTGAAAGTATTCCAGTGAGGAATTTTTTATTTAAAAAAGGCCAAGTTAGTTTATCTGGCGTTCAATATACTAGATACAGTTAGGCCTGCGTTTCATACATCTGGAATTAGCAAACTAATGTGCTGGGGTTGGGAAAACATATATGTACCCATACTAGAATCTGTCAAAGAAAGCGGTACTCACATATAACAGTCATTCCATCTGTAATCCATACAGTCAAAAGACTGAAAGTATTCCAGTGAGGGAATTTTTTATTTAAAAAAGGCCAAGTTAGTTTATCTGGCGTTCAATATACTAGATACAGTTAGGCCTGCGTTTCATACATCTGGAATTAGCAAACTAATGTGCTGGGGTTGGGAAAACATATATGTACCCATACTAGAATCTGTCAAAGAAAGCGGTACTCACATATAACAGTCATTCCATCTGTAATCCATACAGTCAAAAGACTGAAAGTATTCCAGTGAGGGAATTTTTTTATTTAAAAAAGGCCAAGTTAGTTTATCTGGCGTTCAATATACTAGATACAGTTAGGCCTGCGTTTCATACATCTGGAATTAGCAAACTAATGTGCTGGGGTTGGGAAAACATATATGTACCCATACTAGAATCTGTCAAAGAAAGCGGTACTCACATATAACAGTCATTCCATCTGTAATCCATACAGTCAAAAGACTGAAAGTATTCCAGTGAGGGAATTTTTTTATTTAAAAAGGCCAAGTTAGTTTATCTGGCGTTCAATATACTAGATACAGTTAGGCCTGCGTTTCATACATCTGGAATTAGCAAACTAATGTGCTGGGGTTGGGAAAACATATATGTACCCATACTAGAATCTGTCAAAGAAAGCGGTACTCACATATAACAGTCATTCCATCTGTAATCCATACAGTCAAAAGACTGAAAGTATTCCAGTGAGGGAATTTTTTATTTAAAAAAGGCCAAGTTAGTTTATCTGGCGTTCAATATACTAGATACAGTTAGGCCTGCGTTTCATACATCTGGAATTAGCAAACTAATGTGCTGGGGTTGGGAAAACATATATGTACCCATACTAGAATCTGTCAAAGAAAGCGGTACTCACATATAACAGTCATTCCATCTGTAATCCATACAGTCAAAAGACTGAAAGTATTCCAGTGAGGGAATTTTTTTATTTAAAAAGGCCAAGTTAGTTTATCTGGCGTTCAATATACTAGATACAGTTAGGCCTGCGTTTCATACATCTGGAATTAGCAAACTAATGTGCTGGGGTTGGGAAAACATATATGTACCCATACTAGAATCTGTCAAAGAAAGCGGTACTCACATATAACAGTCATTCCATCTGTAATCCATACAGTCAAAAGACTGAAAGTATTCCAGTGAGGGAATTTTTTATTTAAAAAAGGCCAAGTTAGTTTATCTGGCGTTCAATATACTAGATACAGTTAGGCCTGCGTTTCATACATCTGGAATTAGCAAACTAATGTGCTGGGGTTGGGAAAACATATATGTACCCATACTAGAATCTGTCAAAGAAAGCGGTACTCACATATAACAGTCATTCCATCTGTAATCCATACAGTCAAAAGACTGAAAGTATTCCAGTGAGGGAATTTTTTTATTTAAAAAAGGCCAAGTTAGTTTATCTGGCGTTCAATATACTAGATACAGTTAGGCCTGCGTTTCATACATCTGGAATTAGCAAACTAATGTGCTGGGGTTGGGAAAACATATATGTACCCATACTAGAATCTGTCAAAGAAAGCGGTACTCACATATAACAGTCATTCCATCTGTAATCCATACAGTCAAAAAGACTGAAAGTATTCCAGTGAGGGAATTTTTTATTTAAAAAAGGCCAAGTTAGTTTATCTGGCGTTCAATATACTAGATACAGTTAGGCCTGCGTTTCATACATCTGGAATTAGCAAACTAATGTGCTGGGGTTGGGAAAACATATATGTACCCATACTAGAATCTGTCAAAGAAAGCGGTACTCACATATAACAGTCATTCCATCTGTAATCCATACAGTCAAAAGACTGAAAGTATTCCAGTGAGGGAATTTTTTATTTAAAAAGGCCAAGTTAGTTTATCTGGCGTTCAATATACTAGATACAGTTAGGCCTGCGTTTCATACATCTGGAATTAGCAAACTAATGTGCTGGGGTTGGGAAAACATATATGTACCCATACTAGAATCTGTCAAAGAAAGCGGTACTCACATATAACAGTCATTCCATCTGTAATCCATACAGTCAAAAGACTGAAAGTATTCCAGTGAGGAATTTTTTTATTTAAAAAAGGCCAAGTTAGTTTATCTGGCGTTCAATATACTAGATACAGTTAGGCCTGCGTTTCATACATCTGGAATTAGCAAACTAATGTGCTGGGGTTGGGAAAACATATATGTACCCATACTAGAATCTGTCAAAGAAAGCGGTACTCACATATAACAGTCATTCCATCTGTAATCCATACAGTCAAAAGACTGAAAGTATTCCAGTGAGGGAATTTTTTATTTAAAAAGGCCAAGTTAGTTTATCTGGCGTTCAATATACTAGATACAGTTAGGCCTGCGTTTCATACATCTGGAATTAGCAAACTAATGTGCTGGGGTTGGGAAAACATATATGTACCCATACTAGAATCTGTCAAAGAAAGCGGTACTCACATATAACAGTCATTCCATCTGTAATCCATACAGTCAAAAAGACTGAAAGTATTCCAGTGAGGGGATTTTGCTTATAAAAAATAATATATTTCATTGTGAGTGCGAGTTGAATCGCAACAATGAAGAAAAATACTATTAAGGGACGAGGGCGCGGTCGTGGTGGTGTCCGTGGAGCCTCTGTTGCTGGTAGAGGACGTGGCCGTTCGGCTAGGCGCACACAGTAGGGAGCGAACTCCCTCAACTAGCCGGCAGAATGTACCGCAATATCTCGTGGGGCCCAATGCCGCTCTTAGGATGGTAAGGCCTGAGCAGGTACAGGCATTAATCGATTGGGTGGCCGACAGTGCTTCCAGCACGTTCACCACATGGTCTTCCACCCAGTCTTCTGCGGAAAGCGCACAGGTGGCACCTGAAAACCAAGCCCATCAGTCTGTCACATCACCCCCAAGCATATCAGGGAAACGGTCTGAGCCACAAGTTATGCAGCAGTCTCTTCTTCTGTTTGAAGACTCTGCTTCCAGGGTTTCCCAGGGGCGTCCACCTAGCCCTTCCCCAGTGGAGGAAGACATACCATGCACTGGCGCACAACCACTTATGTCTCCAGATGAAGAGGACATGGGAATACCACCACAGCAGAGTCACCGACTCTCTGATGATGATCGAAACACAGGTGCCCACTGCCGCGTCTTTTTGCAGTGTGCAGACTGAACAGGAGGAGGTCAGGGAGGGAGACTGGGTGGAAGACGATGCAGAGGACGATGAGGTCTTAGACCCCACATGGACTGAAGGTCGTGGCGATGACTTTCACAGTTCAGAGGAAGAGGTAGTGGTGAGACCGAGACAACAGCGAAGCCAAAGAGGAGCAGGGGGCCAAAGCAGACGAGCCGCCGCCCCAGAGTTCGCCTGCTACTGGACATCGCCAACAGGGACCCAGCCCCACAAAGGCAGCTTCAAAGAGTTCCCTGGCATGGCACTTCTTTAAACAATGTCCTACCGACAAGACCCGAGTGACTTGCACGCTCTGCCATCAGAGCCTGAGGCGAGGCATTAGCGTTCTGAACCTCAGCACAACCTGCATGACCAGGCATCTACATGCAAAGCATGAACTGCAGTGGGGTACACACCTTAAAAACCAGGCACTCGCTGAGGCTCCCCCTGCTCCCTCTACCGCTGCTGCCTCGGCTTCCGCCTCGAGAGGAATGTTGCCACCTGCCGAGCAGCAAACAGAGGATGTGCCACCGACACCACCACCACCGCCACCGTCAACTAGCGTCTCCACTATATCACACAGCAGCGTTCAGCTCTCAATATCTCAAACCTTAGAGAGGAAGCGCAAATTCCCCGAGTCACCCTCGAGGCCCTTGGCCTGAACGCCAGCATTTCTAAACTGCTGGCCTTTGAAATGCTGTCATTCCGGCTGGTGGACACAGACAGCTTCAAACAGCTGATGGCCATGGCTGTCCCGCAGTATGTGGTTCCCAGCCGCCACTACTTCTCCAAGACAGCCGTGCCTTCCCTGCACATGCAAGTGTCCGATAAAATCAAGTGTGCACTGCGCAGCGCCATTTGTGGCAAGGTCCACCTAACCACAGATACGTGGACCAGTAAGCACGGCCAGGGACGCTATATCTCACTAACTGCACACTGGATGAATGTAGTGGCGGCTGGGCCCCGGCGGACAGTTCCTTGGCGCACGTCCTTCCGCCCCCTAGGATCGCAGGGCATCATTCTCTGCCTCCTGTAGCCTCCTCCTCCTACTCGGCTTCCTCCTCCACTGCTTCCACCAGCTCATCCGGTCAGCCACACACCTTCACCACCAACTTCAGCACAGCCCGGGGTAAGCGTCAGCAGGCCATTCTGAAACTCATATGTTTGGGGACAGGCCCCACAGCGCGCAGGAGTTGTGGCGGGGTATTGAACAACAGACCGGCGAGTGGTTTCTGCCGGTGGGCCTCAAGCCAGGCCTGGTGGTATGCGATAATGGGCGAAATCTCGTGGCAGCTCTGGGACTAGCCGGTTTGGCGCACATCCCTTGCCTGGCGCATGTGCTGAACTTGGTGGTGCAGAGGTTCATTCACCACTACCCCAACATGTCAGAGCTGCTGCATAAAGTGCGGGCCGTCTGTGCGCGCTTCCGCCGTTCACATCCTGCCGCTGCTCGCCTGTCTGCGCTACAGCGGAACTCGGCCTTCCCGCTCACCGCCTCATATGCGGCGTGCCCACCCGGTGGAACTCCACCTTGCACATGCTGGAGAGACTGTGCGAGCAGCAGCAGGCCATAGTGGAGTTTCAGCTGCAGCACGCTCGCGTCAGTCGTACTGCCGAACAGCACCACTTCACCACCAATGATTGGGCCTCCATGCGAGACCTGTGTGCCCTGCTGCGCTGTTTCGAGTACTCCACCAACATGGCCAGTGGCGATGACACTGTTATCAGCGTTACAATACCACTTCTATGTCTCCTTGAGAAAACACTTAGGGCAATGATGTTAGAGGAGGTGGCCCAGGTGGAGGAGGAGGAGGAGGATGAGGGCTCGTTCCTAACACTTTCGGGCCAGTCTGTTCGAAGTGGCTCAGAGGGAGGTTTGTTTAAGCAGCAGAGGACAGGTTCACAGAGTCGCCAGCCAAGGCACTGTACTGGAGGACGAGGAGGATGAGGAGGAGGAGGTGGAGGGGACGAGGATGACGCAAGTTCACAGCGGGGTGGCAGCCCAGGCCCATCACTGGTGCGTGGCTGGGGGATACGGTGGACGATGACGATCGCCTCCCACAGAGGACAGCTTGTCCTTACCCATGGGTAGCCTGGCCCACATGAGCGAATATATGCTCCAATGCCTGCGCAACGACAGCAGAGTTGCCCACGTTTTAACGTGTGCAGACTACTGGGTGGCCACCCTGCTGGATCCCCGGTATAAAGACAATGTGCCCACTTTAATTCCTGAACTGGAGCGCGACCGTAAGATGCGCGAGTACAAGCACTGCGCTGATAGAGCGCTCTTGAGAGCATTCCCACATGTCACAGGGGAACAGGTGGAAGGTGAAGGCAGAGGAGTGGCAAGAGGTCGCCAACGCAGCTGTGTCACGGCCAGCTCATCTGAGGGCAGGGTTAGCATGGCAGAAATGTGGAAAAGTTTTGTCTCCACGCCACAGCTATCTGCACCGACACCTGATACGGAGCGTGTTAGCAGGAGGCAGCATTTCACTAACATGGTTGAACAGTATGTCTGCACACCCCTCCACATCCTGACGGATGGTTCGGCCCCATTCAACTACTGGGTTTCGAAATTGTCCACGTGGCCAGAGTTAGCATGTTATGCCTTGGAGGTGCTTTCCTGCCCGGCGGCCAGCGTTTTATCTGAGCAGCGTATTCAGCACGGCAGGGCGTCATTACTGACAAGCGCAGCCGCCTGTCCACAGCCAACGTGGACAAGCTGACCTTCATAAAGATGAACCAGGCATGGATCCCACAGGACCTGTCCCTCCCTTGTGCAGAGTAGTCCTTATTAACTGCCTAAAACATGTCTTGTTGTGCTACGGGCCACTTCTTTATTTGATACAAATTTTATGAAACCCACAGTTGAATGAAACTCTTCTCTGTCTGGGCGCCGGGGCCTAACCAGATGAAAGTGGCCGGTTAAACTAACGGGTGACATGAAGCCATAACCTCTGCCATGCTACCTCTGTCTTCTGTCTGGGTGCTGAGGCCTAAGTCAAATAAAGCGGTCTTCTGCTGTGCTGGGGATATGAAGCTAATCTCTGACCTCTCTCCTCTGTCTGGGTCCAAAGGCCTAAATCACTGAAAGAGGCCTTCTCCTGTGGTGTGTGATATGATGCCAGAATATGTGCTGTGGGGCCTCTCTCCTCTTCCTGGGTGCAGGGGTCAAATAAACTAAATTGTGGCCTACTCCTGTGGTGGTTGATATGATGCCTGATTCTCTGATGTGGAACCTCTCTCCTCTGTTTGGGTGAAGGGGTCAAAGTAACTAAATGGTGGCTTCTCCTGTGGTGGCTGATATGATGCCAGAATATGTGCTGTGGGGCCTCTCTCCTCTTCCTGGGTGCAGGGGTCAAAGTAACTCAATGGTGGCTTCTCCTGTGGTGGCTGATATGATGCCAGAATATGTGCTGTGGTGCCTCTCTCCTCTTCCTGGGTGCGGGGTCAAAGTAACTCAATGGTGGCTTCTCCTGTGGTGGCTGATATGATGCCAGAATATGTGCTGTGGTGCCTCTCTCCTCTTCCTGGGTGCGGGGTCAAAGTAACTCAATGGTGGCTTCTCCTGTGGTGGCTGATATGATGCCAGAATATGTGCTGTGGGGCCTCTCTCCTCTTCCTGGGTGCAGGGGTCAAAGTAACTCAATGGTGGCTTCTCCTGTGGTGGTTAGTATGATGCCAGAATATGTGCTGTGGGGCCTCTCTCCTCTTCCTGGGTGCAGGGGTCAAAGTAACTCAATGGTGGCTTCTCCTGTGGTGGCTGATATGATGCCAGAATATGTGCTGTGGTGCCTCTCTCCTCTTCCTGGGTGCGAGGGTCAAAGTAACTCAATGGTGGCTTCTCCTGTGGTGGTTAGTATGATGCCAGAATATGTGCTGTGGGGCCTCTCTCCTCTTCCTGGGTGCAGGGGTCAAAGTAACTCAATGGTGGCTTCTCCTGTGGTGGCTGATATGATGCCAGAATATGTGCTGTGGTGCCTCTCTCCTCTTCCTGGGTGCGGGGGTCAAAGTAACTCAATGGTGGCTTCTCCTGTGGTGGCTGATATGATGCCAGAATATGTGCTGTAGGGCCTCTCTCCTCTTCCTGGGTGCAGGGGTCAAAGTAACTCAATGGTGGCTTCTCCTGTGGTGGTTAGTATGATGCCAGAATATGTGCTGTGGGGCCTCTCTCCTCTTCCTGGGTGCAGGGGTCAAAGTAACTCAATGGTGGCTTCTCCTGTGGTGGCTGATATGATGCCAGAATATGTGCTGTGGTGCCTCTCTCCCTCTTCCTGGGTGCGGGGTCAAAGTAACTCAATGGTGGCTTCTCCTGTGGTGGCTGAGTATGATGCCAGAATATGTGCTGTGGGGCCTCTCTCCTCTTCCTGGGTGCAGGGGTCAAAGTAACTCAATGGTGGCTTCTCCTGTGGTGGCTGATATGATGCCAGAATATGTGCTGTGGTGCCTCTCTCCTCTTCCTGGGTGCAGGGGTCAAAGTAACTCAATGGTGGCTTCTCCTGTGGTGGCTGATATGATGCCAGAATATGTGCTGTGGGGCCTCTCTCCTCTTCCTGGGTGCAGGGGTCAAAGTAACTCAATGGTGGCTTCTCCTGTGGTGGTTAGTATGATGCCAGAATATGTGCTGTGGGGCCTCTCTCCTCTTCCTGGGTGCAGGGGTCAAAGTAACTCAATGGTGGCTTCTCCTGTGGTGGCTGATATGATGCCAGAATATGTGCTGTGGTGCCTCTCTCCTCTTCCTGGGTGCAGGGGTCAAAGTAACTAAATGGTGGCTTCTCCTGTGGTGGTTGATATGATGCCTGATTCTCTGCTGTGAAACCTCTCTCCTCCATCTGGGTGTAGGGGTCAAAGTCTTTCAAAGTCGCCTTCTCCTGTGCTGATTGATATAAAGCTGATGGTTGTGCCATCTGACATGGTTGCCAGGGTCTGATTCAATGGGGGCCTACTCCTGTGGTGGGTGATCTAAATGCCTGATTCTCTGCTGTGAAACCTCTCTCCTCCGTCTGGGTGTAGGGGTCAAAGTCATTCAAAGTCGCCTTCTCCTGTGCTGATTGATATGAAGCTGATGGTTGTGCCATCTGACATGGTTGCCGGGGTCCCATTAAATTGGGGCCTACTCCTGTGGTGGGTGATCTAAATGCCTGATTCTCTGCTTTGAAACCTCTCTCCTCCGTCCGGGTGTAGGGGTCCAAAGTCTGTCAAAGTCGCCTTCTCCTGTGCTGATTGATATAAAGCTTATGCTTGTGCCATCTGACATGGTTGCCGGGGTCTGATTCAATGGTGGCCTACTCCTGTGGTGGGTGATCTAAATGCCTGATTCTCTGCTGTGTAACCTCTCTCCTCCGTCTGGGTGTAGGGGTCAAAGTAACTAAATGGTGGCCTACTCCTGTGGTGGGTGATATGATGCCTGGTTCTCTGCTGTGGGACCTCTCTCCTTTGTCTGGGTGCTGTGGTCAAAATAATAGTAAGTGACCTTCTCCATTGGTGGGTGACTTGAAGCCTGATTCTGTGCTATGGGACCTCACTCCAATTAATATTGTTTAATTTTTATTTATTTTATGTTAACTCATCATTTCCCTATCTACATTTGTTTGCAGGGGATTTAACTACATTTTGCTGCCTTTTGCAGCCCTCTAGCCCTTTCCGGGTGTGTTTTACAGCCTTTTTAGTGCCCAAAAGTTCGGGTCCCCATTGACTTCTATGGGGTTCGGGTTCGGGATGAAGTTCGGGTCGAGTTCGGATCCCGAACCCGAACATTTTTCGAAAGTTCGGCCGAACTCGTCGAACCCGAACATCCAGGTGTTCGCTCAACTCTACACATGATCCCTCACTGCTTCTAGCTTGTGGGCCAATGAGAAGGCTGCAATATCTTTGATTTTAGGAGTAGTGTTGAATGCAAATTTTCGTAATGTGAATTTTTTAAATTGCCGATTTACGCAATCAAGAAAATAATGAGTGGAGATAAAGAATTTTTCGAATTTCCGAATATATGGCGAATATTCGCCCAAATATTTGCAAAATATCACAAATTCGAATATTGCCCCTGCCACTTATCACTAGTCATTACATCAGCAAGCGATCACCGAAGCAATTGCCAAGAGACAACAGTATGCGTGCACGCATCCAACGGCGCAGAAGCTGAACGTGCTCCTGTCCAGGATGCTGGTGCTTCAGTCCCTCCCTTTCCAAGTGGTGGACTCTACACCTTTCAGAGAACTTATTGATTGTGCTGAGCCAGGGTTTAAGAGTCCCAAGCCATCATTTCTTTGCGAAAAAAGGCAGTACCAGCCCTGCACACGCACATGTAGAAAATAAGGTAGGCCAGTCCTTGAACCTGTTGGTGTCGGCCCAAAGTGCACGGCAGCACCGACGAGTAGAGCTGTAACTACGGTCAGGGACAATACATGTCCTTTACGGCCCAATGGGTGAACGTGGTTGATGCACAGCCACACCAGCAACTTAGACAGGTCACGCCGCTTCCGCCTCCACGTTGTCACGCCATTGTCTGACTCTGCCTCCTCAATGTCTGACTCTGCCTCCTCATCCTCCAGCATGTCCTCAGCCTCCACTGCAGGGACAAGTCACAGTGCCCCTCCAGCATACCACATGTACAGGGCTCGGCGGGGTCACGCTGTTCTGCACCTGGTTTGCCTTGGTGAAGAGAGTCACACAGCGGAGGAACTGCTCTGTGTGATGCATCAAGAAATCGAATCCTGGCTTTCTCTGCCACAATTGAAAATCGGAACCAGGCTGACCGACAATGGGAAGAACATGGTGTCTGCGCTGCATCAAGAAAGCCTGAGCCATGCGCCCTGCATGGCACACGTGTTAAATCTGGTTATTAAGTGGTTCCTGAAGTCTTCCACCCATCTGCAAGACATCCTAAAAATGCCAAGGAAACTTTGCATGCACTTCAGCCACTCGTACACCACAAAGCACAACCTCCTTGAGCTGAAGCGGGAGAACGTCATCCCCCAACAGAGGCTGATATGTGATGTTTTCACCTTTTGAAATTCCACCCTCCATAGGTTGGACCGACAATACGAACAGAGAAAGGCCATCAGCGATTTCTTGATGATGCAAGCAGATAGTAGTACTCCCCTGTGTAACTTCGATGTCTGACAGTGGCAGTTCATGCGTGACACATGCTGTTTGCTCAGGTCCTTTAAGGATGCCACGTTATTTGTCAGTCGCCAGGACTACGGAATGAGATTTGTCATTCCACTGCTTCATGTCCTGGAACATATGGTGGTAACAATGGCAGGTCAGGGGACAAGTGATGGGGCCCCTCAATCTCACGGCCATATGAGCCCTGTGGGGGCTGAACTAGAAGAGGAGGAGGGGGAGGAGGACATTGGAGCACAGGCAATGTGTAGCCAACTGGGTGTTTTTTCTACTCAGCTGACAGGACAGGAGGAGCAGGAGCAGCCAGAGGAGCTACAGGGTGATGAGTAAGACGAGACATAGGACCCGGACACACCGTGGCAGTATGCAGTGGAGATGGAGGCAGGGAGTCCCTCCGAGTCACTTGCACAAATGGCATGATGCATGCTCACTTTCTTGCGTAGTGACAGACGAATTGTCAACATTCAGCAGAGGGATGACTTCTGGCTCTCCAGCTTGTTGGACCCTTGCTACGGGTCCAGAATGGGGGCTCTTTTTATACCCACCGAGAGGGAGGACCAACTGAACTACTACAGAGACTCCTATGTAGTCAGTTGGCAGCTGCCTATCTGCTCCATCGTGCATCCTCTCTTAGGTCTGACCAGGGGGACCCTCTGCGTTCACGTTCCACTGACATGGCTGCTGAGGAGGAGTGGTGTTGCAGGAGCAGTACCAGCTCCATCAGCAGCAGTCTGGGTCTACTGTCGCTGATTGGTAGCTTTCTTCACCCGCATAGTAAAGAAACTACTCACCAGCAACAGCAGGTAGACCTGGAGCAGAACCTGAACCAACAGGTGGAGGCATACTTGGGCTGCACCCTGCCACCCCACATTGAAGATCCGCTGGACTACTGGGTAGCCAAACTGGATTTGTGGCCACAACTAGCAGGGTTTGCCCTGGAAAAGCTGTTCTGCCCGGCCAGTAGTGTGGCATCAGAGCAGGTGTTTAGTGCGGCGGGGGACATAGTTACCCCAATAAGAACTCGCCTGTCCACCCAAAATGATGGGTCAAGATGAATCAGGATTGGATCAGCCAGGATTTCCAACCACCAATTCCTGATGCATCATACTAGATCAGTGATGGGCAACGTGCGGCTCTCCAGCTGTTGCTAAACTACAACTCCCACCATGCCCTGCAGTAGGCTGATAGCTATAGACAGGCTTTTCATGCTGGGAGTTGTAGTTCTGCAACAGCTGGAGAGCCGCACGTTGCCCATCACTGGACTAGATCATCCATGGTTTCACACCAACACTTTGATACAAGAGACCGGTTTCTTCTGACTACCTGCCTCAGCTACTACTTTGATGCTGCAACCCGCCTGATGTCACACATCTGATGCCAAGTGCTCCTTATTTCACCCACCTTCATCAGCAGATACTGGAATTGCCACCCACCACCACACTCTGTTACCGGGTGATTTTGTGGTCTCCTGATGCAGCTGCTGCTGCCATCTCCAAACTATGTCACCTTGCCACTCTGTGGTACCCTCCTGATGCTGCTGCTACTGCCGTCTCCACATAATGTCACCTAGCCACTCTGTGGTCTCCTCATGCTGCTGCCATATCCACACTATGTCACCTTGCCACTCTGTGGCCTCCTGATGCTACCACCACCTCCAAACTATGTCACCTTGCTGCTCTGTGGTCTGCTGCTGCCATCTCCACACTATGTCACCTTGCCACTCTGCGGTATCCTCCTTCTGCTGCTGCTACTGCCATCTCCACACTATATCACCTGGCCACTCTGTGGTATCCTGCTGCTGCTGCCATCTCCACACTATGTCACCTTGCCACTCTGTTGTCTACTCATGCTGCTGCCATCTCCACACTATGTCACCATGCCACTCTGTGGTATCCTACTGATGCTGCTGCTGCTACTGCCATCTTCACAATATGTCCCCTTGCCACTTTGTGGTAACCTGCTGCTGCCATCTCCAAACTATGTGACCTTGCATGTGACCTTGCCACTCAGTCATTGTGCCACTCTGTGGCCTCCTTGAACTGCCGCCACCTGCAGACTCTGTTATTGTGCCACTTGGTGGCCTCCTTCCACTATTTTGGCTTTGGGCCTGTCTGACATCATCATTTATTTGACCTTTCTTCTGATCTGTCAGAAGGAAGGAAAAATGAGACGCACAATGGATCATCTCTGTGTAGCAGCTGTAAGGCATGTATGGTCCCATCAGAATTGGCTTATGATTTGGTAGCCAAAAGCAGGAGTGGAGTTATTTTTTCCGTTTTGGCCCTGTGACTGCCCAAATAAGTGAAGTGTGCAGTGATTCTAAAGCAACGCTTGTCATCTGATGTCATACGGACTCATAGTATTGTTTCACTACCACAGCAGACTCCGTATACGTTTTACTGAAAGGCACAGTGTTCTACACCACTATAAAGGTTCTCAGCAGCCAGGAAATTGCAGTTTTTAATGTAATTTGCTGCAAATATATTTGGATCAAATTCAATTTTTCCCGAAAAATTTGGTGGACTGCCAAATCAAATTTTTGAAAAATTCACTAATCTCTAGTCTATTCCACTACCAACAGCCTCTACAGTGGGGAAGTGGACTTCAGAACTGGAGGTCTGGTCTGATGAATTATGTTAGCTTTTACATAATGTGGACAGCTGGACGCGGAAGAAGGCAAGGAAGCAGAAACAAGGTGTTTCTCTGGGCAATGTTCTACAGGGAAATCTTGGGTTCTGGCATTCATGTGTATTTTGACAGCATCCTCCAGATCTCGTACAGCTCTTCATGACGACTGTATTCTCTAATGGCAATATGTCATGCTCACCATACACAATGTCCTTTAGTGCAACTCTTGTCTTTACCAGTGTCAGGATACTATTTTCTCTAACTCTGATTTGCAAATCCAAGTCTTCTTTTTAGGATGCATTCAGCACTATTATGTTCTGTTAAAGGGGTTTGCCACTTCAGCAAATAGCATTTAGTATGCAGATAAAGTTTCCATGGTTATGACCACCCTGCAGTCCAGGAGCATGGCTGTGCTTGTACACTATAGAAAATAGTACCAGCTTACATGAGCTCCCACTGCCCCCGGCCACCACAGAGGCTGATGCTTTCTCCTATAATCTGCAAGCACGACCACCACTGATGGATTGCAGGCTGGTTGTAACTATGGAAACGAGCTGTGTATAATGTGATGGAAAAATAAATCAAGCTAGAAAAGGAAGCCATATGGACAATAACAGTTGTAAGAGTAATGAGGTCTTCACTAATATTACACTGACATAAGTCATATAGCATGAATGATTATAATATATATATATATATATATATATATATATATGTGGTCAGGGCTACGGACACGAAAGCCGAAGAGCCCTAGTGGGATAAACACCGAGACCCACCGTAACTGCAAGACGCATCTTACCTAACTAAATGGCTAGTGGTGTGCCTGTAGCCATGTCCGTGGGTAGGCCTATAAAAGGGTGGCATACCCTGTAGAAGTGAAAATAGAAAGGGAGGAAGGGTGGGGCAACTGAGAAAACGCCCGCCCCTAGGTTGGGCTGTGCCTGGTTTAAGTAGAGCCTCCGCCCCTCCCACAATCGCAGCCCAATCAGACTGCCATACTTGTGGTCAGGGCTACGGACACGAAAGCCGAAGAGCCCTAGTGGGATAAACACCGAGCCCCACCGTAACTGCAAGACGCATCTTACCTAACTAAATGGCTAGTGGTGTGCCTGTAGCCATGTCCGTGGGTAGGCCTATAAAAGGGTGGCAAAAACCAGACATGTAGGGTGAAAAGAGACTTGAATGGCCTGTACAAAGAAACCCCTGATCTAAACTGCGAAGCAATATCTCCCACGAGAGTTCGGGTACATAAGTCAACCATAATGATGCCTGCATCCATCCAGCGGATAGAGCCAGGACAGAATTCTGAATGTCGCAGATACTGCCCCAATGCACGAGGGAGGAACTGGGAAACGCTTCAGAAGGAAGCGTGGACGATACTAACTAAACCTGAAGACTTGGTTGTGGTGTGAGCACTGACAAATTCCCCCTAGCCTTATGAGACCGGAGAACTGAGAGCCTAACTGTCTAGACTATGTAAAGAAGGGCCCGAAGAATACCATGTAGGCCAGGAGAGGATGTAAAGCAATAAGCTAAGAACGTAGTATATGGAATCCTGTTGATGCCCTCACGCGAGTGAAGGAGTGCAAATGCGGTAAGCTGCTGCCAATTTAGTTCGCAGACCTGGCTGATTGAAAAGGTAACCGGCATTGTAATACAAATGACAAATATGAGGGATAAACAAGAAAATAACTAAAAAAGTTGACAGGCGAATATCGTGAACACGAGACCAGAGTGTCATTCAGTACGAGAACCTGAAAGTAGGTGGCCGAAGACACCAATGACTTGAACTCCGGAAATTGAAGTCTGGTCCTGGGGGGGGGGGGAGCATAGCCAGACAGGTGATCTGTCGACCAGGCAGGAGTTTGTGAGCTGGCCACATTGATTATTGAACGTGAAGAAAAACATAAGCGGGCAACCAACTATGGTGATTGAAAACGTAGGATTAAGAATGCAACAAGTACAGACAATAGGTTTAAAACAGAAGCCTAAGTGTGACATAAATAATTGAATGTGGATGATTGGGATGTAATGGGCTAAGGACGTTGAGTTAGAGAACAAGGGCCTAACAAAATGAACAAGAGCTATGACACCCGGGGGTGGCCCACGCTCCAATGACAATAATGATACGTTGTATGTGGCGGCAGCGGCGCCGCCGCCCATCCTGTATGTACCACGATTAAGTCTATTAGTATGTTTCTGGAATCGGCTTCCTGTCAGCCAAGCATAGCGAATGACCTACCATAATCCCTGCCAAGCACTAAATTGTCCGCAGAGAGAACGAAATGGTAATAAGGAGTGACCAGCAAAGGAAGCGATGCAGAAATGAGGAGCAAACAGAAAGAATCCATGCAGCACCCAAAGTCTGCCAGAAGAAGCCTGTCCAGAAGAGGGACAGTAGTAAAGACTAAACCCGGAGAGTAAGCATATCCAACTATCCGGTGAAGGTAGCTGTGCAGTAAAAGATTCTCCAGCCGAGGGAGCAGTGCAGTAAAGCAAGTGCCCGGCAGAGGGAGCAAAGCGACGGTGGAACCAGCAGGGAGAGTGGTGCCATAAGAGGAGAGTCTGGTGAAAAGCTATGTGGTGATAAGGAGAGACCAGCCAAGGAAATTACGACTGTGAAGCAGAACAAAATGGTGAATAATAAATTAAGTTTGCCGAGGGGACTAGAAGAACAGGAGAGAGCAATGGCAAGGACTGCCTGGTGGGTGGAGCCGCACCGCGATACCGCCTGTGGTATGCAGAACGAATGCATATGCACATACGATACCTAACTGGCAGACCGCAGGAAGTTATAACTATGATAATTAAAACCGAGGGTCTAGCCTGAATACCGGACAGGCTAATGTTACTAAAAAAGTCGCCTGACCCGCATGGCAGGTGACCCTAACCAGGCTGAGCTCCATTAAGGAAGAGTACGCCTGGGGAAGCGTGGCAGACAAAGGATGCACCACCGACAGACTTTGGAGAAGTGGCCTACGCCCGGATGAACAAATAAGCAGATATGGGTGTGAGACATTTGGGCCAAATCAACCTGGATGCACAGAAGTTCAACCCACCAGGTAAATCACCAGGCAGGATGAAAAACAGTCATCGGTCCCCCGAAACCATGGGGTCGAAGCAGTCATCGTGCCCCCGAAGCCATGGGGCCGAAGTGGTCATCGTGCCCCCGAAGCCATGGGGCCGAAGCGGTCATCATGCCCCCGAAGCCATGGAGCCGAAGCGGTCATCGTGCCCCCGAAGCCATGGGGCCGAAGCGTTCATCGTGCCCCTGAAGCCATGGGGCCGGAAGTGGTCATCGTGCCCCCGAAGCCACGGGGCCGAAGCGGTCATCGTGCCCCCAAAGCCATGGGGCCGAAGCGGTCATCGTGCCCCCGAAGCCATGGGGCCGAAGTGATCATCGTGCCCCCGAAGCCATGGGGCCGAAGCGGTAATCGTGCCCCCGAAGCCATGGAGCCGAAGCAGTCGCCGAGCCCCCAGCCATAGGGGCGAAGCAGTCATTGAGCCCTCAAGCCATGGGGCGAAGCAGCCTTCGAGCCCCCGAAGCCATGGAGCCGAAGGAATCAGCGAGCCCTCAAGCCATGGGGCGAAGCCGCCTTCGAGCCCCCGAAGCCATGGAGCCAAAGCAATCAGCGAGCCCTCGAAGCCATGGGGCCGAAGCAGTCAGCGGGCCCTCAAAGCCATGAGGCCAAGCAGTCATGGGGTCCCCAAGCCATGAAGCAAAAGCGAACATGGGGCCCCCCCAAATCCTGAGGCCAAGTAATCATATGGGCCCCCAAGCCATGAGACCCGAGCCACCGTAGGGGGCCCCCATAGCCATGAGGCCAAAGCAAACATGGGCCCCCAAAGCATTGAGGCCACAGAAATCGCGAGGACCTCAAGTCATGAGGCCAAGCAGCCATGGGGCCCACAAGGCATGCGGCCAAGCAGACATAGGGCCCCTAGCGCCATGAGCCCAAGGCAGTCATGGGACCCCCAGGGCCATGAGACCAAAGTAGTCATGAGGTCCCCAAGCCGTAAGGTCAAGGTAGTCCTCGAGACCCTGATGCCAAGGGGCCGAAGCGGTCATCATGCCCCCGACACCATGGGGTCGGAGCGGTCATGGAATCCCTGCTCCCTAAGGCCAAAGCAGTCATGGGGCCTCCGCGTCCATGAGGCCAAAGCAATCAAGGGGCCGCCGCGGCCTTGTGTCCCAAGCAATTAAGGGGCCCCTGGGGCCATGAGGCCATCCTAGATGTACGTGATGGGTGAAGATAAATAAGAATGAGCCCAACATGATGGAAAAAGCAGCAACTAAGATGATTGGGACGTCTAAAAGTGGCCTGGAAAGGAACGTGATTGCTGACAGGTATGGACATTAGTAATCCGTACAACGGACATAAGCATAAAAAACCGAAACCAGCCATAAAACTTAAAAATGCAAACGTGGAATATGAACCGGAGAAGAGAGAACAACCAAAACCTGAGGCATTGCGATTTGCAAAGTCAAGTCCCTTGTCGTGACAAACAACTGAAAAACTTGAAAGAAACAGTAGGAAGCTCAAACCCTAATGACCCACTGGCCTCAGCTGAGAGGCTGTTTATTGAACTGGGGCAGTGGGAGCAATCTTAGTGAATACAAACCAGAAGTAAAGCAGAGCAGACAAAAGATTTTTTATTTTTTTTGCTTGCAACTAGAGAAAAGACCCACATGATGTATACGCGCAGAAAAACCAGATGTAAAGGAAATGACCATTGATGCCTGTCATGTTTGACAGGAGAGTGGCACCGGAGCCACCAACTGCCTCAGTGTGACTATCGAGTAAAACAACCGTGGCGTAGAAACCAACAGGAGAATGTGGCTTGAATGGGAGCATGGTGTGCCAGCAGATGGGTGACTGTGGACCTGGAATGAGTAAAACCTAAAAAAAAACATGGTATAACCAAAATGCGGACCTGAATTTGAGCGGAATAAGATAGCGCCGCGACAGCGAACGCATAGACGCAGTTCTAGCGGGGAATGGAGTATAGTACTAGATGTAACAGCAAATGTGTGAACTCAGCTAGAGCGTGAAAGGAGTATTAACTTGCTGTAACAGCCGACGTAAGATGCGGCCATGGATGGGCGGGAACATTGAGACGTAAACGTGAAAGTAAAAACCCGGAGTCACAGCGGTGGTGTGGACCCCAACTCTGGCAATAGGCCAAGCGTAAAATTTGGTATGACCGCAGCCTGCAGTGAACGAGGCATAAACAAACTGTAACGGTGACATGAACGCGCTCTTGCAATGGGCCTAAGCAACAGTGGACGTGTGACACCGGTCTGAGTGTGGTGCAAGCAAACATATAAAAGCAAAAGAGGTATGAATGCAAAAAACGGGATGACAGAAAAATAAATAAATGCACAGAGAATAAGACAGATTTACCCGCTGTTGTGACCATGCGTGGAGCGTAAACGTGATGCGAGAGCGGACGAGAGCACCGCTCAGAAAATGAGCATGTTGAAGAGCAGACATGAGAAGGCAGCGTCTCAACTGACAGGGCAAACCTGGCGTAAAGAGTTGAAGCGTAAATGCAGCCCTGATTGCGGGGGAGGGGCGGGTCACATGGGAAGTAATTGCTATAGCAAGAGCCGTCACAAGCAACAGCTGCATCCAATCTCCAACATAACATCACATGCAGCCCAGGTAAACCTTCCTTACGAAACACAGGCTGAAGCAACTTTTCAAAGCAAAACAACGTGAACGTAAAACACGTGAGATAGAAGGGGAACTAAATCAGATTACCTAACAAACAAAGTGAAAGGAATTGTTTAACTCCGACAAAACAAACCTGAGGCGGACGATTTTGAGGCGATGCCTTCCGCTCGCAAGAAAAGTCAGATTCTTGCCAGCCGGAAAGATGGACATGGCTCAATTAACTTACATACATGGCGCACGCGTCCCTACGGTAGCCACGAGCAGAATAAAAGCTCCATTCCAGCTCCATACTGTAATGAAAGGAACCTCCTAGCAGAGGAGAGTGCACCCTGCTGACACACCAGCATCCCCTGTGCAACTGAGAAAACGCCCGCCCCTAGGTGGGGCTGTGCCTGGTTTAAGTAGAGCCTCCGCCCCTCCCACAAATGCAGCCCAATCAGACTGCCATACATATAAATATATATATATATATATATATATATATATATATATTTATATAGTGTAGTAGTGATATAGCAGCACTCACAAAGGTAGAGATGGGTGCAAATCCCTTTAAAGTCCTGGATGGAAACTTGAAGATACGTTGAAACAACAGGCAGCACTCCAAAGTAAACGTGGATCTTTTATTACACCTCCGCAACGTTTCAGCTGCTCTATGCAGCCTTTGTCAAGCAGTGAACAATAGTGTGCCAAATGTATTTATGTGCAACACACAAGTGATAACAATCATCAATTATACTAATTACAAAATACCATCATCAAAAATGTTCAAATCGATTTACATAGAAATGTATAAAAAATATATAAAAATAACAAAATTCATGTTCCGGTATTCTGTTATAGATGTCTGTGACCAAAATCATCAAAATTCATGTGTAGAAATGATAAAATGATCCATCATTAATATAAAGTGAGTCCGTGCATAATTAAGTTAAATCAATAACACCTGTGGATTAAAATAAAATAACTACAGATAATTATCAGCACGATGGGGTAACTCACCACCAATCCTTCACTCTCGACGTCAGGAAACTGCCAATGCGCATGCGCCCATTACCATCGGCACAGCGCTACATCACCACGTGACACACCACTACGTCACATCGCTATGACCGTAACCACGTCACAACTGCGACGCAGTCCCGTCGTTGCTCAGTGACGCAATGTGGTCACGTGATGAACCAGGAAGTCCACAGTCACGTGAGTCGTTACAGCCATCACTATGGTAACCAAGTAAATACAAATATCGCTACATTCATAGGCAACAGATACAAGTCTCAGGGAAATAAATAATACACCCAATGTGTCCATCTAGGGTTGCGATAACACGGGATGTTCAGTCCCAGTGTCTCACTACCCCGAGTTTAAAGAGAGTGTATACCACGTTCCCATGGTCTCACTCCCCACTCATGGACATTTTGGATAAAACAGGAGTTCCGGAAAAGACCAACCCTTTCAGGGAGGTCAGTCAATTCCAGCAACCACATTCCCATGACTTATTGTTGTCTAATCCAAGAAAAGGATGGCTGGTTCACATCACATATTGGACCCCATTAACAATACTCGATATCCTGACTTGAGCTTCTGGATTATAGGTGAGTTCTCCCATCCCGACAATTCTCTGGTCATCCAGTCTTTCTCCAACTTTGGAGTTTCTATAATAAAGAGATTCAAATTAATAACTCAATATTAGCAAAGAATATTGCAGCACACTATGGTTCTCATATCCTCCAGTGAACGACTCTATAAATACCCGCAGAGCCCATAGGGTCAAACAACTCTAAATTCCACATTCAAACCCTCTGGCCTCAAACTATGTAGATGTTAAATCCAAAAGAGCTCTTTGCGTTTGAGTAGGGTGGTCCTGTCTCCCCCACGTCTAGGAATGGGGACCTGATCCACAACCCTAAACCTCAAATCACGCTCTGTGTGATGTGCCTCCGTGAAATGCCTAGATACCGGCAAATCCATCCGTTTCTCTCAAATCGAGAAACGATGTTGGTTTAGTCTGGTCTTTACTTCCCACGTCGTCTCCCCCACATAAAGGAGGCGACATGGGCATTCCAGAACATAAATAACATATGTGGAATCACAGGTCAAATACTTGTCAATGTGGAATTGCTCACCGGTTGTGGGATGTATAAAGTCAGCACCCCTCAACATCAGAGAACAATTCACACAATTATGACAAGGATAACTTCTCCTAGATCCAAAATACGCCCCAAATGACACTTACTTAGTTCCTAAATCCGCTTTTACTAGTGTATCCTTCAAATTACGTGTACGGCGGTACGACAACAGTGGTGGTCTTGAAAATTCTGGGATATCTCTAAACATACTACCCAACATCGTCCAATGTTTCCTGATAATTTTACCAATATACGGGCTTATGGAGGTATAACTCGACACAAATGGTATCCTTTCCTCTTTAGTCCGTTGTCTACCATCACCTAACAATTCAGCCCTGGGGATATTTTTAATCCTATCAGTATGTCGTTGTATAAGGCCAACAGGATAACCTCTAGCTCTGAATTTATGACCCATCTCCGTTAGTCTTAATCCCAGTTTTTCTTTTTGACCAACTATTCTCTTTACTCTGAGTAGTTGACTAAAAGGCAGAGACCTCACCATTGCCCTAGGATGGTTACTAGTAAACAACAGTAAATTATTCCGATCAGTCTCTTTAACAAATAAGTCACTAATATATTATATTATAATATATTATAATATAATATATATTTATATATATATATATATATATATATACTGTATATATATATATATATATATATATATATATTCATATGGATGAATTTTATACTTATAATATGTATATCCTTATTTGACTTCTCATGTATTTCCACGATTTCACAATAACTTGGCCTTAGAATACATTCTGCCTAGATACAGCAAGTTGTCTGTGTCTATGTGTCGGCCGATTTAATTATTTAATTACTTTGTACCTGAAAATTGAACTACTCTGACACAGTATATTAGTAAGTGCCTTGTATTAACTTTCTGTACATGATAAATGGATGCGGATAGCACACATATAACATTTATGTGCTGTCCACATTTTTTTGCATCCCCATAGAAATGGATGGGTCAGCATTTGATCAGTGTCCCTAGTAAAGGAATAATGCCCCCATTAGTGCCCACCAGGAAGAATAGTGCTCCCATTAGTGACCCCCAGGGAGAATAATGCCCCTATTTGTGTCCCCAAGAAGAATAATGCCCCTATTTGTGCCCCCTAAGAAGAATAATGCCCCCTTTAGTGCCCCCAGGAAGAATAATGCCCCATTAGTGCTCCCCAGGAAGAATAATGCCCCCATTAGTGCACCCTGTAAAAATAATTCCCACATTAGTGAAGCCAGTTAGAATAATGCCCCCATTAGTGCTCCCAGTTAGAATAATGCCACCCATTAGTGCCCCCAGTTAGAATAATTCCCCCATTAGTGCCCCCAGTTAGAATAATTCCCCCATTAGTGCCCCCAGTTAGAATAATGCCACCCATTAGTTCCCCCAGTTAGAATAATTCCCCCATTAGTGCCCCCAGTTAGAATACTTCCCCCATTAGTGCCCCCAGTTAGAATAATTCCCCCATTAGTGCCCCCAGTTAGAATAATGCTCCCTTAGTGTGCACTTCTCTGTTTCTGCAAAAAAAAAAAAAAAAGCACTCACCTCCTCCATTTGATCGCGCTGCTGTGAATGCTCACTGCTGACTGGAAGCTCAGGACAGGATCTACGCTCCAGCATGATGACATCTCACATGTCCTGTCCTCCAGTCAGCAGCACGAGCAAATGGAGGAGGTGAGTGCTTTTTTTTTTTTTTCAGTTAACACGGGGGGTGGGTGGGGAATGGGGATAGGTAGGGGGAGGTAAAGGCTGTACTAATGAGCGGTCCACTGTGGAAGTGCTCATTAGTAGCAGTCCTGGTAGGAAAAGACTTGCCTGTAGAAAAAAAATTCCGGCAGTGACAGGGCCACTAAAATACCAGCTTTGCCGTTTAGATACCGACCGAGTGGAGACCCTAGTAATACCTATAATCTCTGGGAATGCATGCAATAGTGTTGTTTGGGAGGTGACCAAATCCGCCACTGTTGCATAGTCACTTTCAACTGTACGAGATTTATTCGGATAGTTATTCAACTCAATTTTATTTTTCTGTCAAATATGGCTTGTTTGTTTATTTATTTATTTTTGGGGGTGCATATGACGTATTACAGAATTATTATTTTTTTATTGTGAGAACAAAATATCAAATTATCATTTTTGGTGCCTTGTAGGGCTAGTTCAGCTCACTTTTTACTTCATATTTCTTTTTTTTATTCTGTATACATAATATGCAAATTAAAAGTTAAGTACATTAAGGGTGGGCTCATGAAACTTTGTGCACCCCTGCTCCGAGCTTCCTCTGCCAGCTGCTCAGTTTCCTTCCAGGTTGACAGAGCAGACAAGATGACTATGAAGGAACCTAGTCAATAAATTAGAAAGGAGAAGTAGGGCAGAGGTAGGAGCTCTCAGTTGAAGCCGGAGGATCAAGCATCCATAAAGGTGACTTGGGTCCACCCTTAGTGCAGTAAAACTGCTCATATGCATATGGATGAAAAGTACTTTTTTTTCCTCAGAGTAAAACAATGGATCAATAAGTGAAAAGTATTATTACATTCAGCTTAGTTAGCCCTACAAAGCAGTGTGCCTGGTTTAGCAGTGAATTTCCTGGTGGAAAATTCCTTTTATGCTGGCAACATTTAAGGCCTCATGCACACAACCATATGTATTTTTCATTCCACAAAAAAACGGATCCACAAAAAATACGGATGACGTCCGTGTTCATTCTGCATTTTGGGGAACGGAACAGCTGGCCCCTGATAGAACAGTACTATCTTTGTCCGTAATGCAGACAATAATAGGACATGTTCTATTTTTTTGCAAAAAGGAAATATGGACATACGAAAACGAGGAGTAAATTCCGTTTTTTTTTTGCGGACCCATTGAAATTAATGGTTCCATATACTGCCTGCAAAAAAAAAAAAAACGAACAGACACGGACAGTGGAATTTGATCCGAATTTCAGGAAAAATTTGATTCGCAACGAATCCGAATTTCTTCAAGCTTCGTGGTAATAAATCACATTTTTTCCTAAAATGGCTGCTCCACGTGTTTGGACATGGAGCAAGGAACTCTAGGAATGAGGAATCACTCACAATGTCATGCAAGCAGCCAGTCAGCAGCCAGAGAGCCCTGTGATGTCACAGCCCAATAAATAGCCTCAGCCATCTTGGATTCACACATTTTCCAGTGTATTTAGTGCAAGGAGAGATGTCAGCAGGTGCTGGGGACAGTCCTAGAAAATACTTTAAAACTTTTATTTTGCTGTATAGAAGTTCAGGGAAAGGATAGGGAGGAATCATTCCACAGTATTGAAGCAGAACAGAGTTCAGTAGAGGAGTTTACAGCCAGGGTAATAGGAACAATCCTATTACACTTTGCTGCACTGACAGCGGATCCAAATTGCCATTATACAGCTCAGTAATTCCAGCAAACCGTTATTGTTATTGGGGTGCAAGTGCTGTTTGATACAGCCATTAATAGTAGTGTTGATCGAGCACCCAAATGCTCGGATGCTCAGGCCAAACACATCGGGATGCTCGGGTGCTCTACAGAGTATAATGGAAGTCAATAGGAGAACCCGAGCATTAAACCAGGCACCCAATGCTCTGAAGAGGGGAGGGTGCCTGGTTCATAGGAAAAGGTCAGACATTGATGGAAACACCACCGGAATGGTTCAGGAACAGCATGGGGAGTTTGTCTGGATGCATCTTGGACTCCCAGGTCGCTGCTGGGAATGATGTTGTGAGAGTAGTATGCCACTTTTACAGACTGACAATAATACGCAGAAAACGAAAGATAAAATCAATTTTAGAGGAAAAATTGTTAGGAAACATTCTTTCCTGTATATTTAGTTGTATATAAACTGCAAGTGCTGGCAAAACTGGTGTTCTGCCGAGAATGCTCACTCAACACTTATTAATAGTCTTTATTACAATTAAATATTTCTATGTCTTATTTGACCTTGTGCGGTGCAGTTATATGTTCTAAAGCATTTTTTGGCTTGTATTAGAAGGAAAAAAAAGGGCTTATTAGCCGTTGTGTGGTGAAGTGAGAAAATGATATCCCTTATTGGCGTGTATTAGTGGGGAGAAAATATATATTTGCCGTTCAGCGGTTCAGTTATATGTTCTGAAGCCCTTTTTGGCGTGTATTAGTGGCAAGAAAATATATCTCATTTGCGATTCAGCGGTGCAGTTATATGTTCTAAAGCCCTTTTTGGTGTGTATAAGTGGCAACAAATATATATATTATTTGCTGTTTAGCTGTAAAGTTATATGTTCTAAAGCCCTTTTTGGCATATATTAGTGGCAAAAAAATATATATTATTTGCCGTTCAGCAGTGCAGTAATATGTTCTAAAGCCTTTTGTGGATTGTATAAGCAGAAAAAAATAAGGGCCTATTTGCCGTTCAGCGGTGCAGTTATATGTTCTAAAGCCCTTTTAGGCGTGTATTAGTGGCAAAAATATGTTTTATTTGCCGTTCAGCGGTGCAGTTATATGTTCTAAAGAACTTTGTGCCTTGTATTAGTGGCAAAAATATATATATTATTTGCCGTTCAGAGGTGCAGTTATATGCTCTAAAGCAGGCATCCTCAAACTGCGGCCCTCAAGCTGTTGTAAAACTCCAACTCCCACAATGCCCTGCTGTAGGCTGATACCTGTAGGCTGTTTGGGCATGCTGGGAGTAATTCAGCGGTGCAGTAATATGTTCTAAAGCCCTTTTTGGCGTGTATAAGTGGCAAAAAAATATATATTATTTGCCTTTCAGTGCTGCAGTTATGTGTTCTAAAGCCTTTTGTGGAGTGTATAAGTGGAAAAAAGTAAAGGCGTATTTACCGTTCAGTTGTGCAGTTACAAACTGAACTACTGTAGAGACATCCTATGTAGAGTTGAGCGGACACCTGGAAGTTTGGGTTCGACGGGTTCGGCCGAACTTCACAGAAAAGTTTGGGTTCGGTAACCGAACTTAGCCCGAACTTGACCCTCGAACCCCATTGAAGTCAATGGGGACCCGAACTTTTGGGCACTAAAATGGCCCTAAAAATGTCATGAAAAGGGCTAGAGGGCAGTAAAATGTGCTTAAGAGCATGGCAAGGGCTCTGCAAACAAATGTGGATAGGGAAATCACTTTAAATAAAATAAAATAAATAAAAATTAAAAATGATCAACCTGCAACTCGCAGGAGGAGGTGGATGTGGAGTCAGAGTTTGAGCAGGCGGTGAATGTGGTGTTGTAGGTAGAGGCGATGGAGGAGGAGGTAGCCAGCTAACAATGTTTTTTTTTTTTTTTTATTGGAGTAGCCCCCAAAATAATGTGACAAATAAAAAATAGAAATAAACGAATAAGTGCACTTAAGTACAAGAATGTATGGTTGAGGCGAGTATAAATGTCTATTCAGTACAGGGTACAGACAAGTCTTGTGGCATCCAGGCCTGATTCATTAAAATAAACGTGAGCTTGTCCACGTTGGCTGTGGACAGGTGGCTGCGTTTGTCTGTAATGACGCCCCCTGCTGTGCTAAATACACGTTCAGACAATACACTGGCTGCAGGGCAGGCCAGCACCTCCAAGGCATAAAGGGCAAGTTCAGGCCATGTGGACAATTTGGAGACCCAGAAGTTGAATAGGGAAGAACCATTAGTCAGTACGTATAGGCGTGTGCACACGTACTGTTCCACCATGTTGTTCAAATGCTGCCTCCTGCTAAGACATTCCATATCAGCTGGTGGTGCAGGTTTCTGTGGCGTGGTGACAAAGCTTTTCCACATGTTGGCTATGCTAACCCTGCCTTGTGAGGTGCTGGCCATGACCCAGCTGCATTGGCGAGCTCTTCTTCCTCCTCCTCTGCCTCTGCCTTTGCCTTGTGCTTCCACTTGTCCCCCAGTGTCAGTTGGGAATGCCCTCAGGAGCGCATCTACCAGCGTGTGCTTGTAGTCGCGCATCTTCCTATCACACTCCAGGGAGGGAATTAAGGACGGCACGTTGTCTTTGTAACGGGGATCCAGCAGGGTGGCAACCCAGTAGTCAGCACAAGTTAAAACGTGGGCAACCCTGTGGAAATTGCGCAGGCACTGCAGCATGTAGTCGTTCATTTGTGCCAGGCTGTCCAGAGGTAAGGATAAGCTGTCCTCTGTAGGTGGTGTATTGCCTGTGTCCTCCGGATCCCCCTAGCCATGCTCCAGTGATGGCCATGAGCTACGTTGGGTGCCACCCTGCTATGAACCCAGTTCCTCCACCTCTACCTCATCCTCCTTGTTCTCCAGAACTATGCCCTTGGCCACATGTGTACCTGGCCTGTGCTGGTGCAAGAACCCACCCTCTGAGCCACTTATGAATAAATGGCCTGAAACTCTTTGAAATGCCCCCTCTTCCTCCTCCTCTTCCTCCTGTGCCACATCCTCTTCCATCATTGCCCTAAATGTTTTTTCAAGGAGACATAGCAGTGGTATTGTAACGATAAGAACGGAGTCATTAGCACTGGCCATGTTGGTTGAGTCCTCGAAACACCGCAAAAAGGCACACAGGTCTCGCATGGAGGCCCACTCATTGGTGATGAAGTGGTGCTGTTCCGCAGAGCGACTGACCCGTGCGTCCTGCAGCTTAAACTCCACTATCGCCTGCTGCTGCTCGCACAGTCTCTCCAGTATATGCAAGGTGGAGTTCCACCTGGTGGGCACGTCACATATGAGGCGGTGAGCGGGAAGTCTGAAGTTACACTGCCATGCAGACAGGTGAGCAGCAGCAGGGTGAGAACGCCTAATGTGCGGACCGCACTTTTTACAGCAGCTCTAACCAAATTCAGCACATGCGCCAGGCAAGGGATGTGCTACGAGATTTTGCCCATTATCGCACACCACCAGGCCGGGCTTGAGGCTCACTGGCAGCAAACACTCATCGGTCTGTTCTTCTATGCCCCTCCACGGCTCCTGTGCGGTGTGGGGTTTGTCCCCCGAACACATGAGTTTTAAAACCGCCTGCAGACATTTACCCCTGGCTGTGCTGAAGTTGGTGGTGAAGGTATTTCGCTGATCGGATGAGGAGGTGGTAGAAGAGGAGGAGGAGGAAGCGGAGTAGGAGGAGGAGGCAACAGGAGGCAAAGAATAATGCCCTACGATCCTCGGTGGTGGAAGGAGATGCGCCAAACCGCTATCCGCCTCGGGCCCAGCCGCCACTACATTTACCCAGTGTGCAGTTAGGGAGATATAGCGTCCCTGCCTGTGCTTACTGATCCATGTATCTATAGTTATGTGGACCTTGCCACAGATGGCGTTGCGCAGTGCACACTTGATTTTATCCTCCACTTGGTGGTGCAGGGAAGGAATGGCTTGCCTGGATAAGTAGTGGCGGCTGGTAACGACGTACTGTGGGACAGCCACCGTCATCAGCTGTTTAAAGCAGTCCGTCTCCAGGACTCTCCACCAGTAATGGAGTAATTTTGAAATGCTGGGATTCAGGACCAGTGATCGAGGGTGGATAGCTGGGTATTTTCTCTTTCTCTCCAGTGTTTGGGAGATGGACAGCTGAATGCTTGCATTGGTGGCACATCCTCTATTTGCTGGGTGGCAGGTTCCACAGTGACTCCAGAGGTGGAGGAAGAGGCAGAGACAGCAGCAAAAGATGAAGCAGGGGGAGCCTGAGACCTTTCTTGGTTTTTAGGTGTTTACTCCACTGCAGTTCGTGCCTTTGAATGTAGATGCCTGGTCATGCAAGTTGAGCTCAGGTTTAGAACGTTTATGCCTCGCTTCTGGCTCTGATTGCACAATGTGCAAACCACTCGTATCTTCTTGTCAGGACATTGTCTGAAGAACTGCCATGCCAATGAACTCTTTGGAGCTGGCTTTGGTGTGCTAGGTCCCTGGGTGCGGTGGGCAGTAACAGACGTACTGTCTTGGGGACATCCGCTCCGCTTTTGCAGCCTGCTCCCTCTTTTGCTGTGCTGTTGCCTCTGTGCGACCACCGCCTCTTCCTCAGAACTGCACATGTCACTAGCATGAACTTAAATCTAGTCAGGGTCTAGGACGAGATTGTCTTCCACGTCATCTTCCGCACATTCTTGACCAATGCCCTCCTCATCGGTCTACACACTGCATAAAGCCGCAGCAGTTAGCGCCTTTGTTTCGTCATCATCATAGACTTGCTGCGGTGGTATTCCCATGTCCACATCCTGCAACATAAGTGGTTGGGCATCAGTGCATTTAATGTTTTCCACTTCTGGGGCTGGGCTATGTGGATGGCCCGAGGAAACCCTGCCAGCAGAGTCATCAAAAAGCATAAGAGTCTACTAAATGACTTGGAGCTCAGGCTGCATGGCTGCTTTGAAAGGGGGTGAGGTGACAGACTGATGGGCATGGGCTGCAGGTGCCAACTCTGAGCTTTCTACAGAGGACTGGTTGGGAGATACTGTGAAGGAACTGGCGCCACTGTCAGCCACCCAATCTAATATCGCCTGAACTTGTTCTGGCCTCACTATCTGTAGAGCGGCATTCGGACCTACCAAATAACGCTGCAGGCTCTGTCGCCTACTCACACCTGAGGAAGGTGTTCCACTTGGACCTGTAGCTGGCGCTGAACAGCCACGTTCTCTCCCAGCAACAGGATCTCCAATAACACCACCACGACCATGTCCACACCCCTTATTTGATGTTCTCCTCATTATTTGCGTTCGCCCACCAAACTAACAGATGGTTTATCTCAGGTGTCAATTTAGCTGCCAAAAGTCAACAATTAAGTTCACTAAAGCTACATGCACATGACCATGTGTTTTTTACTAATCCACAAACCGCGGATCCGCAAAACACGGATGCCGCTCCGTGTGCCTTCCGCAATTTGCGCAACGGAATAGGCGATTCATTATAGAGATGCCTATTCTTGTACGAAAAATGGACATGAATAGGACATGTTCTATTTTTTTTGAAGGCTCACGGAACGGAGAAACAGATGCGGCACGGACGCGGACCAAACATACGGTCGTGTGCACGTAGCTTAACAGTAAGGCAGTGCCCCTGGCCGTGTCATAAACAGAATAGATTTATTTAGGTCACACAACAGTGTAACGTAGCAATTCAATACAATTACTTCACTATCAACAAAAAATTTATTTTTCAAGCCAACAATGTAACAGCAGAGGGTAACGATTTAATTTGACTATAAGAAATGCAGTGTACACCGCAAATGTGCTATCTACCACAAAACCGGTGTTTTTGCAACCAAATATGTAAATGCGGAGTTCCACAGGTTACTTAAAATGACTGAAATACAGGGTAGGTCTGCTATGTAGCACAAAACCAGAAAAAAAATTTTTTTTCAGCATTGTATGCAAACGTGCTCTGTGGCACAACAGTACAGGTTTATTAACCCAACTACAAAAATGCTGTATGTCACCCCAAAAATTATAAAATATTTTTTTCAGCATTGTATGAAAACGTGCTCTGCAGAACAAAAGTATGGGTTTATTAACTAAACTACAGAAATACGGTATGTCACCCCAAAAAATATAAAACAGGTTTTTCAGCTTTGTATGCAAATGTAATCTGTGGCACAACAGTACAGGTTTATTAACCCAACTACAGAAATGCAGTATGTCACCCCAAAATTATAAAACATTTTTTTCAGCGTTGTATGCAAACATACTCTGTGGCACAACGGTACGGGAATATGAGCCCAACTACAGAAATGCAGTTTTTCACCGCAAAATTTTAAAACTGTTTTTTCAGCGTTGTATACAAACGTGCTCTGTTGTATAATACTAAGAGTTTATTAACCCAACTAGAGAAATGCAGTTTTTCACCGACAAAATTTTAAAACAGGTTTTTCAGTGTGGTATGCAAACATACTCTGTGGCACAACAGTACGGGTTTATTATCCCAACTACAGAAATGCAGTATGTCTCCCCAAAAATTATAAAACAGGTTTTTCAGCGTTGTATGCAAACGTGCTCTGTGGCACCACAGTACGGATTTATTACCCCCATTACAGAAATACGGTATGTCATTCTAAAAATTATTAAACAGGTTTTTCAGCGTTGTATGCAAACGTGCTCTGTGGCACAACAGTACGGGTTTATTATCCCAACTACAGAAATGCGGTATGTCTCCCCAAAAATTATAAAACATTTTTTTCAGTGTTCTATGCAAATGTGATCTGTGGCACAACAGTACAGGTTTATTAACCCAACTACAGAAATGCAGCATGTTTCCCAAAAAATTATAAAACATTTTTTTCAGTGTTGTATGCAAACGTGATCTGTGGCACAACAGTACGGGTTTGTTAACCCAACAATAGAAATGCAGTTTTTCACCGACAAAATTTTAAAACAGGTTTTTCAGCATGGTATGCAAACATACTCTGTGGCACAACAGTACGGGTTTATTATCCCAACTACAGAAATGCAGTAAGTTTCCGCAAAAATTATAAAACAGGTTTTTCAGCATTGTATGCAAACGTGCTCTGTGGCACAACAGTACAGATTTATTACCCCCACTACAGAAATGCAGTTTTTAACTGCAAAAATTATAAAACATTTTTCTCAGCATTGTATGCAAACGTGATCTGTGGCACAACAGTATGTGTTTTTTAACCAAACTACAGAAATACGGTATGTCACCCCAAAAATTATTAAACAGGTTTTTCAGCGTTGTATGCAAACGTGCTCTATGGCACAACAGTACAGATTTATTAACCCAACTATAGAAATACAGTATGTCACCCAAAAATTAGTTTAAAAAATTAAGCGCTGTATGAAAATGTGCTCTGTGGCACAAAAGTATGGTTTTTAAACCAAACTACAGAAATACGGTTTGTCACCCCAAAAATTATAAAACAGGTTTTTCAGCATTGTATGCAAATGTGCTCTGTGGCACAACAGTATAGGTTTATTAACCCAACTACAGAAATGCAGTTTTTAACCGCAAAGATTATAAAACAGGTTTTTCAGAGTTGTATGCAAATGTACTCTGTGGCACAACATTACAGGTTTATTACCCTAACTACAGAAATGCTATATGTCACCCCAAAAATTATAAAACAGGTTTTTCAGCATTGTATGCAAACGTGCTCTGTGGTACAACAGTACAGGTTTATTACAGCAACTACAGAAATGTACTATGTCACCGCAAAATTTTAAAATAGGTTTTTCAGTGGAGTATGCAAACGTGCTATGTGGTACGACAGTACGGGTTTATTACAGCAACTACAGAAAAGCACTATGTCACCGCAAAATTTAAAAATAGTTTTTCAGCGGTGTATGTAAACGTGCTCTATGGTACGACAGTACGAGTTTATTACAGCAACTACAGAAATGCACTATGTCACTGCAAAATTATAAAATAGGCTTTTCAGTGATATATGCAAACTTGCTCTGTGGTATGACAGTACAGGTTTATTTCCCAACTACAGAAATGCACTATGTCACCCCAAAATTATAAAATAGGTAATGTATGGGGACTTGACCAGCCAGAAAAAAGGAATTTTTCCTCCACTGAGCTACCAAAAAATAATTAGACTGATGTCCCTGGCAGGCTGGCACACATGCAGGTCACATGCAGTTCCAAGGACACTGCAGTTGCTAAAATGGCCGCCGACCCCCACCTCAGTAACAAATGGATTATAAATTATTTTGCAGTATCACTGGGCTCAGTGCTGGGTACAAATATGTAGCATAGCACCCTCAATAATTGCTGTAGTTTGAAGAGTTAACACCACCAAGTACAACAGATTTCTTCCCTAATCTCTCCCTGAGAGCACCAGCCACAACCTGTCCCTACACTAAGAGCAGCAAAGTGATGTGTGGCGCTACGTGACTCCAGTTTAAATAGAGGCTGGGTCACATGCTGCACTTAGCCAATCACAGCCATGCCAATAGTAGGCATGGCTGTGATGGCTTCTTAGGGCAAAGTAGTGAAACGCTTGTTGATTTTCTGCCCTGCAGGCTTTCAAAAAGCGGGAAGAAATCGCCGAACAATGAACCCGAACTTTTACGGAAATGTTCGGGTTTGGGTCCGGGTGCAAAAAAAACCAATTGTTCGTTACGAACCCAAACTTTACAGTTCGGGTTCGCTCAACCCTAATCCTATATAATCAGTTGGCTGCTGCCTATCCGCACCATCATCCATCCTCTCGCAGGTCTGACCGGAGGGGCCCTCTGTGCTCATGTTCCTCTTCCATTGCTTCTGTGGCAGGGTGGGGGGGGGGGGTAGGAGCGGTTCTAGCTCCATCAGCAGTAACTTGAGTCTAGAGTCTCTAATGAGCAGCTTTCTTTACCCGCCTAGTAAAGAAACTACTCACCAGCAGCAACAGCAGCTAGACCTGGAGAAGGACCTGAACCGGCAGGTGGTGACATACTTGGACAGCAGCCTGCCACCCCACATTGATGATCCGCTGGGCTACTCGGCAGCCAAACTGGATTTGTGGTAACATGCATACATGTATAAATGCATTCTGTTATAATTTTGTATACTAAAATTGATATTATGCACCATAAATATTTAACAAAAAAACAATTGTTTAACCCCTTCAGGACCCTACAATTTTTCACCTTAAGGACCAGGCCATGTTTTGCAAATCAATGATGTGTCACTTTATGTGGTGGTAACTTTAAAACACTTTTACTTATCCAAGCCATTCTGAGATTGTTTTCTAATCAGATATTGTACTTTATGACAGTGGTAAATTTGAGTCAAAATATTTTATTTTTATTTATAAAAAAAATACCAAAGTTACTAAAACAGAAGGCTTAAAAGTTTAGAAGCAAATGTTAAAATTTTTCAGAAAATTTCCAAAACCCACTTTTTAACCCTTATAATACCAGAGGCTTTTTCATTTTTGTGTTTTCGTTTTTCTACCCTATTTTCCTTGAGCCATAACTTTTTAAAATTTCTGGTCACATGGCTGTATGAAGGCTTATTTTTTGAGGGACAGGTTGAAATTTCTAATCCCACCATTAATTATGGCATAAAATGTAGTGGAAAGCGGTAAAAAAATTCCAAATGGAGTGGAATTAGAAAAAAACGCAATTCCTTCACTTTTTTTACAGGTTTTGTTCCCACAGTGTTTCTTTTATGCCAAAAATGACCCATGCATTTCATTCTCTGGGTCAGTATGATTACAATGGCACCCCATATGTATAGGATCTTTATGTCTAAATAGTGTAAAAATGAATGTAAACTTTGATAATTTCTTTTTTTTTTATATCACCATATTCTGGCCCCCATAACTACGGTATTTTATACTTATGTCTACTGAGCTTTTTTTGGGCTTATTTTTTTAGGAACAATCTATAGTTTTTATTGATACCAATTTGGAGTGTGCATGACTTAGATCATCTCTTTTTGGGAAAGAGAAGCAAATGGGCCATTTTGACCCTTTTTTCTGTTACGCCATTGGCCGTATTGGATTTTTTTTTCTATTTTAATAGTATGAGTGTTATTGGTCACGGTGATACTCATGTTTATATTTATTGTTAATTAGTTATTTATTTTTTATTTATACGGAGAGGGGTTGATTTAAACTTTTATATTTTTTATATATTTTTTAACATTTAAAAAAAAATTGTAATATGAGCCTATAAATTATGTTTTTTTAATTTTTAATTTTGGTATATCAGGGATTTTTAAAATGCCATTTAAACTCGATTTTGCTCATTTCTAATCCGTGCCTGCCATCTGAAGGCCAAAATAAGAATTGCAGCATGAACACTTTCAGCCTCATCAGTAAAGTTGAAAGTGTTCAGCGCAAGTACCGATGCCCCATTTGGCTACACGGGGCAACGGTAGGAAGCCCGGAAGTGCGAGCTTCCGGGTTTTTCGCATATAGATGCCGTGATCTCACTTGGTCAAGGCATCTAAAGCATTTAATTACCGCAATTAGCATTATTGCCAGTTGCGGTAATTAGCCGCAGGTCTCTGCTGTTTGAAAAAGCAGAGATCTGCCGGCTATGTCGCCTGTTGCACGTACAAGCGGGAGCATTGTTAACATATCGCTCCAGCGCCATACATGTACGGCGCTGGTAGTAAACGGGTTAAGGACCAGTTCAGGTATGAAGTCACTTTGTGAGGCTTGCATAATAGAAACCTTCCATAAATGGCCCCATTTTAGAAACTACACCCTACAACTACAAGGAAAATGTTGATAAAATTTCAGAATTTCACTTTTTTGGCAGATTTTCCATTTTGATCCATTTTTTCCAGTAACAAAGCAACAGCCAAACAAAACTCACTATTTATTACCCTGATTCTGTAGTTTACAGAAAAAAAAAAAAACATATGTGGTTATAAACTGCTGTACGGGCACACAGCAGGGCGCAGAAGGAAAGGAACGCCATATGGTTTTTGGAAGGCAGATTTCACTGGGATAATCTTGTCACTGGGATAAGTTGCCATGTCACATGCCACATGCCATGTCACATGCCATGTCAACTCCAAAAAAATGACCCCATTTTGGAAACTACGGGATAAGGTGGCAGTTTTGTTGGTACTATTTTAGGGTACATATGATTTTTTGGCACAGTTTTTATTTTCTGCTATTTACAGTGTTCATCTGACAGGTTAGATCATGTGGTATTTTTATAAAGCAGGTTGTTATGGACGTGACAATATCAAATATGATTTTTTTGGGTGATTGTACTGTGTGGGGTATCATTTTTTGCGGGATGAGATGACGTTTTGATTGGCACTATTTTTGGGTGCATATAACTTTTTGAATACTTGCTATTACAGTTTTTCAGATGTGAGGTGACAAAAATGATTTTTTTTTCATCGTTTTTATTTTTAGTGTCTCCATGGTCTGATGGGTCATTTTTTCGGTATGAGATGATTGGTACTATTTTAGGATTAATAAGCCTTTTTGAGCTCTTGGTATTATACTTTTTGTGATGTAAGGTGACAAAAAATGGCTTTTTTGACACACTTTTTATTTTTATTGTTTTACTGTGTTCACCTGAGGGGTTAGGTCATGTGATATTTTTGTTCTTACGGATGTGGCAATACCTAATATGTATACTTTTTTAATTTATTTACATTTTACATAATAACAGCATTTTTGATACAAATAAAATCATGTTTAGTGTCTACATATTCTGAGAGCCAAAGTTTTTTTATTTTTTGGGCGATTGTCCTAGGTAGAATCTCATTTTTTGTGGGATGAGATGATGGTTTGATTGGTACAATTTTTGGGTGCGTATGACTTTTTGATCACTTGGTATTACACTTTTCATGATGTAAGGTGACAAAAAATTGCACTTTTTACCCTGTTTTTATTTTAAAAAATGTAATGGTGTTCACTTGAGGGGTTAGTTCATGTGATATTTTAATACAGCAGGATCTTATGGACCCAGCGAAACCTAATATGTATGCTTTTTTTTATTTATTTAAGTTTTACACAATAAGGCCTTTTGCACACGAACGTGTGCTGGTCGTGCCCAGAAATGCATGGGCACGGACCGTGGGCAAGCCGCATGCAGATCGCGGAATCATTTGAATGGGGTCCGCGATCCGTACGTTCGGCAAAAAGATAGGAAGAGTTCTCTCTTTTTGTGGAATGGAAGCATGGAACGGAACCCCACATAAGCACTCCGTAGAGCTTCCGTTCCGTGGTTCCGTTCCATTCTGCAACGCATCTTCGGATTTGCAGACCCATTCACGTGAATGGGTCCGTATCAGTTATGCGGAATGCACACGGCCAATGCCCCGTGTATTCGAGCTGCAATACGGCCACGGAGGACACATGGTCATCTGCAAAAGGCCTAACAGCATTTTTAAAACTAAAAAAATCATGTTTTAGTGTCTCCGTATTCTGAGAGCCATAGTTTATTTTTTTTTTAGAGTTTCACTTTTTGCTGGATGAGATGACTGTTTGATTGGTAAGATTTTGGGGTGCGTATGACTTTTTGATTGCTTGGTATTGCACTTTTTGTGATCTAAGGTGACAAAAATAGCTTTTTTTACACAGTCTTTTTTTGTTGTTGCGGTGTTCACCTGAGGGGTTAGGCCATGTGATATTTTTATACAGCAGGTCATTATGGATGTGGCAATACCTAATATGTAACTAATAAATACTGGGCACTCCAAGGATATAGGGATTAAAATCATTTTAGTTTCATATTAGTATTATTTATTAATCCCTATATCCTTGAAGTGCCCAGTATTTATTAGTTTCATTTTTATGCGTTGATTGGATGGTGAGGGTGTAACCATCTTTGCTGTGAGCACCCTATTAGTTCTTCTGAGAAGACCAGTGCGTCACTCCCCTCTTGTACTCAATACCTAATATGTATCTTTTTTAGTTATTTAAGTTTTACACAGGAATATCATTTTTGAAACAAAAAAAATCATGTTTCAGTGTCTTCATAGTCTGAGAGCCATTGTTTTATTATTTTTTAGGCCATTGTCTTAGGTAAGGTATGATTTTTTGTGGGATGAAATGATTGGCACTATTTTGGGGTGCATATGACTTTTTGATTGCTTGCTATTACACTTTTTGTGATGTAAGGTGACAAAAAATGGCTTTTTGGACACTGGTTTTATTTTATTATTTTTACAGTGTTCACCTGAGAGGTTAAGTCATGTGATATTTTTATAGGGCAGGTTGTTATGGACGCGGCAATACCTAATAAGTAAACTTTTTTTTTTTTTTACATTTAACACAATAAAAGCATTTTTGAAACAAAAAAAAAATCATGTTTTAGTGTTTCGATAGTCTAGGAGCCATAGTTTTTGTATTTTTTGGCCTATAGTCTTACGTAGGGACAAATTTTTTGGCAGAATGAGGTGACGATTAGATTGGTACTATTTTGGGGGGCACACGCCTTTTTGATCCCTTGGTGTTGCACTTTTAGTGATGTAAGGTGACAAAACAATGTTATTTATCACAGTTTTTATTTTATTTTTTTGAAGGTGTTCATCTAAGGGGTTAGGTAATGTCATATTTTTATAGAGCCGGTCGATACGGATGCGGCCATACGTAATGTGTCTGCTTTTCCTTTTTTTCCCTATTTTTTTAAACTTTATTTTGGGAAAAGGACTCTTTTTTTTTTTTACTTGAAACTTTGAATTTTTTTAAACTATTTTTTTAATTCTTTTTTCACTTTATTTTTTGTCCCACTCTGGGACTTCAACTTTTTGGGGTCTGAACTCCTTTACAATGCATTGCAATACTTCTGTATTGTAATGCATTGGCTGTAAGTGTATGTGTATCATGTTTGGGTCTCCTGTTTTTTGGGCTGACGTTGTATTAGACACTCATACACATAGCATGTCACTGGCCCAGGGAAAAAGGAGGACTCCCAAGCAACATGTGCAGCACCATATTAAAAGGCTCGTGGGCCCCATGCTGTGGGCTCTTCCTTTTATAAATTAACGTGGCTATGCTAAATGTTACCGTAAGTCGAGGGAGCCTGGCAATAAAATCATTTGGCACTGTTCCCGGGGCCCCAAATCAGCTGGTTCCCCGATGGATACATCACTAATGTCAGTCTTAGATTTTTGGCCCCGAATACTGTACATTAAACAGCTGCCTAAAACAGATGTCATGCTGTGGCATCAGTCACCATAGGCTTCCAATGTAAAAAAAATAAAATAATGGATCCGTTTAACTTGTATGTGTTTTTACTGGATTCTGCAGGATAGGAAAGTATAGTATGCTAAGCATTTGCATCTTTTTTTCCCCCACAACTACAGTATATGTTAAATGTGGGACAAAAATGTGATGTGAACTAGCAGCATGTTGTATTTGTTTAAAAAAAAAAAAACATACTCGCCTGCTTCCCGCCGTCAGTGATGAGAGAGCATCAAAGTGTTTGGGTACTCGGTCCGAACACATAGTGATATTCGTGCGCCCGGCCGAGCACCCGAGTATAATGGAAGTCAATCGGAGACAACCAGGCACACCCTGCCCGGATGAGGGGAGGGTGACTGGTCCATTGGAAAAAGTCAGAAAGTGACAGAAAAACCACCGAAATTGATCTGGAACAGCATGGGGACCATGTCTGGGTGCATCTTGGACTCCAATGTCGCTGCTGAAAACCATATTGTCCAAGTTGTCCGCCACTTTTTCATAGCGAAAAAATCCCGCACAAAATCCCGCCCCATCAAAAAAAAAAAAAACATTTTTAGAGGTAAAATTGTTAGGAAACATTCTATATATATTGTATATACAATAAAAAAGCTGCCAAAAATTACAAGGAAGAAGCACTCTGATGTAGCCTGTATATCACATAAAGGAGGGCCTCATTCACATGGTGCTACAATTGTTCAGATCACTGCTACACTCATAAAGCCTATTCGCTGTAAGTGAAAAGGGCTGGTAAAAATTACAAGGTACCGACACTCCAGTACACCCTTTTTTTTACACATACAGGAGGGCATCATACACACCCTAGAAAAATTATGATTGATGGCCTGCTGGTGACCCTCAAAAACATTTGGAGCAAGGGCCTGCTGGTTACCCTCTAAAACATTATAGTTAAGGGCCTGAAGGTGAGCGGACCTTATAAAAAATTGTAGTGAGGGCCTGAAGGTAAGCGAACCCCATAAAACATTGCAGTGATGGCCTACAGGTGAGCAGAATGTATAAAACATTAGAGGTGAGGGCATGAAGCTGGGCAAACCCCATAAAACATTACAGTGATGGCCTACAGGTGAGCAGACCATATAAAACATTGGAGTTGAGGGCCTGAAGCCGAGCGAACCCCATAAAACATTGCAGTGATTGCCTACAGGTGAGCAGACCGGATAAAACATTAGAGGTGAGGGCCTGAACCCGACCGAACCCCATAAAAAATAGTAGTAATGGCCTACAGGTGAGCAGACCGTATAAAACATTGGAGGTGAGAGCCTGAAGCCGAACGAACCCCATAAAACATTGTAGTGAAGGCATATATATTCTGTATGGAAGAGGAGGCGGAGGAGGAGGTGAATGAGAAAACAAGATTCAAACATATACCATTTTTTTTTAGGTGAAAAGAGTGAATCTGAATCTTGTGGATTGAGTACATTATAAAACATACAATTTAAATTGCGTTGTTGTTCCTCATTAGCTCTGCTTTCCTCTGGTGGAGTTGAGAAGTCAGGGGAAATCCAGGCCTTGTTCATTTTTACCTGAGTCAACGCATATCTGTTATAATGCCACCAGAGGCACTAAATACATGCTCAGACCATACGCTGGTGGCAGGGCAGGTCAGCACCTCCAAGGCATAGAGCACAAGTTTGTGCCTTGAGTCCACCTTGGACACTCATTAGTTGTAAGTCACTAAGGGATCATTTAGGATGCTGACACGGTCTGCAATGTATTCCTTCACCAACTTCCAAAACTTTTCCCTCCTTGTAGCACTAGGCCGCCCTTCAGGGTGAGATTGCTGGGGGGGTGTCATGAAAGTGTCTCATGCCTTAGAAAGTGTTGCCCTGCCTCTGTTAGAACTACTGTGTGTTTCCCTTGTCCCCCTTCCTCGGTTGCCTAAGGAATAGAGTTGAGCAAACACCTGGATGTTCGGGTTCGAGAAGTTCGGCCGAACTTTCTGAAAATGTTCGGGTTCGGGATCCGAACTCGACCCGAACTTCACCCCGAACCAATGGCTTGACCAATGAAGTCAATGGGGACCCGAATTTTTGGGCACTAAAAAGGCTGTAAAATAGCCCAGGAAAGGGCTAGAGGGCTGCAAAAGGCAGCAAGATGTAGGTAAATCCCCTGCAAACAAATGAATAGAGAAATGACTTAAAATAAAAATTAACCAATATCAATTGGAAACTTGGAGGAGGAGGAGGAGGTGGAATAGGAGGTTGGGGTGGCATCAGGTGGGAATGCTATGGGAGTTGAAGTTCTCATCATAGCCAAAAAGAATTCATGTCTGCCTGCAGTGCCACAGGCCTCATTCACAGACTCAGGGCCATGGCACCCGCAAAGAGGAGAGCGGTCCCGTAACAGCAACACAGGCCTCAGGTCAACCTGCAATGAAACAGGCCATTATCATTTATGTAGGCCCCTGACACCAAGACAAAGGGGCGGTCATTAGACAGCAAAAAGTGTTAAATGTCTGCCACCAAGACAGCAAGCAAGTACGTGAAATTTAGGCCCCTGACACCCAGACAATTGGGTGGTCATGACAGTAAAAAGAGTTTAATATCTCCCACCAAGACAAGAAATGATTAAACAACATATAGACCCCTGACACCTAGAGAATGGGGCGGTCATTAGACAGTAAAAAGTGTTAAATGTCTGCCACCAAGACAGCAAGCAAGTACGTGAAATTTAGGCCCCTGATACCCAGACAGAGGAGAGAGGTCCCATTGCAGCAAAAGAGGCATCATGTCACCCACCAAAGGAGAAGGCCACTTTTAGTTATTTTGGCCACAGCACCCAGACAGAGGAGAGAGGTCCCAAAGCAGAGAATCAGGCTTCATGTCACCCACCAAAGGAGAAGGCCACTTTCAGATATTTAGGCCCCTGGCACCCAGACGGAAGAGAGGTTTAATCAACTTTGGGTTGCCCCGCAAAATAATGGTAGAATAAAAAAAAGAGGATTTAATAAAGAAGTGCACTGGAGTACAAGAATATATGGTTAAGGGGAGGTAGTTATAAATGTCTATTCTGCACAAGGGATGGACAGGTCCTGTGGGATCCATGCCTGGTTCATTTTTATGAACGTCAGCTTTTCCACGTTGGCTGTGGACAGGCGGCTGCATTTGTCAGTAATGACGCCACCTGCTGTGCTGAATACACGTTCAGACAAAACGCTGGCCGCGGGGCAGACCAACACCTCCAAGGCATAAAAGGCTAGCTCTGGCCACGTGAACAATTTGAAGACCCAGAAGTTAAATGGGGCCGAACCATCACTCAGTACGTGGACCGGTGTGCACATGTACTGTTCCACCATGTTAGTGAAATGCTGCCTCCTGCTAACACGTTCCGTATCAGGTGGTGGTGCAGTTAGCTGTTGCGTGGTGTCAAAACATTTCCACATCTCTGCCATGCTAACCCTGCCTTCAGAGGAGCTGGCCGTGACACAGCTGTGTTGGCGACCTCTCGCTCCTCCTCTGCCTTTGCCTTGTGCTTCCACTTGTTCCCCTGTGACATTTGGGAATGCTCTCAGTAGTGCGTCTACCAACGTGCGCTTGTACTCGCGCATCTTCCTATCACACTCCAGTGCAGGAAGTAAGGTGGGCACATTGTCTTTGTACCGGGGATCGAGCAGGGTGGCAACCCAGTAGTCCGCACACGTTAAGATGTGGGCAACTCTGCTGTTGCTGCGCAGGCACTGCAGAATGTAGTCGCTCATGTGTGCCAGGCTGGCCAGAGGTAAGGACAAGCTGTCCTCTGTGGGAGGCGTATAGTCATCGTCCTCCGTTTCCCCCCAGCCACGCACTAGTGATGGTCCCTTACTACATGTTTTGCTCATTGTTACCGTTCACCACAATAAGAAAAAAATTATTTGGCCCAATGTATTGAATTCAAATTCAGGCCTTTTTTTACAGGCACCTAACACTATCTGGCTATCTATTTATGTACCGTATTACTTTAATCCAGGCACAGCAGTAACCACAGATTTAGGGGAATATCAATTGTAGGCCTAGTATTTAGGCCCTAGATGAAGGGTATCCTTTTACGGACAGATTTACACGTGGAGATGCACAGTAGCGTGTGAAAAAATATATAGGATTATGCTTTCAGCACTTGTATTTTAACACTTTGTGTAATATACCCTTTAACGGAAAGAAATACACTTAGAGATGCAAAACAGTGTGTGCAAATGTAGAGGATTATGCTGTATTTTAACAATTACTGTAATATACCCTTTAAAGGAAAGAAATACACTTGGAGATGCACGCTGAGTGTAATATACCCTTTTACAGACAGAATTACGGTTGGCCTGCAACAGCTGGAACACCAGATTTTGGGTACTGCTATTATGGCAATTGAATTTCACCCCAGAACAAAATATATTCTTTGACGGATAATATTAAACTACATGTCCAGCAACAGCTAGAACACCAGATTTACTGTATTTCTATTTTTGCAACAGAATTTTACACCTGAAAATAATATATGCTTTGATGGACACTATTAAACTTGTCCAGTTACAGCTGGGACACCAGATTTAGGGTATTTCTATTTTTGCAACTGAATTTCACCCCAGAAAATAATATATCCTTTGACTTACACTATGAAAATTGTCCAGTCACAGCTGGAACACCAGATTTACGGTATTGCTATTTTTGCAACTGAATTTCACCCCAGAAAGTAACATATCCTTTGACGGACACAATGAAACTTGTCCATGTCCAGTCACAGCTGGAACACCAGATTTATGGTATTTCTATTTTTGCAACTAAATTTTACCCCAGAAAATGATATATCCTTTGACGGACACTATGAAACTTGTCCAGTGACAACTGGAACACCAGATTTGCGTTATTTATATTCTTGCAACTGAATTTCACCCCAGAAAATAATATATCCTTTGACGGACACTATGAAACTTGTCCAATCACAGCTGGAACCACTGATTTACTGTATTTCTATTTTCGCATCAGAATTTCCCCCCAGAAAAAAAAATATCCTTTGCCGGACACTATTAAACTTGGCTAGCCACAGCTGAAACCACTGATTTATGGTATTGCGACTTTTGGCAATTAAATTTCACCCCAGAAAATTATCTATCCTTTGCCGGACACTATTAAACTTGGCCAGCCACAGCTGAAACCACTGATTTACGGTATTGCTATTTTGGCAATTGAATTTCACCCCCGAACAAAATCTATCCTTTGCCGGACACTACAAAACTTCGCCAGCTACAGCTGAAACCACTGATTTATGGTATTGCTATTTTGGCAATTGAATTTCACCCCAGAAAAAAAATAATATCCTTTGCCGGACACTATCAAACTTGGCCAACCACACCTGAAACCACTGATTTACAGTATTGCTATTTTGGCAATTGAATTTCACCCCAGAACAAAATATATTCTTTGCCGGACACTATTAAACTTGGCCAGCCACTGCTGGGACACAAGCTTTTGGGGATTGCTGTTTTGGCAATTGAATTTCACCTTAGAACAAAATATATCCTTTGCCGGACACTATTAAACTTGGCTAGCCACAGCTGAAACTGATTTATGGTATTGCGACTTTTTGCAATTGAATTTCACCCCAGAAAATTATATATCCTTTTCCAGACACTATTAAACTTTGCCAGCCACTGTTGGGACACCAGATTTAGGGGATTACTAATTTGGCAACAGAATTTCACCCCACAACAAAATCTATCCTTTGCCGGACACTATTAAACTTGGCCACCCACAGCTAAAACCACTGATTTACTGTATTGCGATTTTGGCAATTGAATTTCACCCCCAAACAAAATCTATCCTTTGCCGAACACTATTAAACTTCGCCCGCCACAGCTGAAACCACTGATTTATGGTATTTCTATTTTGGCAATTAAATTTCACCCCATAAAAAAATATATCCTGTGCCGGACACTATTAAACTTGGCCAGCCACAGCTGGAACACCAGATTTACGGTATTTCTATTTTTGCAACTGAATTTCACCCCAGAAAATAATATATCCTATGAAGGAAACTATGAAACTTGTACAGTCACAGTTGGAACTCCAGATTTACCGTATTTCTATTTTTGCTACTGAATTTCACCCCAGAAAATAATATATCTTTTGCTGGACACTATTAAACTTGGCCAGCCACAGCTGAAACCACTGATTTATGGTATTGCTATTTTGGCAATTGAAATTCTCCCCAGAAAAAAAGATATCCTTTGCCGGACCCTACTTAACTTGTCCAGTCACAGCTGGAACACCATATTTAAGGTATTTGTAACTGAATTTCACCCCAGAAAATAATATATCCTTTGACGGACACTATAAAACTTGTCCAGTCACAGATGAAACACCAGATTTACGATATTTCTATTTTTGCAACTAAATTTCACCCCAGAAATAAATATATCCTTTGCCGGGGACACTATTAAACTTGACCAGCCACTTCTGAAACCACTAATTTACGGTATTGCTATTTTGGCAATTGAATTTCACCCCAGAAAATCATCTATCCTTTGCCAGACACTATTAAACATGGCCATCCACTGCTGGGACACCAGATTTAGGTGATTGCTATTTTTGCAACTGAATTTCTCCCCACAAAATAATATATCCTTTGATGGACACTATGAAACTTGTCCAGTCACTGCTGAAACACCAGATTTACGGTATTGCTATTTTTGCAAATAAATTTCACCCCAGAAAATAATATATCCTTTGCTGGACACAATTAAACTTGGCCAACCACAGCTGAAACCACTGATTTATGGTATTGCTATTTTGGCAATTGAATTTCACCCCAGAAAAAAGATATCCTTTGCCTGGACCCTATTAAACTTGTCCTGTCACAGCTGGAACACCAGATTTATGGTATTTCTATTTTTGCTATTGAATTTCAACCCAGAAAATAATATATCCTTTGATGCACACTATGAAACTTGTCAAGTCACAACTGGAATACCAGATTTACGGTATTTCTATTTTTGCAACTGAATTTCAACCCAGAAAATAAAATATCCTCTGACGGACACTATGAAACTTGCCCAGTCACAGCTGGATCACCAGATTTACGGTTTTCTATTTTTGCAACAGAATTTCCCCCCAAAATAAATATATCCTTTTCTGCACACTATTAAACTTGGCCAGCCATAGCGGAAACCACTGATTTACGTTATTGCTATTTTTGCAACTGAATTTCACCCCACAAAATAATATTTCCTTTGACGGACACTATGAAACTTGTCCAAACACACCTGGAACACCAGATTTACCGTATTTCTATTTTTGCAACTGAATTTCACTTCAGAAAATAATAAATCCTTTGACGGACACTATTAAACTTGGCCAGCCACAGCTGAATCCACTGATTTATGGTTTTGCTATTTTGGCAATTGAATTTCACCCCAGAAAAAAATATATCCTTTGCCAGACACTATTAAACTTGTCTAGTCACAGCTGGAACACCATATTTACGGTATTTATATTTTTGCAACTGAATTACACCACAGAAAATTATATATCCTATGAAGGACACTATGAAACTTGTCCATCTACAGCTGGAACACCAGATTTACGGTATTTTTAATTTTGCAACTGGATTTCACCCCACAAAATAATATATACTTTGCCGGACACTATTAAACTTGGCCAGCCACTGCTGGGACACTAGATTTAGGGGACTGCTATTTTGGCAATTTAATTTAACCCCAGAACAAAATGTTTCATTTGCCGGACACTATTAAACTTGGCCAGCCACAGCTAAAACCACTGATTTACGGTATTGCTATTTTGGCAATTGAATTTCACCCCAGAACAAAATATAACCTTTGCTGGACAGTATTAAACTTGGCCAGCCACTGCTGGGACACCAGATTTAGGGGACTGCTATTTTGGCATTGAATTTAACCCCAGAACAAAATGTTTCATTTGCCGGACACTATTAAACTTGGCCAGCCACAGCTGAAAGCACTAATTTACGGTATTGCTATTTTGGCAATTGAATTTCACCCCACAACAAAACATATCCTTTGCCGGACACTATTAAACTTGGCCAGCCATAGCTTGAACACCAGATTTACGATATTTCTATTTGTGCAACTGAATTTCACCGCAGAAAATAATATATCCTATGACAGACACTATGAAACTTGTCCAGTCACAGCTGGAACACCAGATTTACAGTATTTCTATTTCAACAACTGGATTTCACACCAGAAAATAATATATCCTTTGACGGACACTATGAAACTTGTCCAGTCACAGCTGGAACACCAGATTTACTGGTATTTCTATTTTTGCAACTGAATTTTACCCCAGGAAAAAATATATCCTTTGCCAGACACTATTGAACATGGCCAGCCACAGCTGAAACCACTGATTGACGGTATTGTTATTTTGGCAATTGAATTTCACCCAAGAACAAAATATATCCTTTGCTGGACACTATTAAACATGGCCAGCCACTGCTTGGACACAAGATATAGGGGATTGCTATTTTGGCTATTGAATTCACCCCAGAACAAAATATATCCTTTGCCGGACAATATTAAACTTGGCCAGCCTCTGCTGGGACACCAGATTTAGGGATTGCTATTTTGGCAATTGAATTTCACAGCAGAAAATTATCTATCCTTTGCAAGACACTATTAAACTTGGCCAACCACTTTTGGGACACCAGATTTACGGTATTGCTATTTTGGCAATTGAATTTCACCCCAGAACAAAATATATCCTTTGCTGGATACTATTAAACTTGGCCATACACAGCTGGAACACCAGATTTACGATATTTATATTTTTGCAACTGAATTTCACCCCAGAAAATCATATATCCTTTGACGGACACTATGAAACTTGTCCAGTCACAGCTGGAACACCAGATTCACGGTATTTCTATTTTTGCAACTGAATTTCACCCCAGAAAAAATTATAACCTTTGCCGGACGCTATTGAACTTGGCCAGCCACAGCTGAAACCACTGATTTTCGGTATTGCTATTTTGGCAATTGAATTTCACCCCAGAAATTTATCTATCCTTTGCCGGACTCTATTAAACTTGGCCAGCCACTGCTGGGACGTCAGATTTAGGGGATTGCTATTTTGGCAATTGAATTTCACCTCAGAACAAAATATATCCTTTGCTTGACAGCAGACAGTATTACACTTGGCTAGCCACAGCTGGAACACCAGTTTTAGGGGATTGCTATTTTGGCAATTGAATTTAACGCACCAATAAAATATAGAAATTTCTATCCTGAGTTTCTAGGGGTGACAATAAGCACAGCCAAGCCCCTAATGTAGGATATAGCAAAATAAAAAAAAACTAGTATTGATGGATTGATGGACTTGGTGGCAGCTTGTGCTGGTGCACCACAAGACACAAAATGGCCGCCGATCACCCCAGAAAAAAGTGACATAAAAACGCTCTGTGCAGCCTAAAAATCAGTGAGCAATTAACTAGAAGAAGTTGAATTATTCACAGCTGTAGATCGATCACTTCATTAGGTTTTTTTGCTGAGTTTTCCCTGCCTATTCTCGCCCTCACAGCAGCTGCGTCCTATCTCTACACTAATCAGAGCAGGGTGACATGCGGCGCTACGTGACTCCAGCTTAAATAGAGGCTGGGTCACATGCTGCACTTGGACAATCACAGCCATGCCATTAGTAGGCATGGCTGTGATGGCTTCTAAGGGCAAGAAGTAAAACGCTAGCTGATTGGCTGCTGTGCAGCCCTTCAGAAAGCGGGAAGAAATCACCGAACAACGAACCCGAACCTTTTTGAAAATGTTCGGGTCCGGGTCCCAAACACCCCAAAATTCGGTACGAATCCGAACTATACAGTTCGGGTTCACTCATCCCTAGCCGTCACTAGTAGCTACTGCAAATTGGGGTAGGTTTTGATAAACGGCTTAACCACTAAGTTTAAGACGTGGGCTAGATATGGAATGTGTGTCAGGTTGCCAAGTTCCAAAGCCGCCAGCAAGTTACGGCCATTGTCAGACACAAACATGCTTGTTTGTAGGTTGAGTGGCGAGAGCCACAGCTCGGTCTGATCCCTCATACCCTGCCATAGCTCTACGTTCAGTGTGCTGTTTGTCCCCTAAGCAGATCAGCTTCAGCACGGTCTGTTGACGCTTACCCACAGCAGTGCTACACTCCTTCCAGCTAGCGACTGATAGCTGACTGCTGTTAGAGGTGGAAGTGGAAGAGGAGGTGGCGGAGGAGAAGTGGGGGTTGGAGCCAGTAAAATAGCTGCTGGCGGAGACCCTGATAGACGTAGGGCCTGCAAACCTTGGCATGGGTAGCAACTTTGCCATCTCAGGGTACGACTCACTCCCGGCCTCCACAACATTCACCCAGTGTGTGGTCATGGAAATGTAGCGTCCCTGGTCACCAGCACTTGTCCATGTGTCCGTGGTGGGGTGGACCTTCCCAGTAAGTGTGTTGGTCAGGGCACGGGTGATGTTCTGGGACACATGCTGGTGTAAGGCGGGCAAAGCACACCATGAAAAATAGTGGCGGCTGTGGACTGCGTACCGAGGGACTGCCACCGACATCAGGCTGCGGAAAGCCTCAGTGCCCACAAGACTAAATGGCAACATTTCAAGGGCCAGTAATTCCGAAAGTTGCGCATTTAGTGCTATGGCCTGTTTCAGGTATTTGCGCTTATGTTCAAATTCCTGTGTTAACGAAATTTCGATGCTGCGCTGGGACAGGGAAGTGGATGCTTTTGGTGACGGTTCATGCAAAGGTCTAGGTGCAGTGCGAGGGGCATCGGGGTCTGCGCCTTCGACAGGGGATTGGCCAGCAGTGCATAACACAGGGGAAGAGGAGGCAGTGGTGGGACCCGCAGACCCAGAGTGTGGACCCAGGCATTCGGCCCACTTATTTGGGTGCTTGTCTGCCATGTGGCGGATCATGCTGGTGGTTTTGAGATTGCTAGTGTTCACGCCCTGGATCATTTTGGTACAGCACAAGTTGCAAACTACCACGCTTTTGTCGTCTGCAATCTCCTCAAAAAAGTGCCATACTGAGAAACACCTACCTCTTGGCAAAGTAGATTTACGCAAGGGGGTGCTCAGTGTAACGCTTGCGGGCCTGTTCGTTGTGGGCCGACGTCTCCCTTTTGCAACCCCACTGCCTCTTCCAGACTGTTGCGTTGCTGTGGATCCCTACCCCTCTGTACTGCTGTCTTCGCTCGGCTTTTCTCCTTCCCATATTGGCTCATCGTCCACCACCTCCTCTTCCACTTCCTCACTTTGCTCATCCTCCTGACTTGACCTAACCACAACCTCAGTGATTGACAACTGTGTCTCATCATCATCCACCTCGTGAATGAATGATTGCCGTTTACCACCGTCATCTTCTTGAGACTGTGAAGGCTCAAGAAGTTGGGAATTAGGGCCCAATATCTCAGGTACCTCTTCAAGGGTGCTCGGCGAGAGAGCCAAACCAAGTACTGGCGATGAAAAGAGGTCATGTGAATATCCAAGTGTGGGATCACTTGTTTGGCCAGACGCGACATGGTGGGAGGAAGGAGGATCAGAGTGAGGATTCAGATGACCAGACTCTTGGCTACAGAGACTGGATTTAGTGTAATGTAATAATGTAATTTTTTTTAGATAATGTAATTTTTACGATACACACTGAATTGACTTGCAGTAAGGTAGTGGATACAGAAAAATACAGATTTTGGCCACTACACTAGGACAGAGATAATGAAATTTTTACGATACACACTGTATTGACTTTCAGTAAGGTACAGGATACCGAAAAATACAGATTTTGGCCACTACACTAGGCCAGAGATAATGACATTTTTACGATACACTGTATTGACTTTCAGTAAGGTACTGGATACAGAAAAATACAGATTTTGGCCACTACACTAGACCAGAGATAACAAAATTTTTATGATACACACTGTATTGACTTGCAGTATGGTACTGGATACAGAAAAATACAGATTTTGGCCACTACACTAGGCCTAAGAGAATGTAGTTCGGATGTAGTTCTATATTGGATACATCCCAACTAAAATGTATTTCATGCTGGAATACTGTATATACGGTTGCGGCCTAAACGCACGTACAGATGTGCCCAAAACTAATTAACTATGGCCAAAATATAAATCACTCTCTGCTGGAGAAATTAACATAACGGTTGCGGATTGAACGCACACACAGATGTTGCACAAGTTAGGTTAATTTTCCCAGAAAAAAATATTTCTCTGGTGGTGCAGTGTATATCTCAATACCAGGCACACTGTAGTGAATAAGCCCCTTTTTATAATGTCTGCCCAACACACTGCTTTATGATGGTGCAGTGTATATCTCATTACCAGGCACACTGTAGTGAATAAGCCAATTTTTATAGTGTCTGCCCAACACACTGCTTTATGATGGTGCAGTGTATATCTCAGTACCAGGCACACTGTAGGGAATAAGCCCCTTTTTATAATATCTGCCAAACACACTGCTTTATGATTGCACATTGTAGATGTCACTAATCTGAAATCTTTCTGTCTTTTAGAAGTTTGGGTAGTTAAAAAAGCGATTTTTAAGCCCTGCACTATCTGTCCCTTCCTGGTGACGCCTGTCCCTGAAAGTGCTGAAGCAAACCCCTTCTTAAAAAAAAAAAAAAAAAGGTGCTGCATTGCTGACAAATAGAGCTGAGAGAACCCGAACTGTATAGTTCGGGTTCATACCGAATTTTAGGATGTTCGGGTGTCATGTCCTGCTCTGGTTATGTGTGGAGGTCTGTCAGGTTGGCAGCACGTGTGTTGTTTTTTGTTTGTTTTGAACTTGGAGTCGAGCTATGTCCGCCTCCCTTCAGGTGCACTGGGTGGGGTCGTTTGTGGGAGTTTAAATCACGCACCTTCCCAGTGTCCTGTGCGGGTTATAGCTTCTATCTTGCAAGGTGGATTCGCTGTTTCTGCTACAAGATACGTTGGTTTTGGTTTCCTTTTGTGTACTCTCTTTGCTGTTAGAGAGACACCTTCCTCCTCCAGGACTAGAGGAAGCAGGCTGTCTCTTTCCCCCTTTTCCACTATCTCAGGGACTATCTCTGGGAATCTTCAGTCTTAGGCACGGGGGCACGTTGATTCCCACGTTTAGGGTCTGAACGTGGGCACAGTAGTCTAGGGTGAGTTGGTAGGATATTGTTAGGAGGTGACCTTTATCCCCGGCTTCTGGCCTAGACACTTGTTTTGAGGTTTTCTGTGTGTTTATTGTATCTTGTATCCTTTCCGTCGTGACATTGGGACAGGGACCCGAACCCGAACAGTTTCATAAAAGTTCGGGTTCGGGTCCGTTGTTCCGCAATTCTTCCCGCTTTTTGAAAGGCTTTACATCTTTGCCCTAAGAAGCCATCATAGCCATGCCTACTAATGGCATGGCTGTGATTGGCTGAGTACAGCATGTGCCCCAGCCTCTTTATAAGCTGGAATCACATAGTGCCGCACGTCACTTTGCTGCTGTTAGTATAGGGAAAGGTTGCTGCCAGTGCTCCCAGGGAGAGATTAGGAAAGAAATCTGTTGAACCTGGTAGTGTTAAATCTTCAATCTACAGCAATTATTGAGGGAGGGTGCTACTGCAATCCTAGATTTTGTACCCAGTCCTGAGCCCAGTGATAATACAAAGTGTATTTTTTTTATCCATTTGTTACTGAGGTGGGGGTCAGCAGCCATTTTAGCCACTGCAGTGTCCTTGGGACTGCATATGACCTGCATGTGTGTCAGCCTGCCAGTGACAACAGTCAAATCCTTTTTGGTAGCTCAGTGAAGGAAAAATCCTTTTTTCTGGCAGGTCAAGCCCCCTACATTACCTTTTGTATAATTTAGGGGTGACATAGTCCATTTCTGTAGTCTGGGGCAAAAATCTGTATTGTGGCGCTATAGAGCACTTGTGCATACAACGCACCAAAATGTATTTTCAATTTCAGCAGTGAACTAGTGCATCAGTGTATTTTTGGGGGAAAAAGCGATATTCATGGTCCACAAAGCAGTCGTGCATACAGCGTACAAATACCTATTTTAAATTTCATCACTGAAATAGTGCATTAGTGTGTTTTAGGGAAAAAAAAGCCATGTTCTTGGTTCACAAAGCAGTTGTGCATACAGCGTACAAATACCTATGTTTAATTTTCAGCCGTTAAATAGTGCATTTGTGAATTTTGGGAAAAAAAGCTTTGTTCTTGGTCCACAAAGGAGTTGTGCATACAGCGTACAAATACCTATGTTTCATTTCCAGGTGTTAAATAGTGCATTTGTGAACTTGGGGGAAAAAAGCTGTGTTCTTGGTCCACAAAGCAGTTTTGCATACAGCGTACAAATACATATTTTAAATCTCAATCACTGAAATAGTGCATTAGTGTGTTTTAGGCGAAAAAAGCTGTGTTCTTGGTTCACAAAGCAGTTGTGCATACAGCGTACAAATACCTACGTTTAATTTTCAGTCGTTAAATAGTGCATTTGTGAATTTGGGGGAAAAAAGCAGTGTTCTTGGTCCACAAAGCAGTTGTGCATACAGCGTACAAATACATATTTTACGTTTCTGCAGATCTGAGGCCTACCCTGTATTTTAGTCATTTAAAATAACCTTTTGAACTCTGCAGTTACATAGTTGGTTGCAAACACACTGGTTTGTGGTAGATAGCACATTTGCGGTGTACGCTGCATCTCTGACAGTCAAATAAGTCCAAAGGTCAAAAGGTGGATCCAGCACTACCAGGTCCAAGTGAAGGGTGGGTGCGCGTCTCGCAGGGATGGTAAAAAGACCCTGCATGCATAAATAACATAGAGAGTTCAAAAAAATAAAAAAGGTTGAGACAGCACTTCCAAATGCAAGTTGATTTTAATCCAGATGCAACGTTTAGAAGTTCAGCCTTTTTCAAGCATACATATACAAAGCATAGTGCAGGTATTTATAGCGTGTACAAAAGTGGAAGTGACGTCCCCTTGAAAGTTCAGGGGGCGTGTCAATGTTAACCGAAGACAACACTGTTTCGATATCTAGTGTGATAACAATCATGAGTCACAGCATAAAACGTGGTGGGCTATGTGGGTAGACATACCTATGTATCCAGAGGCTGGGGACCCGCTCGTTGGGTCGGAAAGACCACAGTATGTAAGTGGAACGCATCTGCGTTCCACAGTAGTACTTCCGGTGGGTACAGTTTCCTGGCGCCTTCTGGAGCATCCGGTCCGTGGAGCGCAGGTAGCTTCCTATTCTTTCCCTGTAGCTATGCCCCTGGACAGACCAATCACTCAGTACGTGTACTGTTCCACCACAGGGGCGTAACTACCGGGGAAGCAGGGGAAGCAGCTGCTTCGGGGCCCGGGCTTACAGAGGGCCCGGCAAGCACGTGTTTGTCCTCACTTCTCTCCTCCCCTGGGTAATCAGCACGTGTCCTCACTCCTCTCCCGATCGCAGTGTCCTCTCGCCCTTGTCTATTTATTTAAAACTTATTTCTTCTTTCTTTCAGAAAAGCTTGCCCTGGGGATCGAACCTGCGACCAATAGGTGTCGCAGGTCCTCTCGCCCTTGTCTATTTATTTAAAACTTATTTCTTCTTTCTTTCAGAAAAGCTTGCCCTGGGGATCAAACCTGCGACCAATAGTTTCAAAGGCAAGACACTTTACCACTAGGCTATATCTGCTGCCTAGCCAGATAGCTAAAAAAAAAAATATGACCTCTAGATGTGGAGAACTTTGATAGTGTATCCATACACATTACAGCTGCACCAGCACATTGTATATGGATGTAGCAGAGCTTGGTGTGTTGGGGCAGCTGTAATGTGTATAGATACACTATCAAAGTTCTCCTTATCTAGAGGTCTTATTGTTTTTTTTTTAGCTATCTAGCTATGCAGCTGATACAGCCTTGTGGATAAGTGTCTTGCCTTTCATCCTAATGGTCACAGGTTCGATTCCCCTCACAAACTTTTTCTGAAAGACAGGATAAATGAGGCTTGCCTAACATGGAGGTAAGTATATGTGTGTTTTTTTTTATTTTTTTAATTTTTTAAATACTGGACTTTTACTTTACTGCCACAGGGGAGGAGGGGCTATTGGCACTATGATATTGGCAAATGGGGGAGAGATAGGCACTTCATATTGGCACACACATTAGGGGCAGGGGAGAGGATGGCACTATGCTATTGGGATGGGGGAAGACAGAGGCACTTGATATTGGCACATTATAGGGGGGTTATATGGCTGACTACTGGCACATTATAGGAGGGGTTATATGGCTGACTACTGGCACATTATAGGGTGGGTTTATATGGCTGACTACTGGCACATTATAGGGGTTATATGGCTGACTACTGGCACATTATAGGGGGTTATATGGCTGACTACTGGCACATTATAGGGGTTATATGGCTGACTACTGGCACATTATAGGGGGTTATATGGCTGACTACTGGCACATTATAGGGGGTTATATGGCTGACTACTGGCACATTATAGGGGGGGTTATATGGCTGACTACTGGCACATTATAGGGGGGTTATATGGCTGGCTACTGGCACATTATAGGGGGGCTGGGGGGGCTATATGGCTGACTACTGGCACATTATAGGGGGGCTATATGGCTGGCACATTATAGAGGGGGAGCGAAACGCGCGGGTAGAGGGGCCCAATACAAAAATTTGCTGTGGGGCCCAGTCATTTCTAGCTACGCCCCTGTTCCACCATGTTGCTGAAATGCTGCCTCCTGCTAAGATGTTCCAGATCTGCTGGTGGTGCTGGTTGTTTAGGCATGATGACAAAGCTTTTCCACATTTCTCCCATGATAACCCTGCCTTCTGAGGTGTTGATGGTGACCGAGCTGCGTTGGCGACTTCTTTCTCCTCCTCCTCTGCCTTCACCTTGTGCTTCCACTGAGTCTCCGGTGTAAGGTGCGAATGCCATCAGCAGCGTGTCTACTGGTGGGTGCATCTTCCTATCACACTCCAGTGAGGGAATTAAGGACGGCACATTGTCCTTGTAATGGGGATTCAGCAGGGTGGCCACCCAGTAATCAGCACAAGTTAGAATGTGTCAGTAACTCAGCGGTCGTTGTGCATGCACTGCAGCATATAGTCGCTCATGTCTGCCAGGCTGCCCAGAGGCAAGGACAAGCTATCCTCTTTGAGGGAGGTATATCGTCTGTGTCCTCTGTATCCCCCAGCGTTCCTCCTACTCCTCTTCCTCATCCTCCAGAACTGTGCCCTGGCTGGACAATTGTGTTCCAGGCCAGGGCCTATGTTGGTGCACGAACCCATCCTCTGAGCCACTTGTATTTGGCTAGCCTTAAGTTAAGGATAAGGCGTGTATATAGTTCTGTTTCTTTATATGGTTAGTTTAGCTGCATTATAGTTATTTTAATATGTTTTAAAGTAAATTTGTAAATAGTTTGTTAATGGTTTGAGTGAAAGGGGGGGTGGGGGTGTTGAGTGTGTAGGGTGTGAGGCTGTTCATGTTAATTTCCCATCCGCTTTCTACACTGTCTATACTGCCTCTGTATATAATTTCCTTGCATAATACTGTTAAGGGGGCCCTGACAAAGTCTTTTAGTCCTCCTCCTCCTCCTCCTGGATGGGCTCCTTCTAGGTTAGGGCCCCAAATCAGTAGCTTCCCCTGCTTCCCCTGTAGCTACGCCCCTGGGCAAACCCATCAGTCAGTACATGTACTTTTCCATCATGTTTCTGAAATGCTGCCTCCTGCTAAGACATTTTCAGATCTGCTGGTGGTGCAGGTCTTTGTGGCGTAATGACAAAGCTTTCCCACATTTTGCCAATGCTAACCCAGCCTTCTGAGGGGCTGGTGGTGACCCAGCTGCCCGTGAGCTGGCTTGGGTGCCACCCTGCTGAGAACACAGTTCCTCCTACTCCTCCTCCTCATCATCCTCCAAAACTATGCCCTGGCTTGTCAATTGTGTTCCAGGCCAGGGCCTATGTTGGTGCAGGAACCCACCCTCTGAGCCACTTGAATGTCACTGGCCTTAAGTTAAGGATATGGTATGTATATAGTTTTGTTTGTTTATATAGTTAGTTTGCATTATAGTTATTTTATATGTTTTTAAGTAAATTTGTAAATAGTTTGTTAATGGTTTGAGTGAAAGGGGGGGTGGGGGTGTTGTGTGTGTTCAATTAACTGAATTGATTTTCACTGTCTGGTGTTCAGGAATTTCTGCACCCCAAATTCAGCACATGTGGCAGGCAGGGGATGTGCGTCAAACCGGCTAGGCCCAGACCTGCTATTATATTTCGTCCATCAGTGCAAAACACCAGGCCGGACTGGAGGCTCAGTGGCACCAACCAATCATCGGTCTGTTGTTCAATGCCTGTCCACAACTCCTGTGCGGTGTGGGGTTTCTCCCACAAACACACAATTTTTAAAACAGCCTGCTGTTGTTTCCCCCTGGCTGTGCTGCTGTGGGTGGTGAAGGTGTTATGCTGAGCGGATGATGGGTTGGTAGAGGAGAAGGAGGAGGTAACAGGAGGCAAAGAGAAATGCCTTGCAATCCTCTGGGGCAGAAGGACATTCACAAAAATGCTTTGCGCCTCAGGCCCAGCCGCCACAGCATTTACCTAGTGTGCTGTTAAGAGAGATATAACATCCCTGCCCGTGCTTACTGGTCCATGTATCAGTTGTTATGTGGATCTTGTCACAGATGGTGTTGCACAGTGCACACCTGATTTTGTCCGCCACTTGGTTGTGCAGGAAAGGCATGGCTCGCCTGCAAAAGTAGTGGCGGCTGGGATCCACATACTGTGGGACAGCCACCGCCATAAGGTTTTTAAAACTGTCCAGCAAACAAAATGACAGCTTTTCAAAGGACCAGGAATTTTGAAATCAAGGCATTCAGGGACAGGGATTGCGGGTGGGTAGGGAGTACTTCCTCTTTCTATTTCTCTTTCTGTCCAGTGTTTGGGAGATGGACAGCTGATAGCTGAACACTTCCATGGGATTCAGTGGAGATGCTTGGTGACGTTGCCAGATGTGGTGGCGTTGACGCCACATCCCCTGTTTGCTGGGTGGCAGGTGCCACTGTCATTCACTTGGGCTCAGGTTTAGAATGTTTATTTATGTTTTTTCTGAGTTTTATGTTATTTTAAGTCATTTCCCTACCCACTTTTGCAGCCCTCTAGGCCCTTCCAGGGTTATTTTACAGCCATTTTAATGGCCAAAAGTTTGGGTCCCTATTGACTTCAATGGGGTTCGGGTTTTTGTGAAGTTCGACCAAACCCGTTGAACCCGAACTTCAGGGGTTCGCTCAACTATACTGTCAAACACACACTGTATTACTTAAAAAGACTGTTAGGTCTTTCAATAAGGTTTTTGGAGCAAAATCAGTAAGTTTAGAGCAAAACGCTATCTGTCTCTGCCTAATGTCTGCTCTCCCTGATGCTGAATGAGCCGAACGCCAGACCTCAGCTCCTATATTAAATGGTATCACGTGTTTCGGCCAGCCAATAACTGTAAGGCTTACAGTTAACATATCTATGGCCTTACACTGAGGGGAATTACTTGCCTGGACCGTGATTGGCTGTTTAGAAGACGTCAAACGTGCGGGGAGGAGACTCGTGACAAATACACGTGGTGCTCGGCCGAGCATGCTCACTCATCACTACCCGCCGCTCAGTTTTGTGATCTTCCACTCCTCGTTCTGTAAACGTTTGGGTGGATGGGGGTCACATGACTGGCTTCATAACGATGTGTCCACAAGCAGCCTGGGGGTCCAGAGTACTAGGGGCATCAGATGGGTAGAAGGCCAAGAGAACTAAGAGCATCATATGAGTTGGGGGCCCAGGAACAGAAGACAAATGTCAACTGGGGGACAGAAGACATGAGATGGAGGACAGCTAGTGCTTGCAGGTTAAAGCCTGGGATGTATGGGCTCCTGAGTGTTTGAGACACAGGCTGTTCTTCCTGCAGTACTTCCTGTGTCACTAATCAGTCGCCCTCTCCCTTCTGTTATTGCCAACTACAGAGCAGTCTCTGTAGCAGAAAGCTGGACAGTGCTAATAATACAGGAGAGTGAGGGGAGACAGGATCTTCCTGGAGCACACTGTACTGAGCCTTTGCTGCTCTGTTGGCACTCTAGAGCACTGCAATGAGTGCAGGGGGGGGGGGGCTTGGCTGTTACAAAGAAGACTGGCCATTTGTGTTTTTTCACTGGATCCAGTGATGACATCTCATGTGCTGCAATAGAGCCCTAATACCAATGTTTGTGTTTAAACTCCCACGGCTTATTTTAATCCTGCAGATCTTGCACACTTCTGTGGCTTTGTGTGATGGCCTTGTGGAGAAAAAACGCCATACTGGAGATATTCAAACAGAACTAGCAGCAACCAAGCATGGCCTAGGTCTGACATGTTTTGAGCCTGCAGCCACAGTATCAGCAGCATCACTAGTTTCTGAGCCTGCACAATAGAAGCTGATCTGACCCTGCCAGTTCTTTTGGAAGATTTGGCCATACTTTGCCTCTGCTCTTTATTGTTGCTGCAGCTATCACCCTACTCCATTGATATTACCTCCTCCTCAACACCCCAATCAGCTCTCAGGTCCTGTCCAACAGATAATCATCACCATAGACCTCACCATCCCAGCCACCTTAATCAGAGTGTGATATGTTATTGTGGACTCCTTGGCCCATCTCCCTATACCGTGTATGCAGTAGAAACAAGAGTACGGGCGTCACTACAAAGGTCCATATAAGGCAAAACCCACGCTGTGCCAACAGACACTCCTCCGGTCAAGATCACGGGAAGTACGGTGCTCAGCCCAAATAGTGACAGTCCATAGATACCTTGTAGTAAAGAGTTGAAAGTAGCGGCACTCGTCCACGTATGTAGAAAGAATCCTTTATTTCGGGCATCCAGTATTACAACAACCGGGTGGGGGGCGGACTTCCAAACCTTTGCAAACAGATGAGGTGGCGACGGCCATTTCGCGCAACACTGCGCTTCGTCAGGCCACCTAAAGCCTGCCGTCACCACTTTATCTGTTTGTGAAGGTTTGGAAGTCCACCCCCCACCCGGTTGTTGTAATACTGGATGCCCGAAATAAAGGATTCTTTCTACATATGTGGACAAGTGCCGCTACTTTCACCTCTTTACTACAAGCCATCTCCCTATACCTCCTGACGAAGCCTGGAAGGTGAAACACGTGTTGAAGTGTTCAGCTAGTGGGGCACTTGTTCCCTATATACCATGGGTATGTACTACATTGCTTAACCTTTTTATTTCATCCTTAGATATTTCTATTTGGGATGTAACATTTGGGACTGTGGACTTTGTCATGCTTTTGATCTGAGGTGCAAATTACTGTGTGTGTGTCATCACTGTTATTCTATTCAGTCAGGATTGTATGTCCCCTGACTATAACAAATTGTTTATCCATCATTTGTGCTTTTAACACACATAGTTATTGCGCACTCAGACAATTAGGTGGTATTTTTCCCATGATAACCATAGTACCCCATTTTGTTAGAAAGGCAATTTCACATAATTAGTCCTTGGTCTGTAGTGACATAGCCATATTACATTCCTCCATATTTATGCATTGAATACTTACCAATATTAGATTGGTGTATATTGGTTACATATTGCTCTGCTTGTTTCCCTGTATCATGTGTGTCACCTGTTTCCATCTTTTTACTTATTCCGTTCCTGTGTCATATCATTGTGATATTTAAATAATAAAGTTTATATATATTTTTTGATAATATATCTGTGGTCTTTGTAGGGTCTAATGAGTGATTTTTATGTACTATAGATGATGGTTTTTTATTTATGAGGTGTAGGTTTACCCATCTCCCAATACCCTGTTCTGAATTTGCCCTGAGTGCCACTGCTGCTACCACTGTTTCTACTGCCACCACCATAGCTGCAAGTACCACTACTACTGCTACCACTACCACTGTCACAGTTATGCCTTAACCACTTGCCGTCACGCTAACGCCGATGGGCGTCAGCGCGGCGGCTCTCTCAGGTCTCAGTCACGCCTATCGGCGTCATCTCGTGAGACCTGAGATTTCGTATGAACGTTCATGTGATCGGAGCCGGGATAACTGAAAATACAGCCTGCCAGCGCTGATCATGCGCTGGCAGGCTGTAGATGCGGAAAAAAACGCATTTAAATCGCATATCAGACGTTGTAAACAGCATCTGATATGCCTGCTGTCTGCTCGTCTGGTGGTCCCTTTGTTTGGGACCACCAGAGGAAACATAGGTAAAGAGCACCAATCACTACACACAACCCCCCCCCCACCCCTCATCACTGATTAACCCCTGATCACCCATGTCACCCTCCCTGATCACCCATGTCACCCCCCCTGATCACCCCCTGTCACCCCCCCCTGTCACTATTTACCCCCCTGTAAGGCTCATTCAGACGTCCGTATGTGTTTTGCGGATCCATGGATCTGCGGATCCATGGATCTGCGGATCCATGGATCTACGGATCCGCAAAATACGGACACCGGCAATGTGCTTTCCGCATTTTGCAGATCAGCACAGAACTATATAGAAAATGCTTTTTCTTGTCCACAATTGCGGACAAGAAAAGGGCATGTTCTATATTTTTGCGGAATGGAAGTGCAGACCTGGAAGCGCTGATCCGTAATTCCGGATCCGAGCGGGACAAAGTCTGTCCCCATAGAAATGAATGGGTCCGCAATTCCGTTCCGCAAACAGAATTGCGAACGTGTGAATGGGGCATAAGGGTCCCTTATCACCGCCAGTTAGTTAGTTACTTGTTAGGTAGTTAGCGCCCAGCCCACCGCACCGCAGTCACTGATTTTGGCAGAGATTTTTTCATCCACATTGATCGATGCGAATGAAAAAATCTGTGCCGTTCATTTTTTTTTTTTTTTTCAGCCCAGAGGCTGAACGGAAAAAAAAAATCTCATTACCCGTATGCTCAATATAAGGAGAATCGCAGAAACTCCTAATGCTGGCCATACGTGTAATTATTGCGGAGACAATCAAATGCCAAGGCAGTACAAAAACCTCACATGTGACCCCATTTTAGAAAGAAGACACCCCAAGGTATTCCGTGAGGGGTATGGTGAGTTCATGCAAAATTTTATTTTTTATCACAAGTCAGTGGAATATGAGACTTTGTAAAAAAAAAAAAAAAAATATCAAATTCCGCTAAATTGTGCCAAAATTTTTTTTTTTATGTGAACTCGCCATGCCCCTCACAGAATACCTTGGGGTGTCTTCTTTCCACAATGGGGTCACATGTGGGGTATTTATACTGCCCTGGCATTTTAGGGGTCCTAAAGCGTGAGAATCCAAATACGTAAAAATGCCCTGTGAAATCCTAAAGGTACTCATTGGTTTTAGGGCCCCTTTGCGCATCTTGGCTGCAAAAATGTGTCACACATGTGGTATCGCCGTACTCAGGAGAAGTAGGGCAATGTGTTTTGGGGTGTATTTTTATATATACCCATACTTTGTGTGAGAAATATCGCTGTAAATGACAACTTTTTTAAATTTTTTATACAAAGTTGTCAATTTACAGAGATATTTCTCTCACCTAACATGGGTATATGTAAAAATACACCCAAAGCCACATTGCCCTACTTCTCCTGAGTACGGCGATACCACATGAGTGACACTTTTTTGCAGCCTATGTGCGTAAAGGGGCCCAAATTTCAACGAGTACCTTTAGCTTTTACATGGCTGCTTACAATTTAGCCTCGCCCAAAATGCAAGAACCGTAAACACACCCCACAAATGACCCCATTTTGGAAAGAAGACACCCCAAGGTATTTGCTGAGGGGCATAATGAGTCCATGAAAAATTGAACTTTTTGTCACAAGTTAGCGGAAAGGGAGACTTTGTGAGAAAAAACTATAAAAAATCAATTTCCGCTAACTTGTGCCAAAAAAAAAATCTTCTGTGAACTTTCCATGCCCCTCACGGAGTACCTTTGGGAGTCTTCTTTCCAAAATGGAGTCACATGTGGGGTATTTATACTGCCCTGGCATTTTAGGGGCCCTAAAGCGTGAGAAGAAAAATGCGTAAAAATGCCCTTCTAAAAGGTACTCATTAGAATTAGGGCCGCTTTGCGCATCTTGGCTGCAAAAAAGTCTCACTCATGTGGTATTGCCGTACTCAGGAGAAGTAGGGCAATGAGTTTTGTGGTGTATTTTTACATATACCCATGCTGGGTGAGAGAAATATCTCTGTAAATTGACAACTTTGTATAAATTTTTTTTAAAAGTTGTCATTAACAGAGATATTTCTCACACACAGTATGGGTATATGTAAAATGCACCCAAAACTCATTGCCCTACTTCTCCTGAGTACGGCGATACCACATGAGTGACACTTTTTGCAGCCAAGATGCGCAAAGGGCCCTAAACCAATGAGTACCTTTAGGATTTCACAGGCCATTTTTACGCATTTGAATTCTCACGCTTTAGGGCCCCTAAAATGCCAGGGCAGTATAAATACCCCACATGTGACCCCATTTTGGAAAGAAGACACCCCAAGGTATTCCGTGAGGGGCATGGCGAGTTCACAGAATTTTTTTTTTTGGCACAAGTTAGCGGAAATTGATATTTTTATTTTTATTTTAATTTTTTTACAAAGTCTCATATTCCACTAACTTGTGACAAAAATAAAATTTTACATGAACTCACCATACCCCTCACGGAATACCTTGGGGTGTCTTCTTTCCAAAATGGGGTCACATGTGGGGTATTTATACTGTCCTGGCATTTTAGGGGTCTCTAAAGCCTGAGAAGAATTCTGGAATCCAAATGCTTAAAAATGCCCTGTGAAATCCTAAAGGTACTCATTGGTTTAGGGCCTTTGCACTCAGGCTGCAAAAAGTGTCACTCATGTGGTATCGCCGTACTCAGAGAGTAGGGCAATGTGTTTTAGGGTGTATTTTTATATATACCCATATTTTGTGTGAGAAATATCTCTGTAAACGACAACTTTAAAAAAAATGTTATACAAAGTTGACAATTTACAGAGATATTTCTCTCACCCAGCATGGGTATATGTAAAAATACACCCCAAAACACATTGCCCTACTTCTCCTGAGTACGGCGATATCACATAGGTGACACTTTTTTGCAGCCTGGGTGCGCAAAGGGGCCCAAATTCCAACGAGTACCTTTAGGTTTTACATGGCTGCTCACAATTTAGCCCCGCCCAAAATGCTAGAGCAGTAAACACACCCCACAAATGACCCCATTTCGGAAAGTAGACACCCCAAGGTATTCACTGAGGGGCATAGTAAGTCCGTCTGAGATTTTATTTATTTTTTGCCAGAAGTTAGCAGAAATGGAAACTTTATTATTATTTTTTTTTCCTCAGAAAGTGTCATATTCCGCTAACTTGTGAAAAAAAAATGAAATGATACATGAACTCACCATGCCCCTCCGTGAATACTTTGGGCTGTCTTCTATCTAAAATGGTGTCATTTGGGGGGTATTTATACTATCCTGGCATTCTAGCAACTGAAGAAACATGACAGGTGCTCAGAAAGTCAGAGCTGCTTCAAAATGCCGAAATTCACTTTTTTGCACCATAGTTTGTAAACGCTATAACTTTTACCCAAACCAATAAATTTACACTTATTGGATTTTTTTTTTATCAAAGACATGTAGAACAATAAATTTTGTGAAAAATTTATATAGAAATGTAGTTTTTAAAAAAAAAAAATTTACAACAGAAAGTGAAACATTCCTTTTTTTGCAAAAATGTCGTTACATTTTTATTAATAGCAAAAAAAGTAAAAATGTCAGCAAGAATGAAATACCACCAAATGAAAGCTCTATTAGTGAGAAGAAAAGGAGGTAAAATTCATTTGGGTGGTAAGTTGTATGACGGAGCAATAAACGGTAAAAGTAGTGTAGTGCAGAATTGTAAAAAAGGGCCTGGTCACTAGGGGGGTATAAACCTGTGGTCTTCAAGTGGTTAACCTTCTAATGGCAGTTCAAATGCATATGTGACGCTTCTCACATAACTCATCTTACTTACTTACTAAAATCTTCCTTAGCACATGGGATTTTGATGCCTCTTCTAAGGTGCCCCACAGGAGAGGGAGTGAAAAAAAAATGCAACTGAAAGGCTTTTCTGGGGGCTTAAAGGGAACCTGTCATCAACTTTATGCTGACCTCACTGAGGGCAGCATAAATTAGTGACAGACATGTTGATTTCAGTGGTGTGTCACTCATGAGCTAAAAGTAAGTGGTTGCTGAGGATCAGCATCATAATAATTGCAGCACAGGCCTTGAAAAGAGTCAAATCTACCTGAGAAGAGTCATGGTTATTCATAATCTCCTGCTCTCTCCGCCCATCTGCTGATGATTGGCGGTTCTCTCCTAAAGAGAAAGGGAGAAAACTAGGTAGAAGACTGTCAATCATCTGCAGGTGGGCATGGAGAGCAGGAATTCATGAAAAACCATGACTCTTCTCAGGTGACCGTGACTCTCTTCCAGGCCTAGTCTGCAATGATTGTAAAGTTGGTTCTCGGCAACCACTTACTTTTAACTTATAAATAACACACCGCTGAAATCAACTCACCTGTCTCTACTTTATGCTGCTGTTAGTATGGGCAGCATAAAGTTCATGACAGGTTCCCTTTAAGGAGTAGGAGTAGGAGTATTGCTATGACCCCTGGAACCAAAGCATGATATCAGACTCAGAGGTGACCTCAACATAATTCTGCTTTGACTGAGAGGAGGTTTGAGACATCCAGTCCACAACCTCATCCTTTTTGTTTCCCAATAATAATGTAGAGCCTATTAGAAGCCAAGAACTGTGGCCCCTACTGTTACTATGGCTGCTGTTTGCACTACTTCAGCCACCCACATTCTGGCCTGGGTCTTTCATTTTTCTTATAAATAAGGAGGGGGAATCACACTTACAGACATATAGGAGATTCCTATAATCTTCGAAGGTTTTGTAGAAGCAGTTGTTTTATCAGGCTCTCAGCTAGCTCTGACGCGCCTCCATTACCTGTGAGCCATCTTCTGAATCTCTGTTACTAGGCACGGATCTTGCCTGACAACAGGAAGTGGACTTCAAATTAGGTGGAAGTGAGACTCCATAGTAGCCATGAATTTACAGCTTTTTTCTGGTTAATGCAGGCATATTTTTCAGATGAAGTTATTCATAAATTTGCTAGTCACTCCATTTGCTATCAAATCAAAGTGTGTGAGAGTACAGTAACTCTTTAAAGTAATACAATGCTTTAATTAACATAGAGGTAAGCTAGAGCAGTTATTGCAGTAAAATGTGTTCACTAACATAAGTATACTAATGCACTTACAGTATTGCAGTAAAATAAGTTTATGTAAAATGGCACAGTATCTTAAAGAAATATAATCCTTTAACTAACAGAGGTATTCTAATGCAGTTACTGCAGTAAAATGCATTTGCTGAAACTGCATGTTATCTTCAAGTAATACAATGCATTAACTAAAATGGATATAATAATGCAGTTACAAAACTCATAATTCAGATCCTCAATGGACAGCCAGTCCATTATAGAAGTGTGGTTGGTGCCTAAGCAGCTATGCCCTCTCCACAAGCAGCAAGGTCCATAAATAATGTTTCCTTTGCTAAGACACACAATCCCTTGTCATCTGAAGATGTTTTATCTCTTTCCCTCAGAGGCTGTCCTAGCACAATATTGTTTTTGCTCTGGCCCTAGCCAGGAATGTTTTTTTTTGGAGAGAAATTCTCTAATCTTGCTATTTAGCTTCTTCCAAGCTCACAAGCTGTAGAGTCACACACCGCCTACTCTAAACTAGGCAAAATTAATCACACTAATCACGTGATCAGCACCATATCCTGGCAACTACACCTGAAGGCTGCTTGATGTTCTACTGGGTGTCTGCATAATTATATCACTATACTCTTCCTATACACTCTTTATAATGTTACTATCACATAGTTTGGCAGACACAGCTATAACATATGATATCAGATTGCCAGCTGCCCACAGAATGGAATTTTGCTTGTTCTGAGCAAAAGGACATGGCAAAATGCTGCTTTCTGGTTGGCTGACAGGCTGTATGTTAACCTCTGACTCTACCAGGGCAGGCCCCCTCCCCGCTCATAGTGTCATGTATCCTTTATAATTATTATACTTCCTGATTTCCTTTTTCCACAGTAAAATTGCACTGTTGCAGTCTTTGCATGACTCATTTGAAACAAATGCCCAAAACTATGGATTTGTTTGGTAGACATTTTTTTGTGAAATTCCAAACAAATCATATTAAAACCGATCCACTCTTGTCTACTTTGATTGTGGGGCTCGAAGGACAGGGGCAAAGCAGAGGACTTGTAAGACTGGAGAAAGCATGGTTCCGTTAACTGTAATTGATAGGTCTTGTAGGGTGGCTGAGAGATATGGGGAAAAACAATGAATTTTGTTTTCTTCATGTTGAGTTTCAAAACATGGCAGGAAGAGAATAATGATGTAGCTAGTAGTCCAGCAGGGGTTGTGGACAGCATGGAAGTGGTATCTGGGCCAGAGAGGTAAATTTAAGGGTCATTAGCATACTAAGAGAATTTTGATTGCTAAGGTGTAGTTATCTTATTTTTCCAAATTACAATTTTTAGATAATCGTGATTGGTTGTTATGAAAGGTTTAATTTATCTTAGTTGTGTAACATTAAAAATAAAGAATGGCTCATTTACAGGTAAGTGTAGCAATAGAACAGACTCATAAAGCTAGTAGAATTGCAGTAATAGAATTACTGAGTTCTCTCAATGCTTAAAGTGCGCAAATAATAGGAGGGACACACTGGGCAATGGCCTCAAGGCCCCTAACACTTCCTACTCCACCTTGTCTGCCCAGGCTAGTTTACTATCTGGTTTTTAAAATCTTAAATAGGTTAGGGGAACCAATTGTCCAGCGGGTATAAATGAGTCTTTAAATCTCTTCCTCAACATTCACCTTGTTGTCTGCAGTTTATTTTTCCACCTCTTTCCACGCAGTTTGTTGAAGCAGGTTTTGGCAGCCAATATTTATATGGACAGTGTATACATGACTCATCTCTAGATCGCAATAATGGCATGTACAAGTCTTTCTATTGATTAAATTTGTTCAATCAGCTGGCTACAAAATTTCATGAATGTTTCCTAAATGTGGTTGAGATAGGGGTCAAGTGAGGTCCAATAGGAGGTATGGGAACACACTTAAAATTTTGTTTTGCCAGAGTCTCTGTTCTGAATCAATAATTGATCTTCTCTATAGCCCTGCCCCTCTGTTTTCTATAACTTTCATTCAATTGTCATATGTTATATATCCCAGCCCCCCTCCCTACTGCTTCACCATTTACACTTACCTATTAAAATTAATACGACTATCTGCAGACTAAGATGGAGACCGCGATGGTGATGCAGAATCACATCACTCACATGAAACCTTCCAGTATCCCGAGCCTTCATAAGAGATGTTTTAGGTGAAGCATTAGACCATTTGAAACCAGACCTACAGGACATAAATAAAGATCTTAAACAGGTTTCAGAAAGGTTTGGAATCACCTGAGGCGGGCCATGACAAACAGCCTATTACTTTTTCTGGGACTACCATCTCTCTGTACCAAGATCTATCACCCATGACTCTGCAAAAAACGCAGGGCTCTGAAACCTCTCTTGGAAGTACTGAGACATAAAGCCAAAACTTACCACTGGCGCCATTCTTTTGGACTGCTGATGAATGCCCCTGGATGCAAAATGGTGGTCCGGTCCCCAGATGATCTACCATAAGTTTAAAATACTCTAGATGTCGTGGCACTGGACATTCTGGACTGGAACAATGTGAAGAACCTCACAAACCTGCCGGCTATACCTGTGATTCCTGCCTGGACACCCAGTACCACTTTGAATTTGCAGCGCCTGAAAAGGAAACTGGAAAAGATGACTCCACGGAGACTACATACTGAACCTGAGTGATATGTTCCTATTGCCTCTTAGTTATCTATCTTTTTGTTCTATACCTCCATCTCTGTCTATCTTTTATTTTATTTTCCTGACTGCGTATACAAACAGAGGCCTTTCAAGAGCCCTGAAGTCCAGAAGTGGGCCATTATTTGTTATTGGGTCCCACCTTTAGTTTAATTATACCTTTATCCTGCTAAGTTAAATGACGATAACAAGCTTTTAGGCCCTAGAGATGTGAGAATTTTACCCCAATTTGTATCTATATGCTCGCTTCCCACTAGATACGCCCTACTTATGTACAAACTCAACCTCCCAATAACTACCTCTCTTGCCATAGACATAGAAGAGATGATGTTTTTCTCATATACATATGTTCAACTTAATTTGTTAACTTGTTTGACACCCTATATGTTTTTTGCTCCCTTTACATCCCTTTTTTTTACCTGGCTGTTTCCCAATGTTGCAGAAATAACAACCAGTTTCACGTGTCTCGTTCTGGTCTCCCATGGCTGCAATTAAGGTTTGTTTCTTTAATGTAAGAGGGATGAACGCACCAACCAAGCGAAGCCAAATATGTCACCAATTGATCAAGCACCAGGTGCACTACTACAAGAAACCCACTTTAGAGCTTGTCACATACCGCGTCTGAACCATCTCCTGTACAATCAATGGATCCACAGGACGTCACCCTCCTCTGCATCTAGAGGAGTATCTATAGCTTTACATAGGAACTTTCTGCTGGAGGTGCGTTCGGCTCTTGCAGACCCAGAAGGGAGATATCTCTTTATAAAGGGGATAAGAGCGAGACAGACTTTCACCTATGGGAATATTTACGCCCCCAATACTTCCCAATCTTCCTGGATCTGTAGTACACTTGCTTGTTTAAAGAGTTTGCTGAGGGGGTGGTGGTTCTGGGGGAGATCTAAACTTAACCCTGTACCCGCTTTTAGATTCCTCTACTGGCACCTCAGCTATCTCTCGCCTTGCTCTGAGACGGGTTAAGGCTTCTATAGCATCTCTGGGCCTCGCAGAAATCTGGAGAACCCTTCACCCCACTAATAAGTACTACACCTTTTACTCCATGGCACAAAAAGACCCATCTGCTAAAGTCATGGTAAACGGCTCTTTTTCACCTCCATTCAACATAACCAACGGAACCCATCAGGGTTGCCCCCTTACTCCTTTACTATTTGTCTTGACTGTGGAGTGCCTATTTCAAGCCATTAGATAAGATGACAGAATCCAGGGGATTCACCTTCAAGGGGTCCGCCATTAGTGATGAGCGGCATAGGCAATATTCGAAATCGCAATATTTTGCGAATTTTTGGTCGAATATTCACCATAAATTCGCAAATTTGAGAATTTGTGATACCCAGTGATTATTTACTTGATTGCGAAAATTGGCAATGTAATATATTTGTGATAAAAATTTGCGATTAGAATATTTGCAATCAACACTATTTGCAAATACAAATATATAGCACTATATTCAAAATATTTGTGAATTCTCAAAGTGGCGATATTCACAATTAAAATTTGTGATTCGAATATTTGCACTCAACACGATCAGCTGGCAGCCTTTGCGGACGACCTGCTGGTGTTTATCACGAACCCTGACAGTGCTTTTCCAGCGATTCAAACATTGCTTCTGAGAGTTTTCTAATTTTTTTAGTCAATCTATCTAAGTCACAAGTGTTGAATGTAACACTGGACTTGCAGAAGCAGAAGACCCTGGAACTAATTACCCCCTACCAATGGTCAAACACAACTATGAAATTCCTGGGAGTTAATATTACCTCTGACCCCTCAAACCTCTACAAGGAAAGCTTTCATAGTTTTCCCCAAAATACTAAAACCTTGTTAGACTCATGGGAAATCCCATTCACCTCATGAATCGGTAGGCGCTCTCTAGTCAAGATGGTAATTTTGCACAAAGTGCTCTATCATTCACAAACCCTTCTTATCCCCCTCCCAAACTCATTCTTTACATAACTAAGGTCCATTCTATCAGTCTTTCTTTGGGGTAAAAATAGACCTAGACTTAAACATTCTTATACTACCCAACCGACAAGACAAGGCGGCATGGGGATGCCAGACTTTTTTATGTACTATAAGGCTGTACAAGGTATGCACTGTATGGAATGGCTCAGGCCACAAAAGGATCGCTTAGATATCCAAGCTGAATCCACCTTTTCCCTGGTTCCTTTAAGGACTCTATTGCTCTTAGACTGTAAAAATTTACAGATATATATCTCAAACCCTATCACATGGAATAAAATCAAGTTGTGGAAATCTGCCTATTAAGTTTAACTGATCAAATCAAATACCCAGTCCATACTAAAATTATTTTAACACAGCATCTGGCAGTAGCTAGAATCCTTATTGCTTTGCACTGGCAAAACGATTTTACCCCCCCCCCCATTGGCCAATTGGCTAGCAAAATGTGACAACATCTACAGGTTGGAACAGATGGCAGGATGGGAGACTAGATGTACAGCCAAATTTACAAAGATATGGAGATCATGGCGCGAGTTTCGTGGTTTTCCTTCTTGATGTGATTGTGTTTTAGCTTTAGAGAAATCTTCTTTACAACTTGGGATTACCCCCACCTAACTATATCCCCCAACCCTCTTCCATTCCCTCCCCCACTTTGTATACGTTTGTTCATCATATTTTATATCCTAACTTGACACTGTATGTTAAAATGGCACTTGACTCATTGGATTTCTGGTTTTGTGATGTAATGTCATATATAAGTGCTTTCAATAAAAATATGTTTTAAAATAAAAATAAAATGAATACCACTGAACATGTAACAGATAGTGGAGAATATGACTATTAAGCTTGTCGTTGGTCAGGAAAGCGTTACTTCCAATACCTGTAATGAAATGTTTTATTCATGCAATAATCTCTATTCAAATCAGAAGCTACAATGAAACAACCATGCATTAGTTCTAGTAGTGTATCATAAATCCAGACATTAAACTGACCTAAAACGTTGTATGCTCATCATGCTGCTCCACAGACATAATTGTCTTCCAGCGCCAATTAATTTTCAACCTTTAAAGCAACACCATTGACTTCCTCATTATTCTCTATCAATTAATGCATAAAACAATTAGTCCCAAATGGATACTAATCTAAAATGTTAATAACCTTTTTTTGACAAAATTTTCTTAGCTACAAACGCATTCTCAAGATTGGTTAAAAAAATTATTTTTGTACTGTGTGTCTACATCACCAGAGTATTATATCTATAAATTAAGCTAAGTGAATAATTCCACTTCATCCATTAGCTATTTTTCCTAGCTCATCTTAGAAAATATATCTTACTGTGCTCTCACAGCAACACTCTAATTCTCCTTTATAAAGATAGTCTAATTACTTTGGTTAATTAGCATTTTTCTTAGGCAACATGGTTAAAAAGAATTAAAAAGGAAAAAAAAAATGAATCCACAAGGGTATCTATCTGGCCTTACCCTCCTACGTTCAACAACATTAATGATGCCCTGTTAGATGACCCTTTTGTTTCCCACCATGGGGTCTCATTTTGCTACCCTGCTTGTTTAATTCACACACCCTTACTTCTAAGTCCCTGCTGAGGACAGCAGGCAATTTAAACCTGAGTGCAGCAACTAATTAAATCAATATGAGATAATGAACAGCAATTAGAGGTCCAGCTAGGCACATCTTCTCTTGTAAATACTGTTGCTCTCCCAACGGGAAGCTCTTTTTTAATAATCTGTGTATAGTTCATTTCCAGAAGCACTAATTCCCCAAAGAAGCAATTTGGAAAAGTGATTTGTTTATCTGTAAAACTGCCAAATAATTTACTTTAAATTGTCTGTTTCTTTTCTGTGGTTCTTCTTTTATTTCTTATCACGAAAGCAAACAAGTTATCCATTTTTTATAAGGACTTCTTGATCTCTTTATGCTGTAAACAATACATAAAAGGACTCTTTATTACATTATTTGTGTGCAATTATAAAACTGAAGCATACTACATATTAATTCAGTTAAGCGGTTTTAACATGTTGCTGCTGCACGGTGTAGCTGGGCACTATTGGGCCTACCAACATTGTAATGTTTAGTGATTATGGGTGAAGTCATAGCATGTGCCTGCATTCTATGTGAGCTATTTAATCAAGTAGTTTTTCATAGTTTCTGTTGAATGCTTTTGTCTTCATTCCTTTATGAATATAGCTTTACCTGTTTAACGCTACTGCTTTACCTTGACCTTTTCCTAGGCCAATGTTACTACTCTTTTGGCACGCACTATTTTCTTTTCATCCTAACTCATGTTTCTTGACTAATGTATGCTTGTCTGACTTTGCTGCCAATCTTTACTAGGGCTGTCATTTCAGTGGTCATTGGTTAATACTGAAAATCAGGAAGACTTGGTGTGCCTGCCTGCAGGAAAAGTGTTTCTCGGTGTACATCACTGTGCATTGCAGCAACATGCATAGCTAGTCCTTTCTGATAGGGTGAATGCCTGCAAGTGCAAAGACCCTCAATGTTTTATATAGTCTGCTCACCTGTCTTTGTTGTGCAGGACTTAGTATAATTCCAGTGAAGGCATGTAGTGGTATAGAGGAAGTCAGTGTAGTGGATGTTATCCGGAAACCCAGTGGCAATGATATATGCAAGAGGGAACAGCAAAGTGGTTTCTGTCTCCTTCCTGGACTGATAACTTGTAAGCGCAAAACATGACCGGACGCTTGAATGTTGGTTTTAATCTTTTATTGACAATGTGTTTTGGGCACATAGGGCCCCTTTTTCAAGTCTAAAAGGCTATATTTGAATAACCAAAATGAAATCAGTAATACACTGAGTCTAGAAACTTTTTGTGTAATGAAGTCTGGCTTGGGTCCATGATTACCAGAACAATTAAGATGGGCCGTCACAGGGACATCATAAAAGGGTAACATAAAAGAAAATTTAACATATAAAGCTGAGTGTATGTATATGTATATGTGTGTGTGTAAGTGTGTGTGTATGTATGTCTGCTAAAGGAATCCGCATTTACAATCACAAAATTTTAAACTAGGTTTCCATAACAATCGAGCCAATTATTTTCACTGCTGTAGGTCAGATTTAACCTCTTAAGGACCCGAGCTGTACATGTACAATTCTGGTGGACGTGACTTAAGGACCAGCACCGTACATGTATTCTGCTGTTTCAGCAGTAACTGACAGCTGGACGCCCTGCTGTGTACACCGACATCAGTGAAAACACAGATGCCAGCGTATTAACCCCTTGTATGCAGTGGTCAAAGCTGACTGCAGCATGTACGGGGTTTGGGGAGGGTACGCATGCCCTCTGCTTCCCCATCAGGTCCCCACACTGCAGTGATGGGGACCTAATGGCAGAGAAGGAAGTCTGTGAGATCCAGCTGGGTTTCACAGGCAGGCTGTCAGCATACAAGCTGACATGCAATACATTACAATACACAATGTATATACACGATGTATTGCATTGCAGAGTGAACAGACCCCCAGAAATTGAAGTCCCAGAGTGGGACAAAAATAAAAAGTTTAAAAAAGTAAAAAAAAAGTGTTTTCCATAATAACAAAATAAATAAAGTTTCAAGTAAAAAAACAAAACACCCCTTTCCCAAAATAGAACACGTAACATTGTGAAAAAAAATAAAATAAAAACAGACATATTTGGTATCACTGCATCCATATCGACCGGATCTATAAAAATATCACATGACCTAACCCTTCAGGTGAACACCGTCAAAAAAATGAAATAAAAACTGTGCTAAAAAAACATTTTTTTGTCACCTTACATCACTAAAAGTGCAACACCAAGCGATCAAAAAAGTGTATGCCCCCAAAAATAGTACCAATCTAACCATCATCTCATCCCGCAAAAAATGATACCCTACCTAAGACAATCGAAGAGTATGGAGACCCTAAAACATGTTTTTTTTTGTTTCAAAAATTATTTTACTGTATAAAACTTAAATAAATAAAAAAAGTATACATATTAGGTATTGCCATGTCCTTAACAATAAAAACTGTGTTATAAAAGCCATTTTTTGTCACCTTACATCACAAAAAGTGTAATACCAAGCGATCAAAAAGTCATATCCACCCTAAAATAGTACAAATTAAACATCATCTCATTCTGAAAAAAAATGAGCCCCTACATAAGACAGTCGCCCAAGGGAAAAAAAAAAAAAATATATATAAGGCTTTCAGAATATGGAGACACTAAAAAATTATTTTAAAAAAATGCTTTATTATGTAACAAACAAACAAAAAAGTAGTACTATTTGGTATTGTCGCATCTGTAACAACCTGCTCTATAAAAATAGCACATGATCTAACCTGTCAGATGAACGTTTTAAATAACAAAAAATAAAAGCAGTGCCAAAACAACAATTTTTTGTTACATTGCCTCACAAAAAGTGTAATATAGAGCAACCAAAAATCATATGTACCTTAAAATAGTACCAACAAAACTGCCACCTTATCCCACAGTTTCCAAAATGGGGTCTGTTTTTTGGAGTTTCTACTCTAGGGGTGCATCAGGTGATCCCAGTGAAATCTGCCTTCCAAAAACCACATGGCGCTCCTTTCCTTCTGCGCCATGCCGTGTGCCCGTACAGCAGTTTATGCCCACATAAAGACAGGATCCATTTTTTTAAGGTTGTTCTTCTGACAGATCAAAAGAAGGAGAAAATAAACAATGACGTCAACACAAACTTACTGCTGATCCCCTCTCCACTCTGTCATGGGCCCGCTTTTTGTATCAGCTTATAACAGAACAGGTTCTATAGCAATATATGTGAAATCGCCAGATGGTGTAAAAGGAGTGCGCTCTTTCACTCTATGGTAAAATCTTTGGGCACTGCATAGTTAAGTAAATTATACCTGATGCTAACATTGACTTGCCATGCTCAAAACCCTCTCTGAGATGACATTGGAGACCAGAGTAGACAGTAGATAGAAAGAAAACTGGACCAGTTATGACCACTGTTACAATCTGCCTCCACAGAAGTCAATGGGGTTAGGGAACAGGGAATGTGTCGTAAAAAGGCCAAAGTCATTAAAAAAATTAGACAATTTGAATTAAAAAAAAAAATAATAATAATGGGCAGCTGAGCAGAAATATGAATATCATACAGTAGAATAAAATTTTCGAGAAGGTGCAAAACTGCTCTGCTACGGACACCTGGCCTAAAGTCCGACTCACAGGATAAGGCAAAAACTGCAGCTGATGACATAGAGAAGAATTACATTTTACAAAAAGATTCAATTTTGATGAAGCTGCAGAACTGCGTCACTTCAGACACCTGGCCAAAAGTCCAACTAATGGAATATGGCAAATACTGGGCTGATGACATTGAGAAGAAATCAATTTTAGAAAAGGATTACATTTTGATGAAGGCAACGAAGTGCGCCATTCTGGACACAAAGCCAAAATTCCAAATGAGGGAATATGGCAAAAACTGCGGCTCATGACATAGAGAAGAATTACATTTTAGAAAAGGATTACATTTTGATGAAGCTGCAGAACTGCACCACTACAGAAACCTGACCAATAGTTCTACTGACATGATATGGAAAAAACTACGGCTGATGGCATAGAAAAAAATTTCATTTTAGAAAAGTTTTTAATTTTGATGAAGGCTACTACGGATACCTGGCCAAAAGTCCAACTGATGGTATATGGCAAAAACTACGGCTGATGACATACAGAAGAACTACATTTGAGAGAAGAACTAAATTTTTTGGAAAGCACGGAACTGCACCATATTTACCACAATTAAGTGATACTGCAGTAACTGACCAGGTAGGAGTTCAGCTTATTGCTGGTTGCAAATAGTTTCCTGATAGCAACACATTTTGTTGTCTCACAATGGAATTGAGGACAAGGAGGAGAAGAAGTCTAAGCAAGTGAAGAAACAGCTGATTACAAGGACACTGTACTGCTTGGGGATGTGGGCTGGTTGTCACAAAAAAGACAGGGAGAAGAAGGACACATTTTTCTGATTCAGAATTCTAGCCAGTTCTACTTTCTGAAAGGATCCAGTAATTGTGCTTAATGTGCTGCAACAGAGCCCTGCTACCTCTGTTTGTGTTTTAACATTCATGGCTTATTTTAATCCTGCAGTTCTTGCACATGGCTGTGGTTTTGTGTGTCGATATTCTTGAAAAAATAATCACCATATAAGAGATGCTTGCACAGAGCTAGAGGCAGCCAAGTTTGGTTTAAGTCTGACACATTTTGAGCCTGCATCCACGGTATCAGCTGCATCGCCAGTTACTGAGCTGATCACACTAGAAGCAGATGTGTCCATTTTTTTGATGGTTTTGGCATAAAAAAAAACAACTAGCTAGATTTTACCTCAACCATCTCAGAAATTGAACTCGGCTTCAGTTCCTAGGTACCATTCGGAACCAAACCGAGTTTGGTTTCAAGTTTTAAACTGGTTTTCCAGTTTACAAATTGACTACCGAAGTTATTCAACAAAGTCACGTGTGACTTCGCGAATAGTTAACTTTGGTTTATTGGAGCCCGTAAATTTCAATACTGTATGGAGACAGTGTATTAATACTGTACAAAGACAGTGTATTTTTCGCTCATCATTACTCACATTATTAAAATGGTTTTGCAGAGAAGGTGAAGTATGGTCAGTGCACATAAGGGTATTCTCCTATATTAAGATAAATACACTCTCCTTGACTTGCAGTGGTATTTTGTGATATACTGCTCCAAAGCTGAGAATGTGTTTTGAGTTCAAGCAAAGGCAGCCTATTCAAGATGCCTGTCTCCACCTCAGACCTTTGAAAATGTCATCCTGTTTGTGAGTAAGGAAAATAGCAAACTATAGAGCCACTTAGTTTGTTAGTGTGGGAAAAGACATCATGTAGAAGGAAACATATGTGGAAAACTAGTTGATTTTAGCCTTTTATGACTGTGGTATACCTTAGGGAAAATGCACAACAGAAAAGGAATACTCTAACCCCACATCTATGCCAGTAGACATGCTTCACGGCCTTTTCTCATTAGCTTCTCTGAGAGTTGATCGCATATGCACAGCAGCCTTTTGACAACAATGGCTCATTTTCAGGATAGACAAGTGTACTTTTGATTAGACCTCAATCACACAATCACTCTGTTATGCTAATATAAAGCAATGGTGACCTATTCACCTTCATACATAACATAGCAGAATTTTTAAGGCTTGCCTCTTGCACTAGGGAGACTGATTTGAAAAGTGTTCTCATATAAATCAATGTAATGCTTACATGTGGTGCAGAGATTTGATATGGGGGACTCTGCTGCATTTTATCTATCCTGTCCAATTTTGCAATGTTCGAAAACGGTATAATTCCTGGAAAAAGCCATTTAAGATATGGTCACATATTTATTAGTGATATGCAGTATAGGCAATATTCGTTTTTGTGATATTTCGTGAATTGTTGGCCTAGTATTTGCCATAAATTCGCAAATTCTAGAATTTGTGATCTCCAGTCATTATTTTCTTGACTGCGAAAATCGGCAATGTACTATGCTCGTATTGTGCGCACAATACAGGCGTGGCTGACTGTTGCTAAATTTTTTAAGCTGCTAGACACTAATCCCTATCACAGCACAGTAATTCCTATCACACTACCTAACACTCTGCACTGGAACCTATCAGCTACACTATATCACTATCCAACCTACACTGACTATCTCCCACTAACTATCTGTATTATATATATGAGCTAACTATCTAATGTAATTGAATAAGGATCCAGATGTCAGCAAAGCAGAGAGCACAGCAATGACACTGCTCTCTCTCTCTCTCTGTCAGAACTGCAAAAAACAGCAGAAAATGGCTGCTGGGAAGTTTCCTATATAGTAAAGGGATAGACAAGTTTCCTATTGGTTGCTAGGGATGTTGCTAAGCTCAGACAAATATATTGCAGCCTTCTCATTGGCCCACAAGCAAGAAGCAGTGAGAGTACTGATGAAAACATATTCTCGATTACAAAGATATAGCACTATATTCTAGATCTTCATGAATTCTCGAAGTGCCAATATTCGCGATAAAGATTTGCGATTAGAATATTCACGATCAACACTAGTATTTATATGGCAACAATTCATATAAAAAGGCTTAAGTAAATAAAGTATAATCATTATATAACGAAAGTCATTGATTGCACATTTTTTCTAGTGCAATAGTTAAAGTGGTTGTCTTTTAAATAAAAACTGGGCCACCGGTCTAAATTATCAAAATAATCAATTCTTACAGGTTTTTCCACTGCTTCTTCCTGCACTGCACTCCAGGCCTACTGCCTCAGTGTGTTTTCCTGGTTGCTGTGATGGCGTTCCATACACTCAGCAGCATCAACATATATTGCAGAGGCCAGTGGCTGGCTGGGTGGTGAAGTGTGTGGATGGAACATCACTGCTTCAGCCAGGAGTATGATGTCAGAAGCGAGGAACAGCAAGTGGTGAGTATTGATTCACTTGTGTTTTAGACCATATACAGGACCTGCCTCGGTTTTTATTTAACTTGTTTAATCTCTTTAAGAAAACCTAGGAAATCCCTTTAAAGCTCAAGAGCAATAGTTTTATGGTTTATAATTATATTACACATACTGATAAGTACTCCTTTTAGACACAAAAAATGTTTGTGTTGTTTGGCTTAGGAGTTATGAGATCATTAACTTCTTAGTGACCACCAATATGCCATCTTTTACAACGGTCACTAAGGTGCCTGCACGGATCTCCCTTGCAGCAGAGAGCTAGAGCTTGTCTCTTATTAAAGAGCCACGTGCCGGCTCTAAAAGCCCGGACCAGCCGATCTGGGATGTTTAACCCCTAACATGCTAAGAGCCTGCTGCATGTAACCGATTACAGAGGGAGCAGACTCCCTCTATCTCCCATTGGCACTTCACAAATGAAATTGTGTGGTAGTGATGCGTTTATATTCAGGCTGGGACCTGTTATAAGCCCCAAGCCTGCATTTAGTGTTCTCCAACAGGCTGCGCCTCTCTTGTATACCACTAACATTAAAATTCAATGCACTATAAGAATAATTCATTGTATTTTAAAAGCAATTAAATTAAATTAAAAAATTCCAATTAAAAAGCTATTTTTCCATTGAAAAAAAATGCTTTTCAATTAGAAGAAGTTGCAAAAATAAAATCTCCCCCACATGTTTGGTATAACTACATCCATATTAATCCGAACTACACAAATGTCATGTAAATTATCCCATACAGTGAAAGCCGCAAATAAAAAAAAAAGCCATAATTGCTGCTTTTTGCTTAGTCACCACCTAAAAACGAAATAAAAAGTGATCAACAAGTGTTTGGGTCTTGGGATGCGGCGATGCAAAAAGATTTTCTTCTTTAAAAAAAAAAGTTTTTATTGCGCAAAAGTAGTAAAACCTAAAAAAAAACTAAATGTATTTGGTATCAATATAATCATACAATGGGAAAAAACAGCAATACTGCCACCCAGAAAAAGTTAATCAGTAAGATTTGTGTACCCTAAAATGGCGCTATTAAAAACTACAACATGTCCCGCAAAAAAAAAAAACAGTCCTCATACGGCTACATAGACAAAAAATTATACCTTTTGGAAAGCGACAATGAAAGTAAGCCACACAACAAGCTGGTCATTAAGGGGTTAAAAGAATACACCAAACTCATTCATGAAGGGAATGTCTCCTGATGCCTCTTCCTGCCTCTCTTGTTCCTCCTCTGATGTGACTGACGGGCTGTTGTGCATTCAGTACATGTATATACAGCAGCCTGTTAATCAAGGCTATAAGACTCCCCTCATGAATACAGATAGTGTACATATCTATGAGTCCGCTGTAATCTTTTATCATTGCCATTCAAGGGCAGACTATCCATAGAGCCTACAACTTCCAGGTGGGCCAATGACCAGGGGGCCGCCTGAGCCCTCCTTACAACAAGCAGTCAGGTAAGTAATGATCCAATGCTCCCCTTCTGACTCCTAAATTCAACTGAATTGTTAGCTTGAGGCAACTGCATTAGGAGGACAGAAGTGGCAGCTGGTGCTGGCCACCATAGTGGAGCAGTTTTTGTGGAGATATTTTAGTGCTGCTGGGGCAGTATTTTGTGATGTACTATGGGATTTGTCTCTGCTGGGGTGGTATAATTTGTTATATGATATTACTTGTGTTGGCACTGCCTTCTGTCAATTTGGACCAAACTACAAAATGGGAACACTTGTAGTTTTTTGTTTTTTTTCCAGAGCCACTTCAAGTTCCCATTCTGTCCCTGCTGCCATTAGCCAATCCACACAATATTCTAGTGCCTTATTGGCTAAAAAAGTATAAACCTGTATTGGTGTTAGGCTGCCCATACAAATTCAGCATATTTAGATGACAGATAACCTTGAAACAGAAGCTGTTAATTGTTGATGACGCAGACTTTTGACCAGAATGGCATCTTTAGTATATACTTTTTCCAATAAATCCAAGTCAATGGCAACATAAATGAGATAAAGCTTAGCAGAGATTACTCTTTAGTAGTGAACAGCTTCTAAATTACGTTCTTGCAAAAAAAAAAAAAAAAAAGACCTATTTTGGCATTCAGATAAATTGAAAATAAAAAAGAATACAGCTATCAGTCTTTTTTATTTAGTAATAATCTCTCTTTAGGAAATTAGTTTAATTAATTATGTTGTAGAATTTCACAATCCGTACTATTGACTAAACCTAATGTTGACAGGTTACCTGCAAGACAAGTGACTCTACATAATATTAAAAGTTCAAAATAGCAATAAAGACTCAAAAGACTCTAAAATGATCAAGAATTCTATCTAATTAAAACCTCACCCTTCTTATGTCAACAAGTAATACAATTAAGGCATCAACAAGTCGATTACTTTTACTTCAATAGCTTACAATGCAAGAGAATGTTTTTATTTTGTGAAATTGCAATGTCATTGAGTCCTAATTTTCAATTTAATCAGAGATGATACTTTTTATTGAGAGATCTGTTTTATTTAATTGTTCATTCAAAATGATTTCTATTGCCTTGTGTAATACTTCATTAATTTTATAAGCCAGCATTCGTCAGTCTAGATAATTTGTGATCTATTACGATTGGATTGTATTACGTGGCATGGATGCTATATTGATGATTTTTTATTAATAGGCTGTTGCGATGAAGCATCCATACCCACATTCCTGGATTATGTAAACTGACATGACTTCTGGTAAATTTTTTGGATTTCACTTTATAAGGGGATTCAAACGCAAAGATTATTTGTTCTCTCTATAGAAAGCATGCAACATAATATTGGAGGCTCCGTCATGTCATCCACAACATATGATCATAGAGGTACTCATGGAAGAATTTGTTAGAATGGAACGAGCATGCTCCAAAGATAACATGTTCAACATTAAATTATAGGAGGTTAAGTGTGTTACATCAGCAGTAGTGATGTCGCGAACATAAAATTTTCAGTTCGCGAACGGCGAACGCGAACTTCCGCAAACTGGGGGCGAACTGGGCGAACCGCCATAGACTTCAATAGGCAGGCGAATTTTAAAAACCAAAGGGACTCTTTCTGGCCACAATAGTGATGGAAATGTTGTTTCAAGGGGACTAACACCTGGACTGTGGCATGCCAGAGGGGGATCCATGGCAAAACTCCCATGGAAAATTACGTAGTGGACGCAGAGTCGGGTTTTAATCCATAAAGGGCATAAATCAACTAACATTCCTAAATTGTTTGGAATAACATGCTTTAAAACATCCAGTGTGTGTATACGATCAGGTATGATGTTGTATCGATCAGGTAGTGTAAGGGTTACGCCCACTTTACTGTGACAGACCAAACTCCCCTTTTAATGCACTGCAAACAACCGCAAACAGTCCATTTGCACAACTGCAAACTCCCCATTTGCACAAGGTTGGATACCAAGCTAGCCACGTCCCGGTGATGTCATTGAAGGTTTCTTCCTCCACCCAGCCACGTACAACACCAAGGGTCCCCAAAAGGTGAATTGAATTGATTTTTCGAACGGGGAGATGGTTAAAAAAACGCTGGCTCCCTCCCCTTTGTTTTTATCCACGGTCACTGCGTCTGCGCCGTGCAATTTACTGTCACACCCGATATGAGTGGTATTTTCTGTAGTACTATTCTCATCAGTTTAATCCCTCTAACGTCCCCAATCTGGGGGCCATTTATTGAATTGATTTTTCAAATGGGGAGATGGTTAAAAAAACGCTGGCTCCCTCCCTTTTGTTTTAATCCACGGTCACTGCGTCTGCACCGTGCAATTTACTGTCACACCCGGTATGAGTGGTGGTGGGCACTGGTAGTGGGCACACTACAGTCAGTGGAAGTCGGCCTGACACACACTGGCAGCAGGCAAGCAACTGAAATTAGACTAAAGTGTAAAAATTAAATGCCTTATTTATCGGCAAGCTACTGTGCCACCCGGTATGAGTGGTGGTGGGCACTGGCAGTGGGCACACTACAGTATGTGGAAGTCGGCCTGACACACACTGGCAGCAGGCAAGCAACTGAAATTAGACTAAGGTGTAAAAATGAAATGCCTCTGCCACCCGGTATGACTGGTGGTGGGCACTGGCAGTGGGCACACTACAGTCTGTGGAAGTCGGCCTGACACACACTGGCAGCAGGCAAGCAACTGAAATTAGACTAAAGTGTAAAAATTAAATGCCTGTGCCACCCGGTATGAGTGGTGGTGGGCACTGGCAGTGGGCACACTACAGTCTGTGGAAGTTGGCCTGACACACACTGGCAGCAGGCAAGCAACTGAAATTAGACTAAAGTGTAAAAATTAAATGCCTGTGCCACCCGGTATGAGTGGTGGTGGGCACACTACAGTCTGTGGAAGTCGGCCTGACACACACTGGCAGGCAACTAACCTTAGATTAAAGGGTAAAAATTAAATGCCTTTGTTTGATGCAAAGTCCTGTGCCACATGGGATGACAGGGGTGGGCACTGGCAGTGGGCACACTACAGTCTGTGGGCCTGCAGCTCCTCACACACGGGCAGGCCAGGCAACTGCAATATATATATGGAGAAAAAAAAAACAGACTAATGTAGCAGCCCTAAAAAGGGCTTTTTGGGGTGCTGTCAGGACGCTGTCCTTACAGCAGAGATCAGATGAGTCTTTCAGGACTGGAGTGGACACTGAATACACTAGCCTAGCTATCGATTCCCCTATTAAATCAGCAGCAACTACACTCTCCCTCCTCTCACTAAGACTGCAGCTTCAATGAATCTAAAATGGATGCTGTCCAGGAGATGGGAGGGTCTGGGAGGGAGGGTATGCTGCTGATTGGCTGGAATGTGTCTGCTGACTGTGAGGTACAGGGTCAAAGTTTGCTCAATGATGATGTATAGGGGGCGGACCGAACATCGCATATGTTCGCCCGCTGAGGCGAACGCGAACAAGCTATGTTCGCCGGGAACTGTTTGCCGGCGAATAGTTCGGGCCATCTCTAATCAGCAGTCCGTATCCTTTACTATTAAGAACATTATTTATTAAGCTACTACTACTCCCATTTCTGATACTACTACTCTGTTCCTCTCCTTGAGTGTGTAGTTGCATGGCTGCTTCAAATTGTAATCAGTTTCTGCTACAAATGCTGCCCTTTCCTCTCACTCCTTCCAGAGCGTGGGTTCCTTGTCTTGCTAACTGACTGGGGCTGAACTTTAGCCTGTTTAACTACTCTGATACTCTGCTGCATTCTCCGACTTTGGATTAGTTTCTCGGATACCTGTGTCTACCCTGACCTAGGCCTGTTTCTTGAGTCTGAGTGTCAGCTAATCTTTGGAGCTTCTTACCGGTGTCTCTGCCCCCTGTCAGTGAGTTGGCAACTACACCTGGACTACTCTAGGAGATAGCAGCCTGGTTTGTTCCCTTCAGAAAACTCCACGTCCCTGTACAGGGGTTAAAGGTTGAATACCAGGGGACCACAAATGCCCTTAGGTTTAGATCCAAAGCTAAACCAGTTAGTTGTCACAATAGATCCATGCCCAATGTGCATAACAATGTGCAGTAGGGTAAAAGGGGATAAAAGAAAGAATGCTGTACAGAGTTTCCTAAGTAATACTTTTTTGGTTGTTTGTTCCAGTTTTACATAATAAAGCATTTTTGAAAAAAAATCTTGTTTTAGTGTCTGCATAGTATGAGAGCCATATTTTTTTTTATTTTTTTGTGGGAGATTGCCTTATGTAGGGTCTCATTTTTTGCAGGATGAGATGACTGTTTGATTGGTACTATTTTGGGGTGCGTATGACATTTTGATCGCTTAGTATTTTGGAAACTACGTGATAAGGTGGTAGTTTTATTGTAGTAATTTTAAAGAGCAGGTTGTTGCGGACGCGACAATACCAAATATGTGTACTTTTTTTGGTTGCTTGTTTCAGTTTTACATAATAAAGCATTTCTGTTAAAAAAAATAAATCATGTTTTAGTGTCTTCATATTATGAGAGCCATAGTTTTTATATTGTTTGGGCGATTGTCTTAGTTAGGATCTTATTTTTTGCAGAATGAGATAACGGTTTGATTGGTATGGTATTTTATGGTGCGTATGAGTTTTTGATTGCTTGGTATTACACTTTTTGTCATGTCAGGTGACAAAAAATGGCTTTTTTTACACCTTTTTATTTTATTTTTTACAGTGTTCATCTGAGGGGTTAGTTCATGTGACATTTTTATACAGCAGGTTCTTACAGACGTGGCAATACCTAATATTTATGCTTTTAGGTTTGAGGTAGGGGCTAATTTTTTGTGGGATGAGGTGACGGTTAGGTTGTTACTATTTGGGGAGGAATACGCCTTTTTGATCGCTTGATGTTGTACTTTTAATGATGTAATGGTGGGTTAGTTCATGGTGTATTTTTATAGAGCAGGTCGTTACGGACGTGGCAATACCTAATATGTATACTTTTTAAATTTATTTAAGTTTTACACAACAATATCATTTTTTAAACAAAAAAAAATCATGTTTTAGTGTCTCCATAGTCTGAGAGCCCTAGTTTTTTTTATTTTTGGGCGATTGTCTTAGGTAGGGTATAATTTTTGTGGGATGAGATGACTGTTTGATTGGCACTATTTTGGGGTGCATATGGCTTTTTGATTGCTTGCTATTACACTTTTTGTGATGTAAGGTGACAAAAAATGGCTATTTTGACACCGTTTTTATTAAATTTTTTTGATGGTCTTCACCTGAGGGGTTAGTTAATGTGGTATTTTTATAGAGAAGGTCGTTACGGATGTGGCAATACATAATATGTCTACTTTGTTTTCTTTATTTATGTTTTACACAACAATATCTTTTTTTAAACAAAAAAATCATGTTTTTCTGACTGCATAGTCTGAGAGCCATAGTTTTTTTTATTTTTTGGGCGATTGTCTTAGGTAGGGTATCATTTTTGCTGGATGAGATGACTGTTTGGCACTAATTTGCTGTGTGTATGACTTTATTGAGCGCTTGCTATTACACTTTTTGTGATGTAGGGTGACAAAAAATTGCTTTTTTGACACAGTTTTTATTTTTTTGACGGTGTTCACCTGAGGGATTAGTTAATGTGGTATTTTTATAGTGCAGGTTGTTACGGACGCGCAATACCTAATATGTCTACTTTTTTTTTTTTACATTTAACACAATAAAAGCATTTTTGAAACAAAAACAATAATGTTTTAGTGTCTCCATAGTCTGAGAGCCATAGTTTTTTTTATTTTTTAGACAATTGTCTTAGGTAGGGGCTAATTTTTTGTGGAATAAGGTGAAGGTTAGATTAGTATGATTTTGGGGGATCTATTACAATGGTGGACAAGGCATTAAAATCTAACTTTTATTAGTTCATTAAAATACACCAATTAAACAGTGAGACACCAATGCTTGAAGGTGCAACAGTGGAGGCCTTGTCTCTGTATTGGCTATATACTCGCCATTATGCCAGCACTGATGTGCGCCACTAATACCAGAATAAACATAATTAAAAAGGTTCAATCTCACCCCTTTTCTTGTTGATATCAAAATGGGCGCGGTCCTGTGCCCAATTCAATGGATCTCTCTTATACTCATGTAGACAAAAAAGGGCAGCTTGTGTATGATAGTGGCAGCGGCTCCTATACGGCCCTGGTCTTCAACCTCCCTAAAAACTAGGTGAGGAGGGGCCCCTGTATTAGCCTTGTCTATAGACACGGAGCACCCGCCCCGACAGGGGCGACCCCGTACGGAACCTGTCCCTGCACGGGGCCTAAAATTACTCTGAACTGCCCCTAGTATACAATACCTACGCGCCACGTTTCATCCCTTTTGGGACTCATCAGGGGATGTGCCAATTAGGGGTTAACAGATAAGGTTCTGGTTTTCACTGTCCCTTATATCACCACCTGGGCAGTAATGCTAGGCGGTACCAACGAATTCTGTGATGAAGGGAGGGTATGGTGTCCCTCACAACCTCCACACTAAACCGCAATGTGTACGGTCTCACTGCACAAAATGATCCAAGGCAAAAAAATGTCTTCTTAATCTTTTCTCTTTTTCCTTATTTTTTTTTACAAAAAACGTTTTACTTTATTTTGGGAAAAGGACATTTTTTTTTTTACTTGAAACTTTACATTTTTTGTAAAGTTTTATCTTTTTACTTCTTTTTTCACTTTATTTTTTGTCCCACTCTGGGACTTCAACTTTTGGGAATTCTGATCCCCTTTACAATCCGTTATAATACTTCTGTATTGTAAAGCATTGGTTGTAAGTGTATTACACACTATAATACATTTACAGCTTCCTGCCTGTGAGATCCACGGGACTGGATCTCACAGGCTGTCACGGAAGGCAGCCATGATGCCTAAGGAAGGCATCAGGTTGCCTTCCCTGTCATTGGTTCCCCGTCACAGCAGCACGGCGACCCAATGCCAGCTCTGATCCCCACAAGAACATTGCCCTTGCTGCGGTCAGCGTTGACCGTGGCACATCAGGGGTTAATGTGCCGGCATGAGTTCTTTCACCGATGCCGGTGCATACAGCAGGGGTCCGACTATCAGTGACTGTCAGACCCTTGCTGCGGATCGAGGGGTGCAGCTCCTGCACCCGCCCGATCAGTGCGCTGCACATGTATGGCTCTGGGCGTTAAGTCACATCCGGTTGCGCCGTACATGTGCGGTGCTGGGCGTTAAGGGGTTAACATATAAACATCTAATAGTCTTCCCTATATAAAACCTGCCACATGGACAAAAATAGCATATTGTGTTTTGCAGGGGATTTTTGAGTACATGCCACTTTTTGCTTTTACAATACACTACAATAATTATCGCAGAGTATTGTGATTTTACTGATATGTTAATATGGTTATAAATGAAGCAGCAAGATGACAGGCCTTTGGTACTTCACTAGACCCCTGACTACTATGACAACTGCACAAAATCACGGAGGGAGTTCCCTTACTCTATCTAACTCCTTAGACTACACAGTCACTATTGACCACAGCATCCAAGATATCAAATAACCAGGATCAGAGTTGCCTCTGATCCTGGCTACTGCAGGTATCAGTACTATAGATCAATTATTGAGCCTGCTCTATAGATTCCCTTGCAACCAATGACATTGTTCACATTACGGGGTTAGAGCCTAATTTTGATGGCAGACATTTATGTACCTGAATAGCATATGGTCCAATTAAAGTTAAGTAATGCAATTCACACTCTTGGCATACATATTCTTTTCAGTTTTCCAATCTAATCTGGACCCAATCATTTAACTGAATGGGGTCAGAAAAAAATAATTTGTCTATTCGGACGACTTATGGAGATCCAAATACATCTTTGTTTTTCATACTGAAATAGGTACTGCCATCATAATCAGGTAAGGTTGGTAATTAACCCCGTTGCAACATTCGCTGTACATGTATGGGGCATGTCAGGATGTTAACCTGGTGTCCACTCAGGAGTTTTACACAGGAGGCATCCACCTGTCCGTGATCAGAGACCTTGATTCCAGACTAGAGCATAGTTAATAGATTTTTGACTTTTGAACTGTTTATTCTTGTATATATAATATTCTTTATAAGTAGTCTGTATTGTTACAGTAGGGAACAGTAAGAAATGGGCCCAGGGACACAAACCCATTAGATTTTCTAATGAAGTGTTTAATGCAAAACATTACTGCTTAAGGGTATTAATGGCATACGTATCTAGCACCATTGGGTTCCATGGCATTAATGCAGATAGTAATATTGAAGCTGTTGTAGTTCGTTGTCCTGGAGTGGTTTGTTTATTGTGATATTTATGGCGAAGTGGAAGATTAATGGGTATTCAGATTAATGGGACATTGAAAAACAGTGTGAGTGAAGTCCTACTGAGATTTTCACATGTCACAAAATGAGCAAGGAAAAATATAATTAGTAGAGATACATAGAATAGAATGTAAATCATAAAAATCAAGAGAAACCCCAAGAGTGCATGTATAATCAAATTATAAACAGTTATAAGCCACAATATAACCTATAATCTTTGATTCTTTTCATTGACTTGCCAGTTGATTAAATTGAAATCATACAAATAATAAAAATATTCATTATATTAAAGGCACCAGTGTTAATTAAGACAAAGTATTAATCCTCTTTCCCATTTTGCTGTAATTATTTTTAGATTTTTGTTTAAGAAAGCAAATTATGATTAGTGTTGAGTGTGAATATTTGAATCGCAAATTTTAATCGCAAATATCGCCACTTCGAGAATTTGCGAATACTTAGAATATAGTGCTATATATTTGTATATCAGCACTTAGCAACATCCCTAGCAACCAATAGGAAAGTTGCCTACCCCTTAGTGTTGATCGCGAATATTTGAATCGCAATTTTTTTGCGCAAATATATTACATTGCCGATTTTCGCAATCAAGTAAATAATGACTGGAGATCATGAATTCGCGAATTTGCAAATTTTTTGGCGAATATTCGCCAAAAAATTCACAAAATATCGCAAATTTGAATATTGCCTATGCCGCTCATCAATAATAATGATTTAAAAATTACCTTCCATAATTACTTTACTGATGAGTGATTTTTGACACAACCACTGATTACAAGTCTTATCAGCTCCACCAATTCCAAGAACCTAGGTTTCCTGAACCCTAGCAGAGAAGTGTCCACACATGGATGATCACTCTCAGGTGAATTCTGTGAGGGATACTGAAACATCCAAAACCTACTTTTGTTATCCCATGATTAATGTAAAACATGAAAATCAGACACCATATAGTACATGAGAATCTCATTCTAACAAAGCTAGAACCAGCCCTACACCTCACATGGACCAACAGGTCTCCCTAGACATTGCTCTAATAGATTTATTTGAAGCTGACAGCTCAAGGGCAGTGTCTTTTCTGCTGCAGCTAAGGAGGCAGTTGAAGGATGAAACTGAGGATGTGCGGCCATCTCAGTGATCCGGACAAAGAAATAATAAGAAAAAAAAAAACAAAGAGCAGGTGATGCTATACAGATACATTTTATTGAATAACTCAGTAGCTATCCAAAATTTTTATTAAATGCAATTACAATAGTATTCAGATCCAGGTGCCAGTTTGAAAACTGTAGAATTTTTTTGTGGGACAACCTCTTTAATGGTTCAGTAGTATGTTTTAATTTAACAAATTCTAAAAACATATTCACTCATTAAAGTGTGTATTTGCCAATGAGAATTTAGATTGCAAGCCCCAATATGGCAAGGACTTATGTGAAGACTAAAAATCTGCATACTAGATATTACTGGAAAGTTTTAATGGATTCTAGATTATTGGACAATTTGGATTTTCAACCTTCAGTAAATGTTGACTATCCATGTCTTCATAAACTGAATGGACAATGTTTTGTCACTCCTTGTAACTCAAGTAGAGCTCAATCATTCAATGCTATTGTTAATTCAGGTGCTTTCAGCACTGCTTTTGGTCGCAGAAGTGCATCCTGCCTACATTAGTCATATTTTTAAAGTGCAATCTTCTTCTCAGTCTGTGAATTTTGAGTCATTATGTAACTTGGTGGAAGTTGTAAAACTGGACAATAATTATTATATTGCACATATTTCAAGCTCATGCTTTCAATCTAGTGTTACAACTGTTTTAAGTGAATGTGTTTCCTCCCTCAAGCCCTAAGTGCAGTATCACATGAATAATACTGCTGTTGATTCCAGATAGCTATATAAGTACCCATCCCATTTCTCCTGTTGTGCCCACTTATACTGGTGATGGAATACACCTAAAGGACTCATACCAAAGTATTCTTCATTATGTGTGCATGTTCATGAGTCCTTGCAATGTATTCCAGCACAGTGTGTGGGTGCACAGCGGGAAAATGAGGATGAGCATGGACTTATAAATTACTGATCTGGAGTCAGTGGGAGCAGTACTGCTCACAATAAAGCTTTGGGATGTGACAAAGAAGTAAGAAGTTCAGTAAGTTTAGGAACCCTTATAGATATACAGCCTTTCACATTGTAAACTGTTTTTTGATGTTCCCACAAGTGAGCGCCAAGTCCATATGTTTGTAATGAACATAGTTCAGAGTTACCAAGAGAAACACTTTACTGGAGCGCATATTTCACCTGTTTTACAATTACTTTGTTGGCTCCAGGTCTTCTGAGCATGTTGGTTGTTAATTCTCTAAATACATACAGAAACCAGAGAAAATTAAAGTGAAGTAGGAGATAGCTGGTAACTAAAATGCAGTAGTAAACATGCACTGCCATCACCATACAGACACTAACGGTGCCAAAGGAGAAAACATAATCTAAAGCTGGCAATGTACATTAATGTTGTCCACACATATCAATTTCAGAGGAACTGGCTTACTGACCATCTAATATGACAGATGTAAGGGGCAAATGTCACTTAGTTGAGCATGCATATGTATACATGTACTGGTATGCCCATATGTCATAAATGGCTAAAAGTGGAATATCCCAAATACAATAATAGGATATCAGATAAATGCGGCATAATAGCCAAGAATGTCTGAACTTGTTTTTCTTGTTTTAGGATCCTCAATAAAAAGATCAGCATCCTCGGCTATTATGAGACATTTGTCTGGTATTTCATTATTGTATTTTAAAACAGGGATATATATATATATATATATATATATAGAGAGAGAGAGAGAGAGAGAGAGAGAGAGAGATTGCATAAAATATTAACAATAATGTTGATGCATTATCTTGTATTTTCTGTGGTGTAACTTGGACTGTATAAGTGTTTTTCTTTTTTAGAATGTGTCACTATTTATGAAATTGATCATAAATTATTTAAAAAAAAGTTTAAGGAGTGTTTTAGTTTTTAATTTTGTAAAGTAAATCAAAATTATACAGTTTAGTAATACACATACATTTCAATACCATTGCATTCACTGTCTATGGGACTGACAGATAGTTGAGTACAGCGCTCAGTTATCTCCGTCAGTCCCATAGACAGTGACCGCAGCAGTAGTCACATGCTTAACCACTGCTCAATTCAAACAGGGGACTGAAGACACATGTCTTGTGATTGTGTGGATCCTAGCAGTCAGACCCCTACCTATCTAGCTTATTGCCTATCCAGTGGATAGGAGATATCTTATACTGGAAAGACACTTTAACTTCTTGCTCAGCTTCCAGCAGTTCAGACCGACTTGCCCTTCTCTGCCCACCAGCAATGGGCCTAACTGCCAGGGTATGAGTCCTTTAGGTACCCAAAACACATAAAAGAGGCCCTCATACAAAAAATAAATAAATAGGGTTTTGAAATGAAGAGAGAAAAAGAGAGAAAAAAAATCACACTGCCGTTAATACTAAACTAGGCTGCTAAAGGGTTAACAAATTTTAACTTAGTCCTCTTAGTAGACTTAAACCTACTTCCATATTCGTGTGAAGAGCTATTACACTGGCTTTCTGTTACACTCTTCAGGATGTTCAGGATCACCGTTATCTCCATCCACGCAACATCAGGCGGGTGTCAGCTATATAACACAGACAGCACTTACTATGTACATGTGGAGCTCCTGAGACCACTCCATACACTCCCTGCATGCAAAGAATATACAGTAGCACCAGTTTACACAAAGGGTTTTTAAAAATTCTGACATTTTGTTTATTAATTTTAGTTTTTTTACATTTACATCTCTCATGTAACCAAACAAAGCACAAATAATATTTTGTTTATTCCCAGGCAAGAAACATAATCGTATAGCATATATTACTCCTTTTTACACTATTGCTCCTATACATTCTCAGTATAAAGGGAGAAATTCAACATCAGGTGAATCAACAAGACTATTTCACAAGAGGCCAAATAGGAATAAGAGGCCCTATCACCTAAAGGGACTTATCAATTATTATCTCTGACCATATTTCTTCAGAGGTTGATTGTTTCAAGCAGTCTGACATCTCATATAGCTTTAAATTACTCAGAACCAGGATGCCTTACAAGATAGCAGTAAAATCAGGAGAGGATTGGGCAATGTAATTATAGTATGGAAATGATGTTGATCAGTCATGCAGGGAGCAGACCTTGAATCAAATCCCCCTCCCTTTGCTCATTCTTCCCCCGCATTTCACTAGAGCCACTGCAGTTGACAAACTTGAAAATCACAGCATTCAGCTAGTCTGAAGCATAGGTATGACTTATGTCTCACTACATATCCAATACATATCCATGCATAAAAAGAGAGCTGTTTCATTCCTGTTTGCTCGCAGTTTCTATGATACTTGACAAGAGCTGATCATGAGTGCAGAAAGTGAATTTTATTACTCTGAATGTATTCAAAACATCACTCCATCTACTGTATTTCTGTACTTGTGTATGTACAATAAATAAATATATATATTATATATATATATATATATATATATATATATACTGAATATTGTGTATACTTATATACACACACACTATATGACTATTGGAATGCAGTTTTTCATTCAGCCCTATTACCACAGGTGTATAAAATCTGGCCCCTAGTCATGCAATGTACCTTTACAATCATTTGTAAAAGAATGTGTCATTTTTAAGAGCTCATTGAATTCCAAAGTGGTCCTGTAATAGGATGCCACCATTACAAGTCAGCTCATTAAATTTCTTCCTTCCCAGATATTTCTTCATCAACTGTGAGTGATATCGGTACAAAATGGAAGCTTTTAGGGCTCTTTCACATGGGCGTCACGGATTCTGTCTGGATCTGTCGCGGGTGCATTGCGTGGAAACTCGTGCAAGTGAGCGCGCAATTTCAGTCAGTTTAGACTGCTATTGCATTGTGTTGTTCAGTATTTTCCTTGCGAGTGCTATGGCGTTTTGCACGTGCGTGACAAAAAACTGAATGTGGTACCCAAACCCGAACCCGAACTTCTTCACTGAAGTTCGGGTTTGGGTTTGTTGTTCTATAGATTTTAAAATTTTCCCTTATAACATGTTTATAAGGGAAAATAATAGCATTCTTAATACAGAATGCTAACTGAAATGTCCAATGAGATGTTAAAAAATAAACTCACCTCATCCACTTGATCACGCAGCCAGTATCTTCTTCTTTCTTCTTCTTGCAGGACCTGCAAATGGACCTTCGATGACGTCACCACGCTCACTACGTCATCGAAGGTCCTTATGTTAGCATTCTGTATTAAGAATGCTATTATTTTCCCTTATAACCATGTTATAAGGGAAAAAAATACAGTGAATTGACTTTAATGGGGTCTGGGGTTACTCATCCCTATCATCTCCTAGCAACCATGCATGAAAATCGCACCGCATCTGCACTTGCTTGCGGATGCTATGTGATTTTCATGCAGTTCCATTCATTTCTATGAGGCCTGCGTTGCGTAAATATAGAAGTGCTATGTGAAAAACAACGCTCATGTACACAGCCCCATTGAAATGAATGGGTCAGGATTCAGTGTGGGTGCAATGCGTGCACGTCACGCATTGTACCCGCGTGGAAAACTTGTCTGTGTGAAAGGGGCTTTAGAAACCATAGCAATTTAGACACAAAGCGGAAGACTATGTAAAGTTATAGAGATAAGAAAATGGTTGGCACTCTGAGATGCAGTGTTGTACTGGTGCTCAGTGGTAGGAAGATTTTGCACAAGAAATGTCTAACAAAATCAAATCAGTCAGGTATGTAGTTGAAAATTACAATAGGTTTATTTATCCATCCAGTTACACAGAAATGACATAGCCAATGTTTTGGTTCTTTCCGAGAACTTTGTTCACGGCTAGTACGTCTCACAGAGTATGTGCAGCGTAGCTGGATGGGAGTACTTCATGTAAAGTTATAGAGCTGAGTCGGAGAATATTGAGGTGTATAGTGCATAAGAGTTGCCACACTCTGCTGACTTACTAACTGAAGAGTCAGAACTTTTCTCTAGCATTAACATAAGCATAAAAACCAGTCACCAGGAGGTTTATGGCATGGTTTTTGATGGCCTAGCAGATGGATGCAACCCTTATATAACCAAGCACAATGCCAAGTATTGAGTGGAGTGGTGTAAAGCACCCTGCGACAGGACACTAGATGACTGAAAACGTTATGTAGAGCTACAAATCAAGTTCTTTATCTGACAGTCTGATGGATGAATCTGGATTTGGCAAATGCCAGGAGAATGGTACCTGCCTGACTGCATTGTGCCAACTGTAAAGTTTTATTGGAAGAACAATATTGCAATGGGGTTGTTTTTCAGGGATTGACATATGCACCTTAGTTCCATTGAACAGAAATCTTAATGATTCAGCATAGCAAGACATTTTGTATAATTATATGCTTCCAACTTTGTAGGAACAATTTGGACAAGGCCTTTTTCTGTGCCAGCATGACTGTGCCCCAGTGCACAAAGAAAAGTCTATAAGGGCATAATTGGGTGACGTTGGTGTGGAAGAACTTGACTGGCCTGCACAGAGCCCTGACCTCAATCTCATCAAACACCTTTGGGATGAACTAGAACGAAGAATGCAAGCCAGGACTTCTCATCTAATACACAGTTGCTGTTCTGGATGAAAGTGTAAAATTCCCCCCTTCCCCCCATGCACTCTAGAAGCTTGTTGATAACCTTCCCAGAACAGAGGAAGCCGTTTTAGCTGTAAAGGGGAAACCAACGCAACATTAATGCCTATGGATTTTTAAAGGGGTATCATAAAAGCTCCTGGTGGTCTAATGGATAGGTAATACTTGTGTAAATAGTGTTTTGGCTCTTAGAGGTTACTGAGCTGCATTGTAGGTTCTCACAATCTGTCCAGTTTCAAAATGAATGACATGTATGTAGCAATATGAACTCTAGAAGATTGTAATTAGGGATGAGCGAATCAACTTTAGATGCATCATCCGAAGTTGATTCGCATAAAACTTCATTTCAATACTGTACGGAGCGACCGATCCGTACAGTATTAGAATGTATTGGCTCCGATGAGACTTCTGGTAATACCTTTGAAAATTAATTTCTACTGTAAAAAACCTTGCTACCGAACCAACACAAAGTTTTATGTGAATCGACTTCGGATGAAGCATCCAGAGTCGATTTGCTCATCTCTAATTGTAATGTATGAACCATGTTTCATTTCAATAAACTTGTATCGATTGATATTATAGAATAAAAGATAAAATTATATATTCAATAAGAAAATATGTTCCTAAATAACACAATGGTATGATTAGGGTGAAGACATTTTGGGTGAAATCACTTCTTTTAAAATGTAAAAATCCTTTCTTATTCACTTGCTTATCTAGAGAACATTCTTCCCTTTCTGTGGGTGGGCAGCTCACATGAGACAATTAAACACCTGCATCTCCCAGGAAGCATTGTGATCAGCTTTTTTAACCCCTTCTTCCCCTGCATAGAAAATGTCCCTCACATATAGCCCCAGAGATGTATATGGGATGCAATGCCCCATAATTTCCTTCTTCAGTGCCTAGAGAATAAATATAGCTCAATAGTTCTATACATTTAGAAGTAGGGATGAATGAATGAAAGGTGTCTGGACTGCTTCACTATGAGATCATTATGCCAGCACTGAAGAAGCATGAAAGCTATTAAGTCTACCACTGAATGCAGGAGAAGGTGGACCAGTAGCAGGGGGCAGATGAAAATGTAATGTACATAAAAAAGAGGAATAGCTTTACTGCATGTATATTGCAATATTACTTAATTTGAAATGTCCTATTAATTGCATAGTTAGACTTTTCGTGTGATAACCCTGCAAAATGTCCAAATTTCTTTAACCACTTCAGCCCCCCTAGCTTAAACACCCTTAATGACCAGGCCACTTTTTACAATTCCGCACTACACTACTTTCACCGTTTATTGCTCCGTCATGCAACTTACCACCCAAATGAATTTTACCTCCTTTTCTTCTCACTAATAGAGCTTTCATTTGGTGGTATTTCATTGCTGCTGACATTTTTACTTTTTTTGCTATTAATCAAAAATTACCGAAATGTTTGCAAAAAAATGACATTTTTCACTTTCTGTTGTAAAATTTTTCAAAAAAAACTACATTTCTATATAAATTTTTCTCTAAATTTATTGTTCTACATGTCTTTGATAAAAAAAAATCCAATAAGTGTATATTTATTGGTTTGGGTAAAAGTTATAGCGTTTACAAACTATGGTGCAAAAAAGTGAATTTCGGCATTTTGAAGCAGCTCTGACTTTCTGAGCGCCTGTCATGTTTCTTCAGGTGCTAGAATGTCAGGAAAGTATAAATGCCCCCCAAATTACACCATTTTAGAAAGAAGACACCCCAAAGTATTCGCGGAGGGGCATGGTGAGTTCATGTATCATTTCATTTTTTTTTTCACAAGTTAGCGGAATATGACACTTTCTGAGGAAAAAAAAATAATAATAAAGTTTCCATTTCTGCTAACTTCTGGCAAAAAATAAATAAAATCTCAGACGGACTTACTATGCCCCTCAGTGAATACCTTGGGGTGTCTACTTTCCGAAATGGGGTCATTTGTGGGGTGTGTTTACTGCTCTAGCATTTTGGGCGGGGCTAAATTGTGAGCAGCCATGTAAAACCTAAAGGTACTCGTTGGAATTTGGGCCCCTTTGCGCACCCAGGCTGCAAAAAAGTGTCACCTATGTGGTATCGCCGTACTCAGGAGAAGTAGGGCACTGTGTTTTGGGGTGTATTTTTACATATACCCATGCTGGGTGAGAGAAATATCTCTGTAAATTGTCAACTTTGTATAACATTTTTTTTAAAGTTGTCGTTTACAGAGATATTTCTCACACAAAATATGGGTATATATAAAATACACCCCAAACACTGCCCTACTTCTACTGAGTACGGCGATACCACATGTGTGCACTTTTGCAGCCTGAATCGTAAAGCCCTAAAACCAATGAGTACCTTTAGAGATTTCACAGGGCATTTTTACGCATTTGGATTCCAGACTTCTTCTCACGCTTTAGGGGCCCCTAAAATGCCAGGGCAGTATAAATACCCCACATGTGACCCCATTTTGGAAAGAAGACACCCCAAGGTATTCTGTGAGGGGTATGGTGAGTTCATGTAAAATTTTATTTTTGTCACAAGTTAGTGGAATATGAGACTTTGTAAAAACAAAATTAAAAAAACAAAAAAAACAATTTCCGCTGACTTATGCCAAAAATAAAAATTCTGTGGACTCACCATGCCCCTCACAGAATACCTACGGGTGTCTTCTTTCCAAAATGGGGTCACATGTGGGGTATTTATACTCACCTGGCATTTTAGGGGCCCCTAAAGTGTGAGAATCCAAATGCATAAAAATGGCCTGTGAAATCCTAAAGGTACTCATTGGTTTTAGGGCCCCTTTGCGCACCCAGGCTGCAAAAAGTGTCACACATGTGGTATCGCCGTACTCAGGAGAAGTAGGGCAATGTGTTTTGTGGTGTATTTTTACATATACCCATGCTGCGTGTGAGAAATATCGCTGTAAGCGACAACTTTTTAAATTTTTTATTCAAAGTTGTCAATTTACAGAGATATTTCTCTCACCCAGTATGGGTATATGTAAAATACACCCCAAACACATTGCCCTACTTCTCCTGAGTACGGCGATACCACATGAGTGACACTTTTGCAGCCAAGATGCAAGGGCCCTAATTCCAATGAGTACCTTTAGGAGGGCATTTTTACGCATTTTTCTTCTCACGCTTTAGGGCCCCTAAAATGCCAGGGCAGTATAAATACCCCACATGTGACCCCATTTTGGAAGAAGACACCCCAAGGTAATCCGTGAGGGGCATGGCGAGTTCATAGAAGATTTTTTGGCACAAGTTAGTGGAAATTGATTTTTATTGTTTTTCTCACAAAGTCTCCCTTTCCGCTAACTTTTGACAAAAAGTTTAATTTTTCATGGACTCATTATGCCCCTCAGCGAATACCTTGAGGTGTCTTCTTTCCAAAATGGGGTCACATGTGGGGTATTTCTACTGCCCTGGCATTTTAGGGGCCCTAAAGCGTGAGAAGAAAATGCGTAAAAATGCCCTCCTAAAAGGTACTCATTGGTTTTAGGGCCCCTTTGCGCATCTTGGCTGCAAAAAGTGTCACACATGTGGTATCGCCGTACTCAGGAGAAGTAGGGCAATGTGTTTTGGGGTGTATTTTTATATATACCCATGCTGGGTGAGAGAAATATCTCTGTAAATTGACAACTTTGAATAAAAAATTTAAAAAGTTGTCGTTTACAGCGATATTTCTCACACACAGCATGGGTATATATAAAATACACCCCAACACATGCCCTACTTCTCCTGAGTACGGCGATACCCATGAGTGACTTTTGCAGCCAAGATGCCAAAGGCCCTAAAACCAATGAGTACCTTTAGAATTTCACAGGACATTTTTACGCATTTGGATTTTCACGCTTTAGGACCCTAAAATGCCAGGGCAGTATCAATACCACACAAGTGACCCCATTGTGGAAAGAAGACACCCCAAGGTATTCCGTGAGGGGCATGGCGAGTTCACAGAAAAAAAATTTGGCACAAGTTAGCGGAAATGGTATTTTTTTTTTTTTTTTTACAGTCTCACATTCCACTAACTTGTGACAAAAAATAAAATTTTACATGAACTCGCCATACCCCTCACGGAATACCTTGGGGTGTCTTCTTTCTAAAATGGGGTCATTTGTGAGGTTTTTGTACTGCCCTGGCATTTTAGGGGTCTCCGCAATCATTACACGTATGGCCAGAATTAGGAGTTTTTGCTATTCTCCTTATATTGACCATACGGGTAATGAGAATTTTTTTTTCCGTTCAGCCTCTGCGCTGAAAGAAAAAAATGAACGTCACAGATTTTTCCATTCACATTGATCAATGTGGATGAAAAAATCTCTAAAAAATGTGCAAAAAAAAAGAGGGAAAAGCTATAAAGCTGCGATCGCTAAGGGACCCTAAGGCCTCATTCAAGCGTCCGCAATTCTGTTCCGCAAAATTTTGCGGAACAGAAATGTGGATACATTCAATTCTATGGGGACAGACTTTGTCCCGCTCGGATCCGTAATTGCGGGTTGTGTGGTGATTGGTGCACTTTGATATTTTTTCTCTGGTGGTCCCAAGCAAAGGGACCACCAGAGAAGCGAGCAGCAAGCAGATCAGGCGCTGTTCACAGAACAACGTCTGATCTGCGATTTTTTCTGCCATATACAGCCTGCCAGCGCACGATCGGCGCTGGCAGGCTGTAGTATAACTACATGCGAGCGCGCCGATGGCGCGCCTTGCGCATGTGCGGGCGCGTCCTCGCGTCATCTCGCGTCTCGCGAGATGACGCGCCGATGCGTCCGATCAGAGCTACAGGGCCGCCGCCAGGACGCAATCCTGCGTGCGGCGGTCCTGTAGCGGTTAAAGGGGTATTTTCATCTTTTTATGGAATACCCAAGGGATATGACATAATAAATGTTTAATATATCAAACTAGTGCTGAGGGAGTTGAAGCATCCGAAGTGGAATTTGAGCTGAAATTCTGGAAAATTTGATTGGCCACAAAGCCCAATTTCCTCGTGCTTCGTGTTAACAAATCTATGTTTCCTGAAATGGTGGCAAAAAAATAAATAAAAATACAAACTGACCTCATCCTTTTGTGTGTGAAGAGGCCGTCGTGGCCATCTTGATTGCAGAAACCACATAAAATCTCAAGCGGGGTGATGTTACATAGTGATGAGCGTCAGGGCCATATTCGAATTTGCGATATTTTGCGAATATTTTGTAGAATGTTTATCATATATTTGCGAATATTTAAAAAAAACTAATTTATAGCAATATATTGAATTAGTGCTATATATTCGTTTTTTAGAATATTCTTCATTTTTTTCCATCTAAACACACATAATTCCTCCATGCTTCTTGCTTGTGTGCCAATGACTTATTGGCCCACAGGCAAGAAGCAGGGAAGAATCACATGTTCACTGAGCAGCAGGGGAAATATTTTAAATTGCGATATATCAGGAATATTTTGTAGCATTTTCGTTATATTCGATATCCCAATTTTTACTCGGAAATCGGGAATTTAATAGTGTGAGCGCATGACATAATTTACGTAATTTGATGCTGTAGAAAGTCTCCCCGATAAGTTTTTTTTTTTTTTCAAAACTACTTTGAGAAAGAGGAGGAAGAAATCTTCATAATTGTAAGTAATATTATATTACAGCACTTTTTTTTTTTTTTTTTACATGTTGCATGCATGGCAAAACAATTGATATATGTAGATCGAGTCTTGTAAAATATTTGTGCATACGAATATTAGTGATATTCATACAAATTTTTATTTTCGTAATTCAAAACAACACAGTTTATCTGGTAAGAGTAGATATTACTGATTGGTGAACTGAGTATTCTTGTTACTTCACAGCACTGTCTCTGTAGCATGTATGTATGGACAACAGATAAATATCTCTCACATGCACATAGTGCATCCATTTTCCTGCCACTAATATATACCACACACTATATACCACACACTATATACCATAGACACAATATATATAAATTATATTTTATGTCCATGACCTTTCTTTGTCTGACCATCAGTATTTGCTGGTTCATTTAGCGTTAGCACCACCGGGAGGCGAACCAGCAGTACACCCCATACCGTACCTTCACTTTACTAGACAGGTACATCTCAGCTTAGCTGGCCAATATCTGAATGCTCATACCTCACACACATACAATCGCAATACAATCCGATTTTATAACAGTAACATTAAATCTAATATTTCCCCTTTAAAGACGTAACTACTTTATGCTTTTTTGTTGAGGATACTTTTTTGAAAATTTGGATTTAAAAAAACTGGGATAATATGCTTTCATCTTTATCCTTCAGAGATTTTTGGTGCGGGCAGGACAGGACCCGGAAAAGAGAGGAGAAGCAGGCCATCATCAGGTCTCTCTGGTCTGAATTCTACCTAAAGTTCAGGATGTGGCACAGAAAGGAAGCCATCCAGAAAAAATGGTGTGATCTGATGCGCTTCCACTATGATAGGGTCAAAAAGACGAGTGTAAGATTACGCCCAGTTACAATGTTTACATGACTTTTGTATATGTCTCTACTACACTCTGTAATGTATATATTCAGTTATGCTGTTAATCCGTACAGATGTAGTATGATTAATACACAACCTCTTAACTCAAATTTCTTAACTTATTGCGTTATCTTGGAGCAAAATCCATTTTAAAAAAAAATTGCGTAATGCATTTAACCACTTTAGGACCACAGGTTTATACCCCCCTAGTGACCAGGCCCTTTTTTACAAATCGGCACTTCACAACTTTAACGGTTTATTGCTCGGTCATGCAACTTGGCACCCAAATGAATTTTACCTCCTTTTCTTCTCACAAATACAGCTTTCTTTTAAGGGTATTTGATTGCTGCTGACATTTTTTTGTTTTTCTGATATTAATCAAAAAAGACCTAAATTTTTTTAAAAAAGTGTATTTTTTAACTTTTTCTGGTAAAATTGTTAAAATATAATTCCATTTCTATACAAGTTTATGTCAGAATTTATTTTGCTACATGTCTTTGATAAAAAAAAAAATCCAATAAGTGTATATTTATTGGTTTGCGCAAAAGTTATAGCGTTTACAAACTATGGTACAAAAAAGTGAATTTCCGCATTCTGAAGCAGCTCTGACTTTCTGAGCACCTGTCATGTTTCTTCAGGTGCTAGAATGCCAGGATAGTATAAATACCCCCCAAATGACACCATTTTAGAAAGAAGACACCCCCAAAGTATTCGCGGAGGGGCATGGTGAGTTCATGTATCATTTAATTTTTTGTCACAAGTTAGCAGAAAATGACACTTTATGAGGAAAAAAATAATAATAAAGTTTCCATTTCTGCTAACTTCTGGCAAAAAAAATAAATAAAATCTCCCACGGACTCAGTGTATACCTTGGGGTGTCTACTTTCCGAAATGGGGTCATTTGTGGGGTGCGTTTACTGTTATGGTATTTTGGGCGGGGCTAAATTGTGAGCAGCCCTGTAAAGCCTAATGGTACTCGTTGGACTTTCCACCCCTTTACGTACCTAGGCTGCAAAAAAGTGTCACACATGTGGTATTGCAGTACTCAGGAGATGTAGGGCAATGTGTTTTGGGGTGTATTTTTACATATACCCATGCTGGGTGAGAGAAATATCTCTGTAAATTGACAACTTTGTATAATAAAATGGAAAAAGTTGTCATTTACAGAGATATTTCTCTCACCCAGCATGGGTATATGTAAAAATGTAACCATAGCAAAGACAGGTGCACTCTGCGGCAATACTAAACCCTCACACTGATAAAATTGAGGGGTTAGTTCGACATATCCTACTAGGAGGACATGTCTTAAGCTCGGACACCACGGCAAGGTCCCTCAAGTAGCCCGAGGCCCTACCACTTAACCTACCTGTGCCGTATGGGCGATACCAGGAGCCATTGGGCATTACAGGAGCAAAAGGCCTGACTCACAGACAGCTCACCAGTGACCTTCAGCATGTAACCATGCTTGCAATGGGAGGTGGGAGGTGCCTTTGAGCCTGGGAGGCTCTGGGCCATATCAGCCGGTCTCGGGTGGGGCTCACTACCCCACCCCATTTCGGAAACAAGACACCCCAAGGTATTCTGTAAGGGGAATGGCAGTTCATAGAAGATTTTTTTTTTTTTGGCAAAAGTTAGAGGAAATTGATTTTTTCTCACAAAGTCTTCCTTTCCGCTAACTTGTGACAAAAAGTTCAATCTTTCATGGACTCAATATGCCCCTTTGCGAATACCTTGGGGTGTCTTCTTTCCAAAATGGGGTCATTTGTGAGGTTTTGTACTGCCCTGGCATTTGAGGGTCTCTGCAATCATTACATGTATGGCCAGCATTAGGAGTTTCTGCTATTCTCCTTATATTGAGCATATGGGTAATGAGATTTTTTTTTTCCGTTCAGCCTCTGAAAAAAAATGTCCCTATCTGCGGAATAGATGCGGACCCATTCAGTGTGAATGGGGCCAGCGGTGATGCGGAGAGCACACTATGTGCTCTCCGCATCAGCATTTGCGGAGCTGCGGCCGCAAACTTCCGGGTTTCGGCCCCGAAACATCCGACCGCAGCTCCACAAAAGATAGAGCATTTCCTATTCTTGTCCACAGCCTCTATGGAGAGTGCCAGCATGGTGTGCTGCGGATCCGCAATTTGCGGGTCCGCAGCACACCATGGACGTGTGAATGGACCCTAAAGCTGCGATCGCTAAAAAAGATCCAAAAAGCTCAAAAGTGATCTTTATAGCGCTGCAGCAATTTTACAGTGTTTTTGCAGTGATCAGAAAAAAAAAATTCTGTCACTGAGGTGTGGCGGACTGAACGCAAGTGTGCGCACAAGATCAGGCCTGATCAGGCGAACACTGCGTTTTTTGTAGAGCCCAAGGTGACCGTAATGTACTGATATAGATCTGATTGCCATCAGTGCGGTGGGCTGGGAGCAAACTACCTAACAAGTAGCTAACTAACTGGCGGTGATAAGGGACCCTTAGGCCCCATTCTTGCGTCCGCAATTCTGTTCCACATTTTGCGGAACGGAATTGTGGACCCATTCATTTCTATGGGGACAGACTTTGTCCCGCTCGGATCCGGAATTGCGGATCCGCACTTCCGGGTCCGCAAAAATATAGAACATGTCCTATTCTTGTCCGCAATTGCGGACAAGAAAAGGCATTTTCTATATAGTTCTGGCAATGTGCAGATCCGCAAAATGCGGAAAGCACATTGCTGGACGTCTGAATGGAGCCTTGCAGGGGGGTGATCAATGACATGGGGTTGACCGGGGGTGATCAGGGAGTTAATATGGGTTGATCAGGGGTTAATAGGGGTTTATAAGTGACGGGGGGGTGTTGGTGTGTGGTGATTGGTGCACTTACATAGCTACCCGTGTCCTCTGGTGGTCCCAAGCATAAGGGACCACCAGAGGAGCGGGCAGCAGGCATATCAGACGCTGTTTATAAAACAGCGTCTGATATGCGAGTTGGATGCAATTTACTGACATCTACAGCCTGCCAGAGTATAATCAGTGCTGGCAGGCTGTAGACTAAGTTCTAACCTGTCGGGCTGCAGCAAACACGCGCGTGCATGCGCGCGCGTTCACATGAAATCTCGGGTCTCGCGGGATGACGCCGATAGGAGTGATCGAGACCTGAGAGAACCACCTCCCGCACGCCTTTCGGCGTTAGCGTGATGGGAGGTGGTTAATTGCATTTAGTTTGCATTTAGTTTACGTCTCCTAAAGCATGTGTGTTAACTCTTTTACATCCATATTTCATCCCTTTAAAATTGATTTCTTAATACCTGGTGTGACACATACAAAATCATCCGGTTAAATCATACATCTCTACCTCGCTGTGAGTGTATAAACTGTATATAGTTATACATACAGCGCGGTACAGATGTATGATGTCATTGGAGGATTTCATATGTTTCACACACACATAAATATATATTTAAATGCAATATAAAAGGCAAGATTAAAATAGGGGGAAGGTAAGCGAGATCATGATGTTCGTGGTGTAAAATTATGATTTTACGTGAAAGACTCCCTTTAACCGCTGAATAGCGATAAACTTTGCCTAAATAGCATATACAAATCTAGTCCACTCACCACCTATCAGCAAGCGACTTTACCCCTCCTTCTAATAATAAAGTGACCGTGACAACTAAATCAACAGGGAGGGAGGGTGGGTGGCAGCAGATCTTCAAAATGTGGCTTGGCAGACATTATAACGCTGGCGGCCACAAAAAAACAATATACCCAACACAACACCATCCAATAACCACTTATCTAATTTCCGAACTGTTGCTTGGTTTCCCTAAACGTCAATAACGCAGCCACAATACCCTATAGGACATCCTCCTAACAAATCCCCTGTTGCCTCATCCTACCTTGTAACTTAGGCTAGTTTTACCCATCTGTAACACTGGTTTTGGCATGTCAGGTACCCACAAAATGAGGCAAATGTACCATGTGGATAATCATAATCCCATGCAGATCCCTACATATAGGAATTTCTGGATGTTTACCTTTGTTATAATTTATGAGATGTTTGTCTAATTTAACATTCTGTGATTACAGGGGTTCCCGTTCCATCGGTCAGACAACGAAGAGCCCAAAAGGATCTTCTGAACGTGGTGGAGGTATCCACAGATAATGAAGAGTCAGAGGAGCAGTCGGAAGGAGAGCAGGCCGGACCCTCCAATATTGTAGCGGCCCCTCCTCCAGCTGATGTGGGTGAAATGTCAGAGGTAGAGGAAGAGCAGCCCGGAACCTCCGAAAATGTAACGGCCTCTCCACCACCTGATATGGGAGAAATGTTGGAGATTGAGTCCGAACAGCCCAGACCCTCCCAGCCAAGGGATTCTGTCCCCCTAACTCCAGAAGAGGAGGAGGTCTACACCCCCCACCAGAAGGGTAAATATGGGCACATATCAATATAATTCAGTATACATAACATATTAACAAACATCCCATGATCCTCCCACCACCCTGCATCTCCAGAGCTGCAATGCACATGTGTAAGGAATCCAAACAATAGCAGCCCTTAGTTAACATGTCTGCCTGTTTAGCTGAGCAGCCTTTGCACCCCGGTTTCCAAGCGATTATTCCTGGGGGCCGGGTGTTTGTTGGTCTGTAATAGTACGTGCCTGTGTGTCAAGTCACGTCCCGCTGCGACGTACTATTATGGGCCGGTTTGGGAATTGTTTAAAATTGGCATCAATGATTGGTCAACAGAAACCATATTACTAGAAAACAACAAAACTGCACCCTTAGGCCTCATGTAGACGACCGTTGTTTCGGTGCGCATCCGAGCTGCAGTGTTTACGGCTTGGATGCGGACCCACTTACTTCAATGGGGCGGCAAAAGATGCGGACAGAACTTTGTGTGCTGTCTGCATACGTTGCTCCGTTGCGTGGTCCACAAAAAATATATAACATGTCCTATTCTTGTCCAGTTTGCGGACAAGAATAGGCAGTTATATCAATGGCTGTCCGTACCATTACACAAATTGAGGAACGCACACGGACACCTTCCGTGTTTTGCGGATCTGCAATTTGCGGGCCGCAAAACACACAACGGTCTTGTGCATGTAGTCGAATTCTGTAAGCTACCTAAAAACTATTAACTAACCAAATAAATAAAATTATACTCTATCCTAGGGGTGCACAACCTTTTTTGGTCTGAGGGCCGCATTGTCACATCACTCTGTTTCAAGGGGCCGCAAATAAAAAACGTTGATCGGCGCTCGTTTGCATCAGCCTATTACACAAGCAAATGCAAAGTGATTGGGGAGGAATGATCACTATCACAGTCATTCTGCCTTCATTTAGTTATATTGATTATTGGTGTCCCATCCCTGATTACACAGTGAGATGTGCTGCCGATAATTGTAAACCTTTCATCCTGATAAAATATGCAAATCAGCCAAAAAACGAATGATTCCTTATTTATCGACTGATCAGCGGCACGATTATACCGGCCACATATAAGACATGAGCGCTATGAACACTTTTTCCCAGTAATTGTCGCGAATATCATTCTGCAGCATGGCCTCTGAAACCACAGAGTTATACTTACCTGCTCCCCACCTCTGTGGTCCTCTGCACTGCCCCCATCTTCCGAGCCCCTGCGCTGTTTACACCTGGCAGTGTATGTGCAATGACTGGCTTCAGCAGTGATGTGGCCACAAGCAGAGTGTTAATGCTAAAGCCAATCAATGGCTAAAGAGGTGCATCTGACCATGGCTATGCACTGGCAGATGTAAACAGTGCGGGGACCGGAAGATGGAGGCAGCGCAGAAGACAGGAGCGGCAGGGGAGCAGGTAAGTATGAACCTTTTGTTTCAGGGACCATGCTGCAGGAACTGGTTAAAAATCATTTTTACCGGAAAAGTGGAGACATTTCCTTCCATCCTACCTCCTATTCATAAATCAGTGTTTTCCTTCACTGCGGAAAATGCCGCTCACTGGTTATTACTGCCTCCTACCGTTATAGGGGCCCTCCAATAACCAGTAAGCACTTTCCTTCACTGCGGAGACTGGCGCTCACTGGTTATTACCGCCTCCTGCTGTTATAGGGGGCCTGCAATAATCAGTAAGCACTTTCCTTCGCTGCGGAGACTGGCTCTCACTGGTTATTACCGCCTCCTGCCCCCAGTTATAGGGACCCTGCAATAACCAGCAAGTACTTTCCCTCACTGCAGAGGACGGCGCTCACTGGTTATTACCGCCTCCTGCCGCCAGCTATAGGGGCCCTGCAATAGCCAGTAAGCACTTTCCTTCACTGTGGAGACTGCTGCTCACTGGTTATTACCGCTTCCTGCCCCCAGTTATAGGGGCCCTGCAATAACCAGTAATTGCTTTAACTTACTAGTGGGGAAGGAGCTCATTGGTTAACCCTTTAATGACCAGCCACTATTTTGTGATTTAGCACCAGTGGTTCAAACGGCTGTAACTATCTTATTTGTTAAATTACCAAATTAAGTTTTCCGACAATTTTTTAACTGACACATAGGGCTTTGTAACTTATTTTTTTAGTAGTTTTATTTGGGGGAACTGTACAAAACATTTTTAAAAAGTATTTTTTTTTTAAACTATAGCTCCTTATTCTTTAAATATGCAAACTGACACCAAAATAAATTATTATAATTAGTTCCCTATTTTGTGTAGGCTGTTTTGTTATATAAAATTTATAGTTTGACGTGAATAGGGCAGTAATGGTGGCGGTTTTGGTTGGTGTGGGTGTTTTTTTTTTTTTTAATGAATTTTATTTTTTTAAATCTTTTTCAGGGACAATGAACACTATTAATTTGCACTCTTCCTTTTTATTTTTTTATTTTTTTTGCATTTTATTTATTTTTATTTTTTAAATTCCTTTTTTTTTCTATTTGTATTTTGTTTTTTTAGAACTTTCTATTTTTTAAAATTTATTATTTTTTCCCCAAAATGGTCATAAAAAGACTGTGAACAATTTTATTTTGCACTTTTTCCCGTTGCTAAGCAACCATGCGGGAAAATCGCAACGCATCCGCACTTGCTTGCTGATGCTTGCGATTTTCCCGCAGCCCCATTCACTTCTATGGGGCCTGCGTTGCGTGAAAAATGCACAATATAGAGCATGCTGCGATTTTCACGCAACGCAGAAGTGATGTGTGAAAATCACCGCTCATGTGCACAGCCCCATAGAAATGAATGGGTCCGGATTCAGTGCGGGTGCAATGCGTCCTCCTCACGCATTGCACCCGCACGGAAAACTCGCCCGTGTGAAAGGGGCCTAAGGCTACATGCACACGACAGTGAAAAACGGACATACACCTTTTTGATCGCTTAGTGTTGCACTTTTAGTGATGCAAGGTGACAAAAAAATGTTTTTTTTAGCACAGATTTTATTTTATTTTTTTGATGGTGTTTACCTGAGGGGTTAGGTCATGTGAAATTTTTATTGAGCAGGTCGATATGGACGCGGCGATGCATATTATGTCTTTTTACTGGAAACTTTAATTTTTTATTTTTTAATCTTTATTTTTTTAACTTCTTTTTTCACTTTATGTTTTGTCCCACTATGGGACTTCAAGATTTCAGGGTCTTATCCCTGTTTCAATACAGCACAATACATTTGTATTGTGCTGTATTGAACTGTCAGTGTCTGACACTGTAAGACACTAACAGTTGCCTAGGAGACCCAGCCCTGGGGCTGGATCTCCTGGGCTTCCATAGCTGGCAGTCCCGATGCCTGTTCAAGGCATCGGGGCTGCCATAGCAACCATCGGGACCCCGTCAACGCGACACGTGGACCCGATGGGGATGTACAGTGCGACCGCGGCATACAGGGGGTTAATCCACCAGCATCAGTGTTTTCACTGATGCTGGCGGATACAGCAGGGGCCCGACAGCGCGTGCCGGGGAGCCCGTTAACCGAGAATGCTCGTCCTAGTGCATTAAGTAGCCACGAATTAGGACGAGCATTCTCGTCGAAGGTCCTGGAGTGGGTAACATACAGATCTATAAATACTCAATTTAGATGTAAATCGGCAGTGTTTAAACACATACTTCACACAAAGCACTAATTGTTTTGTAACATGAATTGCAAAAAAATTATTTTTGGTTCACAAACAGTAATAAAGAAATGCATCAAACGGCTGGACCAGATGCAGCGTAACCACCTTATAAACATGCTGGAAGTTGACAAGCTGCTACTGAGGGTGAACAGATAAGTTAAGCACCTCAATAAAATGCACCTTAAAGGAATGCATGAAATGGGGGATCTACTTGCCAAACTTAAAAAAGTTGCCCTAGAGGCCTTTTTTTTTTAATGTTCATAAATAGTTTTTGAAGTGTTATAACGTGTGCTTTCGTTTTTTTATAATGTTATGTTATAGTGTAATTTTAACTGATAATTTAGTTGTAAGGCCCCTTTAATCCAGGGTCAAACTCATCTGGATCAGGACAGGAAGCAGTAGGTACATGATGACACTGTCATATAAGGCCCACACATACCTCAGCAGTGTCAGGACATACCGCAGCAGGCATTTGTAATGGTAAAGTATAAAGCCAAAAAAAAATTTATCAGGGTCAGGACATTCAGCATCAGCAGCAGGTAGATGGTAACGGTCGAGTATAAGGCCTACACATGGCTCAGCATAACTCAGCAGGACAGGCATCAGCAAGTTCTAAGTGTGCACTGTGCAGCAGGAATATGTTTACCAGGAATGGGCCCATCAGACCAGGTCAACAACAAAAATAAACTAAGTGGGGACATTTTACCGGCAGCTCTATGTAACTCCAGAAAACATGGTGCCTTCAGAACAGACTCCAAACTCCGCTCTGCAGAATGACAGTCTAGCCCCTTGCTGGTGAAGTCTGCCAGGGGCTGTGTGACACATATAAAAGATCAAAAAACCTAAAGGACACACTGGTGCACAGGGATACGGGTCCACAGAAGAAAATAGGCCACAGTTTTTTACGTCTAGAGAAACAGGGGTGTTTTCCTTGACATAGCTGTATCAATTGTCGATACATGCATAAAGGCAGTAGGTTTATTCACCCTAACACACATACGGAATATCCCATTAAACATTTCCTGACTTGTGAATCGTCCTTTGTAATATATGTTTTATAGTGCCCGTGTAATTTGTTATATGTGGGTGAAACGTCTTTGAATTTTCAAAACCGGCATAAACCATCAAAGGTGTACAATTAGGAAAAAGCTGAAAGATCTCCCGATGTCAAAACATTTTAAAAGTATAGGCCACACTGAACGTGATGTTAGATATATGTTGATTGACCATGTTCCCATTTCACGCAGGGGTGTCAATAGAATCTTGCTATTGAAGAGATGTGAATTGCATTGGATAGTGACTTTGAATTCTTTAACCTCTTAAGGTTGTGTCCGGTCTTTAAAGATGGCGCCCGGTCCTGCTCCTTGCGGGCACCTTAGGTGATCAAAAAGTCATACACACCCCAAAATGGTATCAATAAAAAGACAAAATTATGATGCATAAAATGAGCCCCCATACAGCTCTGTACATGTAATTACACAAAAGTTATAGGGGTCAAAACATGGTGACAAAAAAGTAAAACTGATTTTTTTCCCACTTTTGAATTTTTTTTTCACTATCAAAACGCAAGAAAACCTATACATATAGGGTATCACCAGATTCATACTGACCTGTAGAGTAAAATTAACCAGTCAGTTTTATCACACATTGAACGTCGGAATTTAAAAAGCCGCAAAACTGTGGTGGAATAGTTTTTTTTGTGCAATTTCACCCTATTTGGAATTTTTTCCCCGCTTCCCACTACATCATATGCAATATTAAATGGTGGCGCTGGAAAGTACAACTTGTCCCGCAAAAAACAAGCCCTCATATGGCTATGTGAACCGAAAAATAAAAAAGCTATGGCTATGGGAAGGCAGGGAGCGCAAAACGAAAACTCAAAAAGTAAAAAAACCTAACGACTTAATGTAGATTTCAAACCAGCTCTCTTGAAATAATTTCCTTGTTCCGCAAATAAAATATCAGGTTTCTGTGCTGTAAAAAAGGAGACAAAGATAAATCATTTCAGAAGTTTTTCCACCTTTAATGTGACCTATAAACTGTACCACTAAATTGAAGAACAAACTGAAATCTTTTAGGTGGAGGGAAGAAAACAAAAAAAAACTAAAATTATATGGTTGCATAAGTGTGCACATCCTCTTATAACTGGGGATGTAGCAGTGTTCAGAATTAAGCAATCACATTCAGAATCATGTTAAATAGGAGTCAGCATACACGTGGCATCATTTACAGTGCCTCTGATTAACCCCAAATAAAGTTCAGCTGCTCTAGTTGGTCTTTCCTGAAATTTTCTAAGTCGCATTGCACAGCAAAAGCCATGGTCCACACAGAGCTTCCAAAGCATCAGAGGGATCTCACTGTTAAAAGGTATCAGTCAGGAGAAGGGTACAAAAGAATTTCCAAGGCATTAGATGTACCATGGAACACAGTAAAGACAGTCATCATCAAGTGGAGAAAATATGGCACAACAGTGACATTACCAAGAACTGGACATCTCTCCAAAATTGATGAAAAGACGAGAAGAAAACTGGTCTGGGAGGCTACAAAGAAGCCTACAGCAATATTAAAGGAGCTGCAGGAATATCTGTCAAGTACTGGCTGTGTGGTACATGTGACAACAATCTCCCGTATTCTTCATATTTCTGGGCTATGGGGTAGAGTAAGACTCTTACGAAGAAAAACATCCAAGCCAGTCTACATTTTGCAAAAACACATCTGAAGTCTCCCAAAAGAATGTGAGAAAAGGTGTTATGGTCTTATGAAACCAAGGTTGAACTTTTTGGCAATGATTCCGAAAGATATGTTTGGCACAAAAACAACACTGCACATCACCAAAAGAACACCATACCCACAGTGAAGCATGGTGGTGGCAGCATCATGCTTTGGGGCTGTTTTTCTTCAGCTGGAACTGGGGCCTTAGATATGATAGAGGGAATTATGAACAGTTCCATATACTAGTCAATATGGCACAAAACCTTCAGGCTTCTGCTAGAAAGATGAACATGAAGAGGAACTTCTGCTTTCAGCATGACAACGACCCAAAGCATACATCCAAATCAACAAAGGAATGGCTTCACCAGAGAAAGATAAACGTTTTGGAATGGCCCAGCCAGAGCCGAGACGGGAATCCGATTGAAAATCCGTGGGATGATCTGAAGAGGGCTGTGCACAGGAGATGCCCTCGCAATCTGTGTTTTTGCAAAGAAGAGTGGGCAAATCTTGCCAAGTCAAAATGTGCCATGCTGAAAGACTCATACCCAAAAAGACTGTAATAAAATCAAAAAAGTGCTTCAATAAAGTATTAGTTTAAGGGTGTGCACACTTATGCAAGCATATTATTTTATTTTTATATTTTTTCTTCCCTCTACCTAAAAGATTTCAGTTTGTTTTTCAATTGAGTACAGTTCTGAAATCATTTAACCCCTTAGATGCCCTGGTCAATATCTGCTGCAACAAAGTGGTTTCCTGAGTGAAGGGGTTCCTGCTCTATCCCATTGGGCAGCCTGTGATTTCATTTAAAGGTCCTGGTGGTTTCTATGGCAGACAAAGGCCTTACAAAGGCTTCTGGGTTGGCCATGTACTGGAGCCTATAAGGCCTCGCCTGAGGCATGGTTTAAAAGGCAAAGTGTTATTGTAACAATGACAAGTACAATACACTGCAAATGCAATAGAAAACTATTGCAGTGTATTGTACTAGTGATCAGACTATTGTATCTTTAAGTCCTCTATTGGAAATTTAAAAAAATAGTTTAAGCAAATAAAAAAAAAAATTCAAGTTAAAAAAAATCCCTATTTTCCCTTTACCCTGTCCCATAGTATTAGAAAAACTGAAAATAGACAGTAATAAAAACAACTAAATATAATTGGTACTTTTGAATCCTTGGGGTAAAAGGAGAAAATGTTTTTCTTCTTTTACCCACTGTAAAAATATTTAAAAAAAATTGGGGTTAAATCTGTACTACTTAGAAAAAATTTTTTTTTTTATTTTCACTGTCCAATGTTAATAAATTTTATGAAACACCTGTGGTGTCAAAGATGTCAACACACCCCTAATTGAATTCTTTGGGGGGAGAAGTTTACAAAATAGGGTAAGTTCTTGAAGGTTTACACTGTACTGGTACCTCAGGGGGTTGCAAATGTGCCCAAACTCATTCCAGCAAACTCTTGCCTTCTAAACCCTGCAATTTGCCCAAGTTTATGACCACACATTGGATTTTGCATAAAAATTACATACCAATTTGTGAAGTGCTTTTTCTTCTCATGCAAATGAATTTTTTTTTGTTAAATTACTCATTATTGGAAACATGCCATTTTCAATTATCACACCTCAGTTCTGCTAAATTGTATGAAAATGGGATCTTTTGTGTTTTTCTTCCAGTATTTTTTATCACCTGTAGGTCTCGGAAAACCTATTAAATTTACTAATATATCTTCTTAAGCAGATCTGCCTGGTTTCCTTACTATTGGAAGCCACACACCCTCATATCCTGCTCTCAAAGCAGCCTGTCTCATCCATCACTGCAGGTGCTATGGAGGAGCTACCTCTCCCATGCCTGAATGAGTGTGCTGTCTGGGTCCTACAAGCACCCTGCTTGTATCAGAGGTGCCTTCTGCCTCTCCTGGCTGTGCAAGGCTGGAGGAGCTTAGCCGGAAGGAATATTACAATTTTTAAGTATTTTTATTTTAATATAATATTTTTTAATTTTTGTTATTTTTAATTTAATTTTTTTTTTTAGTTTTTTGCGGACTAAGCATATAAGTGTATGAATTGCAACATGGAGATGTGCTTGTTATAAAGATATAGAGTTTATTTCATTAATAAAAACTGCATCTAAAAAGCAAATAATCCATATAAGTATTTGATTTTAATATGTGGGTAAATATATGATAAGGAATGTAATCAATTGCCGAGTAGCCCTACCACTTATCTCCTTAAGGGGTATAACTTTGCTTGATTTAATTGGCCAGGTAGACATATGGCTATATGGGAAATATAACTGGAAAGGCAGATCCACTTTATGCTGTTAGGACACTTCATGTTTTTGAAGCAACATAGAAACATAGAGAAACAATTCCCGCATAGGGTATATAAATCAGCATATATCACTGGAGACTTGGCCACTGAGGAAGGAGTCTGTGTTAACTCTGAAACATGTATGGTGAGAATAGTCTCCTAATGAAAAAGCTGTGAAGTTTGCAACCTCCAGTCTATAAGCTCCGGATCACTTATGAGAATGAAGATTACCTTTGGTACTATTAATTAGTGAGTGTCAAGCTGGACACATGGGACGCCTATTCAGGTGATGTTCCATGCAAAGAGGCTGGCGGTTTGGGGGCGGAGCCTGACCGCTGAGCGTGATGGAAGTCTGAAACAGAGCTCCTGCTCCACTCGACTACCAGGGTCAAAATCGGACGAGACAGATCCAAAGACCATCCTATATCCCCAAAAGCTAGAAAGGGACAGGCGGAGATGGATAGATTTGTGAGCAAGAAACTCGCTCTCTCCCCGGCAAGGCTGAACAAGATGGCGCCGCTCTCCACTGTGCCTGACTCAGAAGACGAGGAGAGAGAAGAAGCGGGCGCGGGCAGAGAGCAGGATTGCAGAGCCGAACGACAAGTATAAGCAGAGGATGTTTTAACTAAATCCTTCCTCAAGGACTCTTTTTCCCAAGCACTTGCCCCGCTACACCAAGAAATGAAAGAGACGCGGCAAGACATTAAAGTGCTGGGGCGTAGAGTAGAAACATTGGAATCGAACCAAACTCTGCTTACTGCTCACAACTCAGCATTCTCACAATTAGTGTTGAGCGAACAGTTCGAAAATCGTTCGGGTCCGTACCGAATTTTGGGGTGTCCGTGACACGGACCCGAACCCGGACATTTTCAAAAAAGTTCGGGTTCGGGTCCGGTGTTCGTCGATTACTTCCCGCTTTCTGAAGGGCTGCACAGCAGCCAATCAGCTAGCGTTTTACTTCTTGCCCTAAGAGCCCATCACTGCCATGCCTACTAATGGCATGGCTGTGATTGGCCAAGTGCAGCATGTGACCCAGCCTCTATTTAAGCGCAGCACGTCACACTGCTCTGATTAGTGTAGGGAGAGGACGCAGCTTCTGTGAGGGCGAGATGGGCAGGGATAAAGAAGTGAATGATCTACCTTTCTACACCTGTGCATCAGAACAACTCAGCTGAGCTGTTCACTGAAAGTCACTATTTTGTTGAGACTGGCCAGAGCGATTTTTACTGGCACATGTAACTGGGCTGACCGGCGGTGGCCATCTTGGGACTTGTGGTGCGCCAGCACAAGCTGCCACAGAGTCTAAACCAAAGCTCCAAAGAAGTGAAAAATCTACACCTGTGAATCAGAACAGCGATTCAGCTGCTCAGTCAAAGTCAATTTTTTTTCTGGCTGGGCAGACCGTTTTCTGGCACATGTTACTGGGCTGATAGGCGGTGGCCATTTTGGGACTTGTGGTGCTACAGCAAAAGCTGCCACAACGTCCATTAATCTCATGTAATAGTCGATTTTTTTCATAGATATACTACATCAGGGGTTTGGCTGTGCTTGTGTCACCCATACTAACTGCAAAGATATTTAATATATCAGTGGTGAAACTGAAAGTAACCCACTTGGATAGCAAATCCCATGAATGTGCTGTTCCAGTTAGGCTAGCCAGTGCCACTACAGCCAAGTCCAATACTGTCAGCCAGAAATATTTTTTTTTTTATGTGCCAGAAATATAAATTAAAAAAAGCTTTCACCGTAATAATAAAATTATTCTGGTGTTAGACCAGAAGAAGCACTCCTGTTGTAATTAATACTGTAAAAAGGCTTAGGCAATATTTCTCCCAGTGTGGGAAATTTATCTAGCAAAACTAGCATTTTAAAAATTCCGGTGTTCTGAAATACCAGCAGTCCTCTTGTAATTAATACCGCAAAAAGGCATTATATCGTCCAGTGTTGTAATTTTGGTGAAAAAAAGGCCAATTTAATCAATCTGGTGTTAGTTACACCAGAAACAGTAGGCCTCATGTTTTTACTCCTGTAAAAAGTAATTAATACAGGAAAAAGGCATTACATTATCCAGTGTTGTAATTTTGGTGAAAAAAAGGCCAATTTAATCAATCTGGTGTTAGTTACACCAGAAACAGTAGGCAGCACGTTTTTACTCCTGTAAAAAGGAATTAATACCTGAAAAAGGCAATACATTGTCCAGTGTTGTAATTTTGGTGAAAAAAAGGCCAATTTAATCAATCTGGTGTTAGTTAGACCAGAAACAGTAGGCCGCACGTTTTTACTCCTGTAAAAAGGAATTATATCTCCCCGTCGGGGGATCTATGTACCAAAACTAGCATTTTAAAAATTCTGGTGTCCAATTTGCAGCAGTTTTCTTGTAATTAATACCGGAAAAAGGAATTATATCTTCCAATGTAGGAATTTATGTACACAAACTAGCATTTTAAAAATTCTGGTGTCCAATTAGCAGCAGTCTTCTTGTAAATATTACCTGAAAAAGGCATTACATTGTCCAGTGTTATAATTTTGGTGAAAAAAAGGCCAATTTAATCAATCTGGTGTTAGGTACACCAGAAACAGTAGGCCTCACGTTTTTACTCCTGTAAAAAGGAATTAATACCGGAAAAAGGCATTACATTGTCCAGTGTTTTAATTTTGGTGAAAAAAAGGCCAATTTAATCAATCTGGTGTTAGTTAGACAAGAAACAGTAGGCCGCACGTTTTTACTCCTGTAAAAAGGAATTATATCTCCCCGTGTGGGAATCTATGTACCAAAACTAGCATTTTAAAAATTCTGGTGTCCAATTTGCAGCAGTTTTCTTGTAATTAATACCGGAAAAAGGAATTATATCTTCCAGTGTGGGAATTTTGGGGCTAAAAAATAATATATTTTATTGTGGTGCGAGTTGAATCGCAACAATGAGGAAACATTCTATTAAGGGACGAGGACGCGGTCGTGGTGGTGTCCGTGGAGCCTCTGTTGCTGGCAGAGGACGTGGCCGTTCGGCCTCAGGCGCACAAAGTAGTGAACCAACTCCCTCAAGTAGCCGGCAGAATTTACAGCGATATTTGGTGGGGCCCAATGCCGTTATGAGGATGGTAAGGCCTCAGCAGGTACAGGCATTAGTCGATTGGGTGGCCGACAGTGCTTCCAGCACGTTCACCACATTGTCTTCCGCCCAGTCTTCTGCGGAAAGTGCACAGGTGGCACCTGAAAACCAAGCCCATCAGTCTGTCACATCACCCCAATGCATATCAGGGAAACTGGCTGAGCCTCAAGTTATGCAGCAGTCTCTTATTCTGTTTGAAGACTCTGCTCCCACGGTTTTCCAGGGGCGTCCACCTAGCCCTTCCCCAGCGGTGGAAGACATTCCATGCACTGACGCACAACCACTTATGTATCTAGATGATGAGGACATGGGAATACCACCACAGCAGAGTGACGAAGTCTCTGATGATGACGAAACACTGGTGCCCACTGTCGCGTCTTATTGCAGTGTGCAGACTGAACAGGAGGAGGTCAGGGAGGAAGACTGGGTGGAAGACGATGCAGAGGACGATGAGGTCTTAGACCCCACATGGACTGAAGGTCATGCCGCTGACTTAAATAGTTCAGAGGAAGAGGCAGTGGTGAGACTGAGACAACAGCGAAGCCAAAGAGGGAGCAGGGGGCAAAAGCAGAACAGCCGCCGTCCAGAGAGTTCGCCTGCTATTGGCCAGCGCCAACAGAGACCCAGCACCCCAAAGGCATCTTCAAGGAGTTCCCTGGCATGGCACTTCTTCAAACAATGTGCTGACGACAAGACCAGAGTGGTTTGCACGCTGTGCCATCAGACCCTGAGGCGAGGCATTAACGTTCTTAACCTGAGCACCACCTGCATGATCAGGCATCTACATGCAAAGCATGAACTGCAGTGGAGTACACACCTTAAAAACAAGGAACCCGCTCAGTCTCCCCTGCTCCCTCTACCGCTGCTGCCTCGGCTTCCGCCTCGAGAGGAATGTTGCCACCTGCCGAGCAGCAAACAGAGGATGTGCCACCGACACCACCACCGCCACCGTCACCTAGCGTCTCCACTATTTCACACAGCAGCGTTCAGCTCTCCATCTCTCAAACCTTTGAGAGGAAGCGCAAATTCCCACCTAGTCACCCTCGAGCCCTTGGCCTGAATGCCAGCATTTCTAAACTACTGGCCTTTGAAATGCTGTCATTCCGGCTGGTGGACACAGACAGCTTCAAACAGCTGATGGCCATGGCTGTCCCCCAGTATGTGGTTCCCAGCCGCCACTACTTCTCCAAGACAGCCGTGCCTTCCCTGCACATGCAAGTGTCCGATAAAATCAAGTGTGCACTGCGCAACGCCATTTGTGGCAAGGTCCACCTAACCACAGATACGTGGACCAGTAAGCACGGCCAGGGACGCTATATCTCCCTAACTGCACACTGGGTAAATGTAGTGGCGGCTGGGCCCCAGGCGAAGAGTTCCTTGGCGCACGTCCTTCCGCCGCCAAGGATCACAGGGCATCATTCTTTGCCTCCTGTAGCCTCCTCCTTCTACTCGGCTTCCTCCTCCTCCTCCTCTGCTTCCACCAGCTCATCCAGTCAGCCACACACCTTCACCACCAACTTCAGCACAGCCCGGGGTAAACGTCAGCAGGCCATTCTGAAACTCATATGTTTGGGGGACAGGCCCCACACCGCGCAGGAGTTGTGGCGGGGTATTGAACAACAGACCGACCAGTGGTTGCTGCCGGTGGGCCTCAAGCCCGGCCTGGTGGTGTGCGATAATGGGCGAAATCTCGTGGCAGCTCTGGGACTAGCCGGTTTGACGCACATCCCTTGCCTGGCGCATGTGCTGAATTTGGTGGTGCAAAAGTTCATTCACAACTACACAGACATGTCAGAGCTGCTGCATAAAGTGCGGGCCGTCTGTGCGCGCTTCCGGCGTTCACATCCTGCCGCTGCTCGCTTGTCAGCGCTACAGCGGAACTTCGGCCTTCCCGCTCACTGCCTAATATGCGACGTGCCCACCCGGTGGAACTCCACCTTGCACATGCTGGAGAGACTGTGCGAGCAGCAGCAGGCCATAGTGGAGTTTCAGCTGCAGCACGCACGGGTCAGTCGCACTGCAGAACAGCACCACTTCACCACCAATGATTGGGCCTCCATGCGAGACCTGTGTGCCCTGTTGAGCTGTTTAGAGTACTCCACCAACATGGCCAGTGGCGATGCCACTGTTATCAGCGTGACGATACCAATTCTATGTCTCCTAGAGAAAATGCTTAGGGCGATGATGGAAGAGGAGGTGGGCCAGGGCCAGGAGGAGGAGGAGGAGGATGACGGGTCGTTTTTAGCACTTTCAGGCCAGTCTGTTAGAAGTGGCTCAGAGGGAGGTTTTTTGCAACAGCAGAGGGCACAAATGTGGTCAGCCAGGGACCACTACTGTAGGACAAGGAGGATGAGGAGGAGGTGGAGGAGGATGAGGATGAAGCAGGTTCACAGCTGGGTGGCACCCAGCACAGCGCAGGCACATCCCTGGTGCGTGGCTGGGGGGATACAGAGGATGATGACGATACGCCTCCCACACAGGACAGCTTGTTCTTACCTCTGTGGAGCCTGGCACACATGAGCGATTACATGCTGCAGTGCCTGCGCAACGACAGCAGAGTTGCCCACATTTTAACGTGTGCTGACTACTGGGTGGCCACCCTGCTGGTAGACGCGCTCCTGAGAGCATTCCCAACTTTCACAGTGGAACAGGTGGAAGGCCAAGGCCAAGGCAGAGGAGGAGCTAGAGGTCGCCCACGCAGCAGTGTCACGGCCAGCTCCTCTGAGGGCAGGGTTAGCATGGCAGAAATGTGGAAAAGTTTTGTCTCCACGCCACAGCTATCTGCCCCACCACCTGATACGGAACGAGTTAACAGGAGGCAACATTTCACTAACATGGTTGAACAGTACGTCTGCACACAACTCCACGTTCTGACGGATGGTTCGGCCCCATTCAACTTCTGGGTTTCCAAATTGTCCACGTGGCCAGAATTAGCATGTTATGCCTTGGAGGTGCTGTCCTGCCTGGCGGCCAGCGTTTTATCTGAACGTGTATTCAGCACAGCAGGGGGCGTCATTACTGACAAACGCAGCCGCCTGTCCGCAGCCAACGTGGACAAGCTGACGTTTATAAAAATGAACCAGGCATGGATCCCACAAGACCTGACCCTCCCTTGTGCAGAGTAGTCCTTAATAACTGCCTTAAACCATGTTGTCTTGTACTCCTGGCTACTTCTTCATTGAAAAATCAAATTTTGAAATTAAGTAGGATCTTGGGGTGCAACCCAGAGTTGAATGAACCTTCCCTCTGTCTGGGTGCCGGGGCCAAAGTACATGAAAGTGTCCTTCTCCTGTGCTGGGTGATATGAATGTTATACTTGTGCTGTCTGACATGTCTCCTTTGTGTGGGTGCAGGGGGCCAAAGTCACTGAAAGCGGCCTTCTCCTGTGGTGGGTGATCGAAATGCCTGATTCTCTGCTGTGAAAACCTCTCTCCTCCATCTGGGTGCAGGGGTCAAAGTCTCTAAAAGTGGCCTTCTCTTGTGCTGGGTGATGTAAAACTGATGCTTGTGCCATCTGACATGGGTGCAGGGGTCAAATTAACTAAATGGTGGCCTACTCCTGTGGTGGGTGATATGAGTCCTTAATATGTGCTGTGAAAACCTCTCTCCTCCGTTTGGGTGCAGGGGTCAAAGTCTCTAAAAGTGGCCTTCTCTTGTGCTGGGTGATGTAAAACTGATGCTTGTGCCATCTGACATGGTTGCCGGGGTCCCATTAAATGATGGCCTACTCCTGTGGTGGGTGATCTAAATGCCTGATTCTCTGCCGTGAAACCTCTCTCCTCCGTCTGGGTGCAGGGGTCAAAGTCTCTAAAAGTGGCCTTCTCTTGTGCTGGGTGATGTAAAATTGATGCTTGTGCCATCTGACATGGTTGCCGGGGTCCCATTAAATGATGGCCTACTCCTGTAGTGGGTGATCTAAATGCCTGATTCTCTGCTGTGAAAACCTCTCTCCTCCGTCTGGGTGCAGGGGTCAAAGTCTCTAAAAGTGGCCTTCTCTTGTGCTGGGTGATGTAAAACTGATGCTTGTGCCATCTGACATGGTTGCCGGGGTCCCATTAAATGATGGCCTACTCCTGTGGTGGGTGATCTAAATGCCTGATTCTCTGCTGTGAAAACCTCTCTCCTCCGTCTGGGTGCAGGGGTCAAAGTCTCTAAAAGTGGCCTTCTCTTGTGCTGGGTGATGTAAAACTGATGCTTGTACCATCTGGACATGGGTGCAGGGGTCAAATTAACTAAATGGTGGCCTACTCCTGTGGTGGGTGATATGAGGCCTTAATATGTGCTGTGAAAACCTCTCTCCTCCGTTTGGGTGCAGGGGTCAAAGTCTCTAAAAGTGGCCTTCTCTTGTGCTGGGTGATGTAAAACTGATGCTTGTGCCATCTGACATGGTTGCCGGGGTCCCATTAAATGATGGCCTACTCCTGTGGTGGGTGATCTAAATGCCTGATTCTCTGCTGTGAAACCTCTCTCCTCCGTCTGGGTGCAGGGGTCAAAGTCTCTAAAAGTGGCCTTCTCTGTGCTGGGTGATGTAAAACTGATGCTTGTGCCATCTGACATGGTTGCCGGGGTCCCATTAAATGATGGCCTACTCCTGTGGTGGGTGATCTAAATGCCTGATTCTCTGCTGTGAAAACCTCTCTCCTCCGTCTGGGTGCAGGGGTCAAAGTCTCTAAAAGTGGCCTTCTCTTGTGCTGGGTGATGTAAAACTGATGCTTGTGCCATCTGACATGGTTGCCGGGGTCCCATTAAATGGTGGCCTACTCCTGTGGTGGGTGATCTAAATGCCTGATTCTCTGCTGTGAAAACCTCTTCCTCCGTCTGGGTGCAGGGGTCAAAGTCTCTAAAAGTGGCCTTCTCTTGTGCTGGGTGATGTAAAACTGATGCTTGTACCATCTGACATGGGTGCAGGGGTCACATTAACTAAATGATGGCCTACTCCTGTGGTGGGTGATATGAGGCCTTATTATGTGCTGTGAAAACCTCTCTCCTCCGTTTGGGTGCAGGGGTCAAAGTCTCTAAAAGTGGCCTTCTCTTGTGCTGGGTGATGTAAAACTGATGCTTGTGCCATCTGACATGGTTGCCGGGGTCCCATTAAATGATGGCCTACTCCTGTGGTGGGTGATCTAAATGCCTGATTCTCTGCTGTGAAACCTCTCTCCTCCGTCTGGGTGCAGGGGTCAAAGTCTCTCAAAGTCGCCTTCTCCTGTGCTGGGTGATGTAAATACTGATACTTGTGCCATCTGACATGGTTGCCGGGGTCCCATTAAATGATGGCCTACTCCTGTGGTGGGTGATCTAAATGCCTGATTCTCTGCTGTGAAAACCTCTCTCCTCCGTCTGGGTGCAGGGGTCAAAGTCTCTAAAAGTGGCCTTCTCTTGTGCTGGGTGATGTAAAACTGATGCTTGTACCATCTGACATGGTTGCCGGGGTCCCATTAAATGATGGCCTACTCCTGTGGTGGGTGATCTAAATGCCTGATTCTCTGCTGTGAAACCTCTCTCCTCCGTCTGGGTGCAGGGGTCAAAGTCTCTCAAAGTCGCCTTCTCCTGTGCTGGGTGATATAAATGTTGATACTTGTGCCATCTGACATGGTTGCCGGGGTCCCATTAAATGATGGCCTACTCCTGTGGTGGGTGATCTAAATGCCTGATTCTCTGCTGTGAAAACCTCTCTCCTCCGTCTGGGTGCAGGGGTCAAAGTCTCTAAAAGTGGCCTTCTCTTGTGCTGGGTGATGTAAAACTGATGCTTGTACCATCTGACATGGTTGCCGGGGTCCCATTAAATGATGGCCTACTCCTGTGGTGGGTGATCTAAATGCCTGATTCTCTGCTGTGAAAACCTCTCTCCTCCGTCTGGGTGCAGGGGTCAAAGTCTCTAAAAGTGGCCTTCTCTTGTGCTGGGTGATGTAAAACTGATGCTTGTGCCATCTGACATGGTTGCCGGGGTCCCATTAAATGATGGCCTACTCCTGTGGTGGGTGATCTAAATGCCTGATTCTCTGCTGTGAAACCTCTCTCCTCCGTCTGGGTGCAGGGGTCAAAGTCTCTAAAAGTGGCCTTTTCTTGTGCTGGGTGATGTAAAACTGATGCTTGTACCATCTGACATTGGTGCAGGGGTCAAATTAACTAAATGGTGGCCTACTCCTGTGGTGGGTGATATGATGCCTGAATATGTGCTGTGGGGCCTCTCTCCTCTTTCTGGGTGCAGGGGTCAAAGTAACTAAAAGTTACCTTCTCCTGTGCTGGATGGTATAAATGTAATGCTTGTGCTATCTGACATGTCTCCTCTGTCTGGGTGCTAAGGCCTAAGTCACTGAAAGTGGCCTTCTCCTGTGGTGGTTGATATGATGCCAGATTCTCTGCTGTGGGACCTCTCTCCTTTGTCTGGATGCTGGGGTCGAAATAATAGTAAGCGACCTTCTCCATTGGTGGGTGATTTGAAGCCTGATTCTGTGCTATCGGACCTAACTCCAATTAATATTGGTTATTTTTTATTTATTTTATGTTAAGTCATCATTTTCCTATCTACATTTGTTTGCAGGGGATTTACCTACATTTTGCTGCCTTTTGCAGCCCTCTAGCCCTTTCCGGGAGTCTTTTACAGCCTTTTTAGTGCCCAAAAGTTCGGGTCCCTATTGACTTCTATGGGGTTCGGGTTCGGGATGAAGTTCGGGTTGAGTTCGGATCACGAACTCGGACATTTTCCGGAAGTTCGGCCGAACCTCTCGAACCCGAACATCCAGGTGTTCGCTCAACTCTACTCACAATGCTTGCAATCCCACATGGACTCCCTTAATACGGTGTTCCTTATGGTCGAGGACCAAGAAAACCGGAGCCGTAGGAAGAACATTAGGATTAAGGGTTTACCGGAATCCATTGAACTGAAAACTCTGCGCTCGACAGCAAAAGCAATTTTTACTGACCTCCTGGGGGAAGACAGTGCACACACAGTGTCTATGGAATGTATCCACAGATCCCTACGTCCAGCCCCAGGAAAGGAAGAACCACCGAGAGATGTGGTCTGTGGCCTACTCAGTTTTCAAGATATGGCAGCCATACTCCAAGTGGCGAGGAACAAGGCAGACCTAGCACATGAAAGTACACCTATACAACTGTATCAGGACATTGCGCCTTCTACATTACTGAAACGTTGCACCCTTAAACCCCTCACGGACTAGCTGAGGAAACACAACACCATGTATAGGTGGTTATATCCATTCGGACTCACGTTCAGCAAAGGAGGAAAGCGTTGCACCATTCGCAAATCGGCTGATCTAACTGAGGCCTGGTCAAAATTGGAAATCGATCCCATAGACATTCCATCATGGCTGCCGCTGAGTGACCTGGAGACACAGCTGCCTCCTTTACCCAGAATGGAAGTGTGGTCCATGGCCCATAAGCAGAAATCGCCAGGAGCGAAACGGCATAGGATGTGACTTCACCTGGCCAAGCTCAAGATCACTCATAGATGATGAACTTTTTTCCTCTACTCTTCTTCTATAAGTGGGATTATCTCCCACTGGGAATCGTGGTATTCTGAATGTCTGCTCCTATTATCAATGTGTACACTCTCAACCTAGTCTGTATACATCGATCTATCTCCACTTCGCCTCTCCTATCTTTTTGCTTCGATCTCTCTTGATCCCTGTGTCTCATATCTCTCTATTTCTCTCTATTCTATATTCTCAATCTTTGACCAATGGTATTATACTCTCATCCAAACCCCTACCCCCCCTGTAAACTTGGATTATTATGATAATGCTTTTAGGGGGTACATAATGTGGTGGGTGCAGGTCTAGTGGGAAGGTTGAAGCTTCAGTAGGTCTGCTTGTTTCTATTTTTCTTTCTTCCTATTTGCCTTCAACTCTGTAACATCTCAAGACTTCCCTCTGCTCCTGCCCTTCTCATATCCTTCGCTAGATCTTTGATAATCTATGTTGACTATCTTTATGGTATGACGTCTCTATATGTATGACATTTAGAAGACAGTTAAAGAAACTGTTGAATATCAAACATGCAATAATGTACCAAAAGGCCAAATTTAAATATTACGCACACGGAGATAAAGGTAACAAATTGATGTCCCGCTTGGTTAAACACCGTAACCACATTCAGTATGTTAGGAGTATCAGAACATCTGCAGATACCAAATCAATAGCTGCCGAATTTTGCCGCTTTTATCACACTTTATACAACATTCCAGCCCAATCCCCGAACACATGATGTGGACCAGTTTCTTTCTAAACTACATTTGCCTTCCCTTAACAGGGAGGAGTGTTCCTCACTACTTAGTCCAATTACAACTGAAGAACTGGCCAAGATAGTCTTGGCACTACCACAAAACAAGTCTCCTGGCCCTGACGGGCTCCCTGACGGGCTCCCTGACGGCTATTATAAAAAACTGTTACCCGTCCTACTTCCCCAGATTACTGCCTAGTGCCACGCCTTGATGGCTGGGGAGCAACTCCCGAAACAGGCCCTAGAAGCAATAATTACGATATTACCTAAGAAAGGGAAAGATCATACCATATGCGGAAACTATAGGCCCATCTCCCTCCTTAACATTGATTTTAAGATTTGGGCAAAACTTATTGCTAACAGATTAAACAAATTAACTCCGAAATTGATTCACCCTGATCAAGCTGGCTTTGTGGCAGGAAGAGAGGGGAACCAGCATTCTTGCAGTATAATACATGCAATTAAGCTGGCCACAGCAGATCGTACTCCGCTTGTCCTTCTCGGCACTGACGCCGAAAAGGCTTTCAATCGCGTCAAGTGCTCGTTTATGAAGCGGACCTTCAGCAAATTCGGAATACCAGACCCTTTTATTACTGTCATTATGTCTCTTTATCACTGCCACAGTGCCAGGATCAGGGTGAATGGCACACTCGGAATCGTTCAACATAAATAACGGCACCCGTCAAGGGTGTCCCCTATCACCCACCCTTTTTATTATCGTAATGGAGACACTGTTGCAAGCAGTAAGAGAATGCTCGAATATAGAAGGTTTTAAAAATTTGAGGGGTGGAACACAAATGTGCTGCATTTGCAGACGATTTGCTTCTGCTTATTACCAACCCGGTAGAGGCCCTTCCACAAGTCATGCAATTATTTGATACATTCGGGACACTCTCTAATTTTAAAATTAATTATACAAAGTCGGAGGCCCTCAATGTCACCATGCCCGCAAAATGTATTCAGCATTTAAGCACCACTCTACCCTTCAAATGGCAGCCCCAACAACTTAAATATCTTGGGGTTTTCTTAACAAACAAGCCTTCCCAATTGTTTCAAGCTAATTATGCCCGCTTCTTAAACAAGTCAGGGAACAATTACATTGTCTTTCTGCACCCTATGTATTTTGAAAAAACCTCTTACAAACATACATTGTCCCCAAATTTTTATACTTATTGCAGATGGTTCCGATGTACCTCTTGCAATCCTTTTTTACTTCAGTACGCTCTCTTTTCACAACCTTCTTATAGAAGGGAAAAAAACCGAGACTAGCTTATGACAAAATGGCCAAAGACCCTCGTCTAGGCGGTTTTGGACTCCGAGACATTAAAACCTATTACAGGGCAATCCAACTCAAGTGATGGCTTCAAATATGTTTCCCCAAATTCAGATCGTTGGGGACCAATATAGAACTGGCAACCCTGAATGAGAAACAGTTGGCAGGCCTTTGGGGTATATTAACTCCGCCTCCCTTAACAAACAGCCTGACAAAATGTATTTTCCAAACCATCACGGTGATACAAGGAATCCATGCTCCACTCTCTGACCCTCCCAGACTCCTTCCTTCCTCTATTATTACCTTTCCTTCTCTATCCGGAAACAGTTGAGCCTCCCCCATTTTGGCACTGTTTCCACGATCTTCCTATTACACAATTAATAGAAGATACTAAAACCACCGCAGACAGGGACCAACTTTTCTCCACTCAGGTAGGTGAAGGCAATTTCTTGGGAAGACAGGAGTTTGAACGCTCCTGCCAGGCCCTACATTCTAAATTTGGAATTATGCAGGAAGCAACATGGTTCGAGAAGCTTTCAAATGGCAACAGAATTCCTAGACATGTAATGTCCCTTCTCTATAAAGCACTACAGACAATGGGCAATAACGAATGGGTTTGAGTGAAATGGATAAATGTTGGTGCTGCGAGACAGAGAAAGGTTCCCTGGGTCACATTTTCTGGTCATGCCCGAAGATAAGACATTTTTGGTCGCAAATAGCGGTCAACATAAACTCGATATGACATACTTCTATAGCCCTTACACCTACCTCAGTATATTTATGGCTTCCATCAGATACCTGGTCCCCTAAAACATACAACTTACCTATGTATTTGGCGCAGGTAGCTAGTTCACTAATTCCCCTTCATTGGCTAGATCGTACTCCTCCTGATGTTATGCAATGGAAAGAGATGGTAGATCAATTATTCCTCATGGAGAAGCTCGCAAATTGGGCAAACAGATCCCACTCTAAATTTGAAAAACTTTGGGCTTCCTGGAGGATTTTCAGACAAAATATCTGGGGAAAAGAACAAACACAACCCAGACTTGCTTCCAAAGGTGCGACTAGTTGAGGTCCCTGATGTGACGTAATGGTGGATGTTCTCGAAAAGTATATACTGTTCATCAGTGAGGTGTGTCCCGAACGAAATCAAAGTTCTCCTGACCTTGAGATAACTCATTATTTACTACGATATTGCCTACTGTGTTCAAGTAACTGAGGTCTGTTTGTTATGTTCTGCTTGAAGGCCAATGTAACGATTTCAGCTGCAACTCCCTCTACCTCCCTCCCCCACTCCTTAACCCCCCCTCTACCCCCCTTCATTTTCACCCCCTTTTGCTGCTTACTCTATCTCTTTCCCCCCTGTGTTTCCCCATACCCTTCTTTTACTCCCTATATAATTCAAAAAAATATATTAATTATTTACAATAGGATGTGCATTCCCTTTGTGTACAATTATACTTTGACTTAGGCATAGTCTCAGGGCATTGATTGTTTAGATTGCCTAATTGTAATTGACTTCTCCTGCTATTATGCCTTGGTTGTACCTTTGTCATATTCTTATGCTTTGTAACGATGTGCATCCTCTAAAAATTTAAAAATTAAAAAAAAAAAAGAAATTTGACAAAAACAAAAGTGGCTGGCGGTTTTATCCCACACAGAACCACACGCATCAATATGGCACAATACCACTCACAAACAGAAGAAGCCAGAGGAAAGAACGCTCTGAGACTGCAACATGTGGGACGCCACGGTGAGTGACGAAACTCTGGACGGACACCTTCAAAATAGTGAGTAATTATTACATATTGAAGCGCTATCTGGACACTTGTGAATATTGAACAACAGCATCCCAAGAAATTTTGAACAAAGGGATTCTTTGTTACATGATATTTTATGGCAGGATATTGTATCTTTGGGATGATAACATCTAATTGATGCATCTGACTGATACATTATTATAAAGGTTACAAGTAACAAGACATAATGCAACTGCTGATTACATAGAGGCAATTCAAGTCCGACCAATGTTAACACTGTGACTGTTCCATCTAGCATTATTTGAGACGTACTGAAGTAAAGCGTATATATAGCTGTATCATTTAATGAACTTTTATGTTTATATAGCCACTGTAAAGATAAATATTTGAGGAGTATCCCTATCATTCAGGCATACATTAATCTCTAGATATCTCGTTAGATTGTCTGCAGAACGGCTATCCAATATTGGAACGTGGTACAAGCTGATCAACTATTGTGATCGGGTAATATAGGGGTGGAGACCATATTTTATACAATTATTATATAGATTTATATTTTTTCTCCACTTGATGATGACTGTCTTTACTGTGTTCCATGGTATATATAATACCTTGGAAATTCTTTTGTACCCTTCTCCTGACTGATACCTTTAAACAATGACATCCCTCTGATGCTTTGGAAGCTCTTTGTGGACCATGGCTTTTGCCATGGGATACGACTAAGAAAATTTCAGGAAAGACCAACTAGAGCAGCTGAACTTTATTTGGGGTTAATCAGAGGCACTGTAAATGATGGCACATGTATGCTGACTCCTATTTAACATAATTTTGAATGTGATTGCTTAATTCTGAACACAGCTACATCCCCAGTTATAAGTGTGAACACTTATGCAACCATATAATTTTAGTTATTTTTGTTTTCTTCCCTCCACCTAAAAGATTTCAGTTTGTTCTTCAATTGAGTGGTACAGTTTATAGGTCACATTAAAGGTGGAAAAAGTTCTGAAATGATTTATCTTTGTCCCCCTTTTTTACAGCACAGAAACCTGACATTTTAACAGGGGTGTGTATACTTTTTATATCCACTGTAGTGATATGTGACCCTCCCATACAGTGATTTGTGACCCCCACCACTGTGTACTGTATATATGGATGGTCACATTATTATCATTATACACAGTGTACAAGAAAATTAGGGTGTCACACATCTATTAATACAGTGTACAGGTAGGACACATGACTATATGCTGTTTATAAGGTATCCTTGTACACAGTAATGTGTGACCCCCACCACTGTATACTGTTCACTGTATGCAGAGATATGTGACCCCCTTTATACTGTATATATATATATATATATATATATATATATATAGATGTCCTACTACACTCATTTCCTCTTTTTCCCCGGGTGAAGGGTAATATTATATATATATTCATAGATGATTTCTAGGCTGTCAGCTGGGAGTAAGGCTACTTTCACACTACCTTTTTTTACGGTTCCGTCATGGATCTGCATATATGCTTTTGTTACCATAATACAACCGCATGCACCCGTCATGAATGGATCTGGTTGTATTATGTCTTATATAGCCATGACGGATCTGTCATTAATGGGGATGAGCGAATCGTCTTCGTATGAAACATCCGAAGTTGATTTGCATAAAACTTTGTTCCAATACTGTACGGAGCAGGAGCTCCGTACAGTATTAGAATGTATTGGCTCGAATGAGCAATTTATAAAGTTATTGTGCAATAACTTGGAACTGAACCCGAGTTCGGGAAATGTTTTTTTACAGAACAAATTAATTTATGAAGTTATGGCGCCAAGTCTTGTGAGACTTTGCGAAGCAATAACTTCGGCTTATTGGAGCCAAAACTTTCTTTCTAAACAATGACATCCCTCTGATGCTTTGGAAGCTCTTTGTGGACCATGGCTTTTGCCGTGGGATACGACTAAGAAGAATTTCAGGAAAGACCAACTAGAGCAGCTGAACTTTATTTGGGGTTAATCAGAGGCACTGTAAATGATGGCACATGTTTGCTGACTCCTATTTAACATAATTTTGAATGTGATTGCTTAATTCTGAACACAGCTACATCCCCAGTTATAAGTGTGAACACTTATGCAACCATATAATTTTAGTTATTTTTGTTTTCTTCCCTCCACCTAAAAGATTTCAGTTTGTTCTTCAATTGAGTGGTACAGTTTATAGGTCACATTAAAGGTGGAAAAAGTTCTGAAATGATTTATCTTTGTCCCCCTTTTTACAGCACAGAAACCTGACATCTTAACAGGGGTGTGTATACTTTTATATCCACTGTAGTGATATGTGACCCTCCCATACAGTGATATGTGACCCCCACCACTGTGTACTGTATATATGGATGGTCACATTATTATCATTATACACAGTGTACAAGAAAATTAGGGTGTCACACATCTCTTAATACAGTGTACAGGTAGGACACATAACTATATGCTGTTTATAAGGTATCCTTGTACACAGTAATGTGTGACCCCCACCACTGTATACTGTTCACTGTATGCAGAGATATGTGATCCCCTTTATACTGTATATATATATATATTTAGATGTCCTACTACACTCATTTCCTCTTTTTCCCGGGTGAAGGGTAATATTATATATATATTCATAGATGATTTCTAGGCTGTCAGCTGGGAGTAAGGCTACTTTCACACTACCTTTTTTACGGTTCCGTCATGGATCTGCATATATGCTTTTGTTACCATAATACAACCGCATGCACCCGTCATGAATGGATCTGGTTGTATTATGTCTTATATAGCCATGACGGATCTGTCATTAATGGGGATGAGCGAATCGTCTTCGTATGAAACATCCGAGTTGATTTGCATAAAACTTTGTTCCAATACTGTACGGAGCAGGAGCTCCGTACAGTATTAGAATGTATTGGCTCGAATGAGCAATTTATAAAGTTATTGTGCAATAACTTGGAACTGAACCCGAGTTCGGGAAATGTTTTTACAGAACAAATTAATTTATGAAGTTATGGCGCCAAGTCTTGTGAGACTTTGCGAAGCAATAACCCGGCTTATTGGAGCCAAAACTTTCTTTCTAAACAATGACATCCCTCTGATGCTTTGGAAGCTCTTTGTGGACCATGGCTTTTGCCGTGGGATACGACTAAGAAGAATTTCAGGAAAGACCAACTAGAGCAGCTGAACTTTATTTGGGGTTAATCAGAGGCACTGTAAATGATGGCACATGTATGCTGACTCCTATTTAACATAATTTTGAATGTGATTGCTTAATTCTGAACACAGCTACATCCCCAGTTATAAGTGTGAACACTTATGCAACCATATAATTTTAGTTATTTTTGTTTTCTTCCCTCCACCTAAAAGATTTCAGTTTGTTCTTCAATTGAGTGGTACAGTTTATAGGTCACATTAAAGGTGGAAAAAGTTCTGAAATGATTTATCTTTGTCCCCCTTTTTACAGCACAGAAACCTGACATCTTAACAGGGGTGTGTATACTTTTTATATCCACTGTAGTGATATGTGACCCTCCCATACAGTGATATGTGACCCCCACCACTGTGTACTGTATATATGGATGGTCACATTATTATCATTATACACAGTGTACAAGAAAATTAGGGTGTCACACATCTCTTAATACAGTGTACAGGTAGGACACATAACTATATGCTGTTTATAAGGTATCCTTGTACACAGTAATGTGTGACCCCCACCACTGTATACTGTTCACTGTATGCAGAGATATGTGACCCCCTTTATACTGTATATATATATATATTTAGATGTCCTACTACACTCATTTCCTCTTTTTCCCCGGGTGAAGGGTAATATTATATATATATTCATAGATGATTTCTAGGCTGTCAGCTGGGAGTAAGGCTACTTTCACACTACCTTTTTTTACGGTTCCGTCATGGATCTGCATATATGCTTTTGTTACCATAATACAACCGCATGCACCCGTCATGAATGGATCTGGTTGTATTATGTCTTATATAGCCATGACGGATCTGTCATTAATGGGGATGAGCGAATCGTCTTCGTATGAAACATCCGAAGTTGATTTGCATAAAACTTTGTTCCAATACTGTACGGAGCAGGAGCTCCGTACAGTATTAGAATGTATTGGCTCGAATGAGCAATTTATAAAGTTATTGTGCAATAACTTGGAACTGAACCCGAGTTCGGGAAATGTTTTTACAGAACAAATTAATTTATGAAGTTATGGCGCCAAGTCTTGTGAGACTTTGCGAAGCAATAACTTCGGCTTATTGGAGCCAAAACTTTCTTTCTAAACAATGACATCCCTCTGATGCTTTGGAAGCTCTTTGTGGACCATGGCTTTTGCCGTGGGATACGACTAAGAAGAATTTCAGGAAAGACCAACTAGAGCAGCTGAACTTTATTTGGGGTTAATCAGAGGCACTGTAAATGATGGCACATGTATGCTGACTCCTATTTAACATAATTTTGAATGTGATTGCTTAATTCTGAACACAGCTACATCCCCAGTTATAAGTGTGAACACTTATGCAACCATATAATTTTAGTTATTTTTGTTTTCTTCCCTCCACCTAAAAGATTTCAGTTTGTTCTTCAATTGAGTGGTACAGTTTATAGGTCACATTAAAGGTGGAAAAAGTTCTGAAATGATTAATCTTTGTCCCCCTTTTTTACAGCACAGAAACCTGACATTTTAACAGGGGTGTGTATACTTTTTATATCCACTGTAGTGATATGTGACCCTCCCATACAGTGATATGTGACCCCCACCACTGTGTACTGTATATATGGATGGTCACATTATTATCATTATACACAGTGTACAAGAAAATTAGGGTGTCACACATCTATTAATACAGTGTACAGGTAGGACACATAACTATATGCTGTTTATAAGGTATCCTTGTACACAGTAATGTGTGACCCCCACCACTGTATACTGTTCACTGTATGCAGAGATATGTGATCCCCTTTATACTGTATATATATATAGATGTCCTACTACACTCATTTCCTCTTTTTCCCCGGGTGAAGGGTAATATTATATATATATTCATAGATGATTTCTAGGCTGTCAGCTGGGAGTAAGGCTACTTTCACACTACCTTTTTTTACGGTTCCGTCATGGATCTGCATATATGCTTTTGTTACCATAATACAACCGCATGCACCCGTCATGAATGGATCTGGTTGTATTATGTCTTATATAGCCATGACGGATCTGTCATTAATGGGGATGAGTGAATCGTCTTCGTATGAAACATCCGAAGTTGATTTGCATAAAACTTTGTTCCAATACTGCACGGAGCAGGAGCTCCATACAGTATTAGAATGTATTGGCTCGAATGAGCAATTTATAAAGTTATTGTGCAATAACTTGGAACTGAACCCGAGTTCGGGAAATGTTTTTTTACAGAACAAATTAATTTATGAAGTTATGGCGCCAAGTCTTGTGAGACTTTGCGAAGCAATAACTTCGGCTTATTGGAGCCAAAACTTTCTTTCTTCGCTCACCCCTAGTCATGGAAACCATTGAAAGTAAATGGGGGACGGATCCATTTTCTATTGTGTCAGAGAAAACGCATCCGTCCCCATTGACTTACATTGTTGTCAGGACGGATCCGTTTTGCTCAGCACCACATCGCGGACAGAAAACCGCTGCTTGCAGTGTTATTCTGACCACGATGGGAGCTAGACCAAACGGAACGGAATGCATTTTGGTGCACTCTGTTTCATTCAGTCCAGTTGACGGATCTCAATAGCAGAATTGAAAACTCTAGTATGAAAGTAGCCTAAGTTGTGTGATGATAGACAGGAGGCTCCTCGCTACGTGAGCAGAACAATTTCTACAAATTTATTCATCAGAGTTCTCCCCTTCCTCGAGCAGTTAGTGCACCTAAATAGAAATCTATGACTGCTCAGAGCTGGCTTCATTTGAGTCATAAAACTGAACTGGCAAAAATTAACATAACTTTGTTGGGGGTGACTGGTCACCCCCGCCCCCTCCCTACCATTGTCACACCCCTTTTTCTTTCCAAAAAGACGCAGATAAAAAGTTTTAACCAGATAGTTTTCAACTTTTTACTGCTACTTTTCAGGAACAAGGGAAATTATAAACCTCCCCTCTATTCATTCTTTTCATGGCTTACATCCAGTGGCACAAGTAGAAATGACTGAGTCCCACAGCAAATTTATGAATTAGGTACCCCCCCTCCGCCGCCGGTAAAATCCCAGTAACATATGTATAATACATTAGCATCACATTCCTGTGGGAGATGGGTAATAACCTCTTTTTACTGGTAGGACTGGGGCACACTTTCTATTGCTATTTCTGCAGTTATTTACTGATGACTAGTGATGAGGAGCATAGGCAATATTTGTTTTTTGCAATATTTCGTGAATTTGTCGCATAATATTTGCAATAAATTCGCGAATTCTAGAATTTGCAATCTCCAGTCATTATTTTCGCGATTGTGCAAATCGGCACTAATGATGCACTTTTCTTTTGCACAATACATGTAACTTCACATTTTATCAGGTCTGAATAGATATTACTGGTTGGTGCACTAAGTATTGTTGTGACATCACATCTGCGTGTCTAACAGAGACACTAATCCCTATCACAGCACTGCAATTCCTATCACACTACCTAACACCCTGCACTGGAACCTATCAGCTACACTATATCACTATCTAACCTACACTGACTATCTCCCACTAACTATCTGTATTATATATATGAGCTAACTGTCTAATGTAATTAAATAAGTATCCAGATGAGTCTGCAAAGCACAAAGCACAGCAATGACAATGCTGTCTCTCTCAGAACTGCAAAAAAACTTCAGAAAATGGCTGCTGGGGAGTTTCTTATATAGTAAAGGGGTAGGCAACTTTACTATTGGTTGCTAGGGATGTTGCTAAGCACTGACAAAGATATTGCAGCCTTCTTATTGGCCCATGAGCAAGAAGCAGTGGAACTGATGAAAAAAAAATATATTGAATATTTGTGATTACAAATATATAGCGCCGCATTCTAGTTTTTCTCAAATTTTTGAAGGACCAAGATTCTTGATAAAAATTCTCAATTTATAATATTCTCGATCAACACTACTGATGACTGAGAGGCTCTTGTCTCTATGGTAACACAGGTGGGGGGATGTCATGTGACTGCTCCTCTGAACATGCTTACTGCACTGCATGCTGGGATTTTTACTTTTACTTTTCAGCTGCCTGTCTGAGGGAGCTCCTCCAGGGAAGCATGTCTTGGTAAAGAGGTTAGAAAAATGACATATATAACCATTACATTTCACATAATATAAATATTTCATAGTTTTTGTTATTGTCCGGGGCACTTTGGATTTTTGATACTTAGGGTGGCCAACCCCTTTAAGTAACACTCTAGGGCTATGTTTGGTGTGTTTCTAATAACTTCAATATCAGGGTAATAAATATGTAGTTTTAATTTGCTTTTATCACCTGCTGCCTTTTGAAAATGATTTAAATTGAGAATCTGTAAAAAAAAATACAATTTAAAATTTTGTGTTAGTTCCTGTCAAACACCTAAACGGTTAACAAATGTAATAAATATAATTTTGAATGCTTGAGTGGGAGCTATTTTTAAAATGGTGATTTATGGGGCATATCAATATATAGGCCCCTCAAAGCCACTTCAAAACAGAATTAGTCCCTAAAGAAAACTGGATTTGGAAATTTTCTTTTAACCCTTTAGTGACCACCCATATGTGTTTTTACGGCAGTGACTGAGAGGCCTTTGGCTGGGCCGTCATTTTTTCGTGGGCAACATGAGCCATGATGACCAGGAGTGCCGATCCAGACTGTTTATTTGTTTACATGCCGCGGGCAATGGCGCTCGCCGCATGTAAAGTGCAAATGCGATCATGGGGTGTCGATGTGTGTAAGGGGAGGCTGGGGTCTTATGAAGGCAAAATCACAGAAATATAGTGGCCAATAAGGGGGAACTGCTCAGACCCCAAACACTGTATCATGTTTCTCATTGGGGGAGCAGTCACACCGCATGTGGACCGCAGCAAACGGCCATCCCCAGCAAAAAATGCATACAATGGAGGATACCGGCGCGGACTACATGCACCACAAAGGCATCCTACACAAAACGGAGCATTGTGCGGATGAAATATATAAATATCTAAATCACAGGAAAAAAAAATGCACCTAACGGATATGCCACTGACTATACTAGTTAGTCAAACAAGCAGATATTAAAAGCTGAGACTTTTGCCAATATATTCCTGTCAGGAACACATCGGAGCCCCTCATGCTCCACGTCACGGTCGCTGAGCATGGCATGGGGTCCTACCACTACGCTAACTATGGTGTGAACACGGTCTGAAGGTGATGGAATACTGCTCACAGCCAAGCTTCCACACAACCGCATAGCAGGACAACTAATGCAATGTGAATTGTTTCCGTTTCGGTTCCGTTTCGGTTCCGTTGTTCCGTTTTTCTGTTTGGCATATACAGTAAACATTAATTCCATAATAAAAATTGGGCTGGTCTTAAAATTTTCAATAGACTGTTCTGCAAAAACGAAACAGATACGGAAGACATACGGATGCCTTTCCGTATGCTTTCTGTTTTTTTTACGGACCCATTGACTTGAATGGAGCCACTGAACGTGATTTGCGGACAAGAATAGGACATGGTCTATATTTAAACGGAACAGAAAAAATGGAAAAACGGAAATGGAAGGAATATGGAGACACTTCAGTATTTTTTGCAGACCCATTGAAGTGAATGGTTCAGTATACTGTCAGTATACTGAACTGAAAAAACTGCCAGTTTTACCCTGGGAACACACTTCGCGTGTTCCCAGGCCACGCCTATGACGCGCGCTTCTGCCGCGAAGTGGCTATTTTATGGAAGCGCGCGTCATATGCGCGCTCCCATAATAGAATATGGGTTGGATCGCGCGTGCTGCTGCACGATAGTCACGGCAGCCGACGCGACCACGTAGGGCGTTTTACAGCGCGGTCGTCTGCGCTGTAAAACGCCGACATGTGAACCATGCACATAGGGATGCATGGCTTTTAACATGTTAAGCATTTTTCAGCGAGTATGAACACGCTGAAAAACGCTCAGGTGTGTTCCCAGGGTTACGGTCCGCAAAATACTGTTGTGTGCAAGGGGCCTAAAGCAAGACTGTAAGCCACACCCATATCAGACCGTGTGATGGAGGCTACCAGGTGCAAAAGAATGTTAAATGCCAGGTGAAGGCACATTCAATACATATGGAACAAGATCACAGAAATATAGTGGCCAATGTGGGGGAACTGCTCAGACCCCAAATACTGTAGCGTGCTTCTCATTGGGGGAGCAGTCCCACCGCATGTGGACTGCAGCAAACGACCATCCCCAGCAAAAAATGCGTACAATGGAGAATGCCGGCACTGACTGCTCCCGCAATGAGAAACACGCTCCCCATGAGTAAGTTATATGTACCCCAAAGTGGCACCATTAAAAACTACAACTTGTCCTGCAGACAAATAAAAAAGTTATAGCTCTTGGAAGGCAAAGATGAAAAATGGAAGAAAAATGTTTGGTCAGTAAGGCCCAAAACAGGCTAGTCACTAAGGGGTTAATATTTCAAAAAAATATATATATGAATAATAATGAGAACATAAAGTGAACTTATGGCAAACTTTTTAAAATTTGGTTCTGATCAGGTTTGACGAATTTTTGATAAAGTTTTAGTTTGGAACCAAATCAATTCTAACCAAACCAAAGTGGCTCCAATTGCCCTGGAAATTGGTATATAACACCCTCTAGACTCCTAGGAATCAGAATTCTTTGGAAAAGATGTTATCTCTTTTCATTAATTATTATTTTTGTTTTTTCCCTCCCCCTTCCCTACGCTCTTGAACACGATGAAAGCAAAAGCAAATAATGTCAGAGTGACACTAACAAACAAGCAGCATAGCATGTTACATACAAGTTAGTAGATTGGCTGTCTATAGGTAGTGGTAGAAGTAGAGGCAGTAGTAACAGTGGTGAGCGGTGGATGCGTAATATTAACCTCTAACCCTCAGTTCACACTTTAGCGTTTTTACGCGCGTTCGAACGCGCATAAAAACGCACAACTGTACAGTACCCATGCATTCCTATGGGCCTGGTTCACACTTGCGCGTTTTTATGCGCGTTCGAACGCGCGTAAAAGCGGCCGACGCAAAAGCAAGTATGTTTGCCTTTTTTGGCCCGTTTAACGCGCGTCCCCATAAACAGAGTTTAATAGGGACGCGCGTTAAACGCGCGATTCCTATTTTGTGCAGCGCGATTTCATTTGCGCGTTAAAAATGCGCAAATTAAACACGCTGCACGAACGCCCAGGTCTGAACCCAGTGTTCAGGACACATGACGTACCCGTGCGTCATGTGTTCTGTTCCTAAAGATGGCACCCGCACCTGCTTCATGCAGGCACCTTAGCCGTGGGTGTCCGCATGGTTTTTGTAGCAGACAGCCGCGGGTCATGTCCGCGATCGGCAGCAATGCCGATCGCGGACATTTAACCCCTCAGATGCCATGGTTAATCCTGACCATGGCATCTGCGCGCTATCCAAACCGACAATAAAGCTTTCGGTTGTGCTCCGACTCCCTCGTGTGTCGATCGGAAGCATCGGAGCGCGCCTGTAGTAGCCTGGGTTTCTATGAATGAAGCCCAGGCAGCTATGTAGTATTTCCTATGGAGCCTGTAATAGGCTCCATAGGAAATATGCGATTTTTTTCATATATTTGAATGCTATTGCATTGGAATGTATGACAATCTCAATCAGATGATTATATGTAAAAGTTCCCTATGGGAACTATATAAAAGTGTAAAAAAAAAAAAAAAAGATAAAAAATAAGTAAATAAATAAACAGAAAAGTTCAAATCACCCCCCTTTTGCCAAAAAACATAAATATACATCATGGGTGTCACAATGTGCGAAAACGCCCATACTATAAAAATATAAAAAAAATATTCCCCATACATTAAACAGCAAAACGGAAAAAAGCGTCCAAATGGTCACTTCATTTTCTTACAAAAAATTAAATAAAAGGTGATCAAAAAGTGATACACACCCCAGAATGGTATCAATAAAAAGATAACATTATGATGCAAGAAATGAGCCCCCATACAGCTCCGTAGATATAATAACAAAAAAGTTTAATAGGGCTCAAAACATGGCGACAAAAAGTAAAACTGATTTTTTTCCCACTTTTGAATTTTTTTTCACTATCAAAATGCAAGAAAACCTATACATATAGGGTATCACCGGATTCTTACTGACCTGTAGAATAAAAGTAATCAGTCAGTTTTATTGCACATCAAACGTCTGAATTTAAAAACCTGCATAATTGTGGTGGAATTGCTTTTATTTTGCAATTTCACCCCATTTGGAATTTATTTACCACTTCCCACTACATCATATGCAATATTAAATGGTGTCGTTGTAAAATACAACTTGTCCCACAAAAAACAAGCCCTCATATGGCTTTGTGAACCGAAAAATAGAAAAGTTATGGCTCTGGGAAGGCAGGGAGCACAAAACGAAAACGCAAAAAATAAAAAACATCCGGTCCTTAGGGGGTTAATAGTGAAGGCAGTAAGTGATTAGCAGCAGTGGTGGTATGGTATATGTTGGCAGACACCAGTAGTTGCATGATATCGGCTGTGGCATGATGGCGGCGTGGCCATATGGAACATGATGGTAGGCAGGCAACATGATGGTAGGCTGGCAATGGCAAGATGGGGCACCATCAGCAATGCCAGATCTATTAATCGGCCTCAGCCAGAGCAGAGTGAAAATCCTCCCGAATCCAGACTTGGTTCATTTTGACAAAAGTAATGTTTTGGACAATGGTGGAGGACAATTTGGTCTGTTTAAATGTCTCCACTTCACATACCATGAAGAAACCTTCTCTGAGATAACACTGGAGACTGGGCAAGATAGAAGACACAGAGTATCCTGTTCCAGTATGCCTGCCCAGAAGTCTATGGGGTTAGGGAAAAGAGAATGTGCCAGAGTCTAGTTAATTCTAAACCTGGGCATTGAGGCAAGAGGTCCTGGCTTGTTGATTTGACTCAGCCTGGTGTGGCACATAAAAAATTTTTTTCATCATGTTGAGGAGACTGAACTGGCTTCTGCTGCTTTTGGTGGTGTTAGGTGAGTGACTCTGTGTGGGTGGACTTTTCCTTTCAAACATACACATGTAGGCGCTAGTGATGAGCGGGAGGTGCCATATTCGATTTTGCGATATTTCGCGAATATTCGATTGAATATTTGTCATATATTCGTCGAAATCGAATATTCGGCATTATTTTATATATTGCGAATTTTACGCGAATTTATATTCGCATCGCGAATGAAACTTAGAGCTAGCTAAGTTGCTAATGGTTGTATTGCTAGAATATAACGAAGATTGAGAATATAGTGCTATATTCGTGAATTCGAGATATTCTCAATCTTCGTTCTATTCTAGCAATACAACCATTAGGAAATTAGCTCTAAGATCAATTTGCAACGCGAGTATATGTTCGCCTCGCGAATGAAACTTAGAGCTGAGTACCTAATGGTTGTATTGCTGGAATATAACGAAGATTGAGAATATCTCGAATTCACGAATATAGTACTATATTCTCAATCTTCGTTATATTCTAGCAATACAACCATTAGGAACTCAGCTCTAAGTTTCATTTGCGAGGCGAACATATACTCGCGTTGCGAATTGATCTTAGAGCTAAGTTCCTAATAGTTGTATTGGTAGAATAGAACGAATATCGCAATGCGAATAATTCAGGTTATATTAATCTCATTGCAATTACAACTTAGTCAAATTTGTGAGATCGTGATTCTCACATCCGACAGTACATTTTAGCATGGAGGCGTTCCCATAGGGTTGAGGACGCTCCATGCACACGGGAAGTCGGCAGAAGCGGCAACGGGCATTGACTGAAGCGGGCAGGGAGCCAGGAATCCTCCGGACAGGTAAGAACAGCTTTTGGGAAGTGGAAAGACAACCAGAGAGCAACAAGAATTAACAACTAAAAAAAAAAAAAAAAAAAACGAATATTCTAAATTGCGAATATATAGCGATATATTCGCAATATTCGCGAATTGTCGAAGTTGCAATATTCGCGATAAAAATTCGCAATTCGAATATTCGCGCTCAACACTAGTAGGCACATGCTCACGGAAAGCTGCTGCAAATTGCATACACAGTGTATCCTGGTTATATTTGGCCTTCCTTTTTGTGGGAGGAAAACATTCCCCTATTTTAATTTGATAGTGAGGGTCTTATAGCTTGGCTATCCAGTAATCATAAGACTGCTTGATGTCAATGATATGCCTGTCAGTACATAAGCAAGCAAGCATGTAGGTCGCCATTCTGGCCAGTGTGCCCGTGGAACCAGTTGTTTCTGCATCCCCCCCACTGAAACTATTGGATGTCATGGCTGGTGTCACCATCATCATCATCCTCCACCTCCGACTCCTCCTCCTTTTTGATTAGTAGCTCCTCATCCTCTATTTGTGTTTCTCCTTGTGGGTCCCCAACAGCTACATGATGGACAGCAAGATGAGTAGCTATTCTTCTTCTCCCCCCTGCTGCATGAGCACCAGTGCCTGTTCTAAAATATATATGGGGAGATGAGATCATTCATGCCGCAGTTGTCCCTACTAACACATTTTATGGCCTCTTCGAAGGGCATCAGAAGCTTGGATGAGCTGCTACCTGACCTCAAAACAACACATGATACCTGCAGCTAAGGCGGTCTTGTACAGAACAAAATAATTCACATAGAAACATAAATGATTAATGGCAGAAAAAGACCACCTGGTCCATCTAGTCTGCCCTTATATTATTTCTTTTTTACTTTAGGATAGATGTCTTTATCCCAAGCATGTTCAAATCACATCTTTCTGCTGCTTATACAGATGCTCTAGCATGTGAAATGCTGAATTCCAACGAGTAATGTCGTGGATTTAGCGGCAGACCGTTCTGTCATTGCAAGTCCAAGCGAGAGTTTCTCACCATGTAAGTATAGCTGAAATGTGAGGACAGTCTCCTGGACATTGCCAGCACCTTGCGCAAATCCCTATCCTTTTTTAAAAAGTGTTGCTCGACTATGTTACTTAAGTACACTGTGTTTTTTCTCCCAGGTTCAGCACAGCCATTATGTTGCAGCTATTGTTGTTGACTACCTCCCCAGTTGGAGTTGGCTGGGTGACAGCCAGTGGGATGTTTGTTGCATGATGTACTTTAATATCTGCTCACCTGTGTGGCTACTCTTGCCCAGGCCAATTAGCTCCAACACTGTATGGCAATGCATGACCTAACATGCAAAAAGATGGAGGGGGATGGGAGGGTATCCATGGAAGAAGAAGTGGATAAGTGCCTGGTGTAAGAGTCTGGACAACACAATCATTGAGGGATCAAAAGGACCTGGCCTTGTTGCTTAGGTGCTACAAAAACCATTGGACCAGTGGACTGTGAAAGACATTTACTGTCCCTGCCCATAAAAGCTGCTCCAGATATCCACAGCTGCGTGCACCTTGCCACACAGTGACAGTTGCAAGTGGCAGCCCATGTTCTCTGCATGTGAGATTGCATTGCGAGAATGCATGACTTTTCTAGAGAAATAATTGTGGCTAGATAGTTTCCAGCAAGGCTGAGTGTATGCCATCACCTCCTTAAATGCAGCAGACTCTACTAAATGGTACAGCAGCAACTGCACTGCCAGCAACTTGGCTAGGTGGGGGTTCAGAGTGTAGACAAGCTAATTGTTGGTCGAGAATAGTTTTCTCAGGGCCACACATTCCAGCGTTATAAAGGCTTTCACTACTCCTTTTGTATGTGTGTGTGCGTGTATAGTAGATTGGATGTCAATAATTTCTTTACTACATTCCTCATGTTTTGGCCATGTCTCCATTAGAACACAATGGGTATTGGACACAATGGACACTTTGTGCAGCATATTTTGATAAAATTCAACAAATTCTACTACTACGTACTTTAAAATAAGCTCACATTATTTATTGGACTGAACAAGCAATAAAGTTGAAAAATAACATTAAAAAAATTGTCATGCAGTTATGGTTCAGGCAGATATAAACAATTATTACAGGTGTGGCTTATTTAGACACTGGGTATTCCCCTGTTGCCATATAAAAAGGCTATCAAAGGCCACTTTTGGGTAGTGTACCTCATGCCTCTACACACTCAAAGACATTTTGATCAGTTTACAGACTTTTGGAGGGAGTACATAATTAAACTGAGAGGAGTAGGATGGTCATTCCAATGAACTGACCACCATCTAGGCCATTCTGGCCTAACTGTTAGTATGTGTTGAGAGCAATGGTTATTAGACAGACCACCAGTAGAGCATTGTTTGATCTGCTGACAAGCAGAAGTTTTTTCTACAGTTTAATTGTCCACCTTCAAGACACAGGTGGCACCATCATTACACACCTTACACAACCTGGACCATTCCCAGGCACTTAACAGAAGGAAATTTGGTGTCTCGTTATGTGCAGTATATCCTGTGACCACATGTGTTGACTCTCATGGCAGGGCTTCCAAGTGGAATTTTTCCATAGGATAATGCTCCCCCCCCCCCACACACACACACACACACACATACATACAGACACATCAAGGGTTTCCCAGGAATGTCCTGACAGATTGCAACAGTTCTTTGGCCAGCCCAGTCACCAGATTTTTTGAGCAAGCCTTCTTGGAACCATATGTGAATGTGTCATGAACCAATCAATGTGTAGGATCTACAGACTCAGCTGCAACATCTACAGTGTATATCACCTCCATTCTCTACTGTATCTCATCTTGTGTCCAGGTTAGAGGTGTCCCTACAAGGTATCTTAAAACTATCTTTTCACTCTAAAGCTTCTTTCACACGAGCGTCATGTTTGACGCCTGGATAAGAGGCGGGCGCGTTGCGGGAATATTCACGATTTTTCCGCGCGGGTGCAAACGTTTGTAATGCGTTTTGCACGCGCGTGAGAAAAATCGCCCATGTTTGGTACCCAGACCCGAAGCCGGACTTCATTACTGAAGTCCGGTTTCGGGTCTTCTGGAGAATTTATTATTTTCCCTTATAACATGGTTATAAGGGGAAATAATAGCATTCTTAATAAAGAATGCATAGTAAAATGAAGTGGAAGGGGTTAAAAATAATAAAAGTTAACTTACCTTAGCCACTTGATTGCGTAGTTGCGATCTGTTCTCTCTTTCCCAGCATCAGCTAAGAACTAAAGGACCTGTGATGATGATGTCACATCACATGGTCCAATCACATGGTCCATCACCATGGTAAGATGGACCATGTGATTGGACCATGTAATGTGCCATCATCACAGGTCCTTTAGTTCTTAGCTGATGCTGGGAAAGAGAGGACAGATCGCAACTACGCGATCAAGTGGCTAAGGTAAGTTAACTTTTATTATTTTTAACCCCTTCCACTTCATTTTACTGTGCATTTTTTATTAAGAATGCTATTATTTTCCCTTATAACCATGTTATAAGGGAAAATAATAAAGATCTAGTCCCGTTGCTAAGCAACCATGCGGGAAAATCGCACTTCATCCGCACTTGCTTGCGGATGCTTGCGATTTTCCTGCAGCCCCATTCACTTCTATGGGGCCTGCGTTGCTTGAAAAACGCACAATATAGAGCATGCTGCGATTTTCGCACAACGCAGAAGTGATGCGTGAAAATCCCCGCTCATGTGCACAGCCCCATAGAAATGAATGGGTCCGGATTCAGTGCGGGTGCAATACGTCCTCCTCATGCATTGCACCCGCGTGGAAAACTCGCCCGTGTGAAAGGGGCCTAAGGCTACTTTCACACAAGTGTTTTTGCTGTGTGAACTCGAACCCGAACTCGAACCCTAACTTTTATGGAAATGTTCGGGTTCGGGTTTGGGTACAAAAAACGCTAAAGTCCGTTATGAACCCGAACTTTACAGTTTGGGTTCGCTCAACCCTACTTATAGTCCAAAAAAATAAGGTACCTACCATACCATACTGTGTACCATAATGTACTATGAGATATATTATACTAATGCAAATGACTATAATATATAGCAGATTGTGTTTTATTTTTATTATTTTTATTCATAATTAGTTTTTATTATTTTTATTAAAGGTGCTTGTTTTATTTTTATTTTATTTTCTTTTTCATATTTCTACATGATTCACAAAACAGTAAACAATTTGCTTATTGTACAGAAAATGTGTCTCTCAAATGCAATGACATGCTACAACCATAAAATCTTAAAGTACTGAAAAGAGAAGGACTTCTAAGAGAAAACAATTTTATTATATTCATAGTAAAGGTTAAGGTTGTTAGGTATTTTGAACATGGCATTAAAAACAGAAACATGTATTTTAATCTCACATCCTTGCTAAATATCTTAATGAAGTGGTCTTCCAGGTCAGCCACAATTTAACCTTAGGGGAAATAAAAACATCCCCTCAGTGCTAAATGGCACTTACAGTATATACCGTTGGCTGCAGTAGGAATATACTAATGTAATTGTGAAACAAGGCACTCAATTCAGTGTGCACTGTGGAGACCAAGTATTTATTCAAACACCATTAAAAAGGTTAAGCAGTGCAGATTTGCTCCAGGAGAGTGCATTAGTTCATAAATCATTGTTTATTAAAGACTCTTTATAAAGGTTTGCAAAGCAAAAGGCTTAGATTCTGCCTCTTAGCCTTTACACTATATTCAGCTTTATAAGCTTTCACTGTGCATATAACATTTGGAATGTCGCTGGTGGTGACAAATTGCTGCTTAGCGTTCATAGCCCCAGAGGCACCCTTGAATGTATGGGAACGTAGGACTTCTGCTTCGCCTGGATAAAAGCCAATGGCCAACAAGGCAGTTGGAATAAATGGTAAGCAAATGCAGCAAGGTAAGGTAATCATGTTGAAAGCTTTAATACTTGCCTATCAAAGAATGTCTGACTTTGAAATAAGTCCAAAACAAGCAATGCCTTTACTCTAACATGATGTCACTGCTGGTCATTAGTGTAGTAATTACAGTGAAAGCCTTTTTTGTGATTGTATTCCCTAATGGGTCATTAATATAATGCAGCTGCACTAGTACATGTCTCATTAGCTTTCTTTGTGGACGAAGGTATCTTTCAACAATGTAAATCTTAATTGTACTCAATTTGCCCCGCAGCTCAGACCAGTAGGAAACCCTCTTTATTATTATATTGGTATGTGTATTGTGTAGTATAGCAACAGCTTGATATAAAAGAGAATCAATTAGTTTTTCTCTACTCATGAAACAAGCATAGTAATATCCCCTATGGCAAAAAAATAAAATTAAAAAAAACTTTATATAATAGGTATACATGTTTTATATATCTCTTTGGTCTTCAATAGAGATAAGCAAATATATAAAAGTAAAATCTTTTCTGCACTGATTCCTCAAAATGTAAGTGAATGGATTTACTGCAAATCTTGAATCTAGAGAGTTGATACTACAACTTCGGCTCATTAATATATTCAATCATGTATGGGAATCATGACTCAGATAAAATTTTGGTGGAAAATGTTTTTTTGGCTTGCTCCGTAAGGGGGCATGGCTCAGTTGAGAGGGGTGTGAAAGAGCATGGCCGAAAATGTGACCTTTGAAAAAAAAATTGAAAATTGTGCAAAATTTATTGCGCAAAAGTTAAGACATCTAAAATCTGGCTTAAACTTTAAGACCTTTAGATAAAATAGATTCATCATAGCACTTGAAATACTTTGACAATAGTGGCTCATTTAAAGAATCCCTGTGTGACTTTTTATCTTGTTTAATAGTAAAGTGCATATCTTGAAAAGAGATGCATGTTCTGCCAGTTCTAGATTTATTTATGACTGAACAAACTTAGGCTACTTTCAAACTTGTTCCGATATTGAGATCTGTCACAGGATCTCAATACCGGAGAAAAACGCTTCCATTCTCTCCCCATTCATTGTCAATGGGGATAAAACGTAACTGAATAGAATGCTCCAAAATGCATTCCATTTAGTTTGGTTGCATTCCCATACCAGAGAGCAAACCGCAGCAAGCTGCATTTTATTCCCCTCATGGGATGCAGAGAAAAATGGATCCGGCATGACCCACAATGCAAGTCAATGGGAATGGATCAGTTTTCTCAGACACAATAGAAAATGGATCCATCTCCATTTACTTTCAATGGTGTTCATGACACATCCGTAATTGCGATATTAAAGAACAGTGCGATCCATTCATAACAGACGCATATGGTTGTATTATCAGTAACTGAAGCATATTTGCTGATTTGCTGATCCCTGCCGGATCAGGCAAAAACACAAGTTTGAAAGTAGCCTTATAAGGTATTGAGTAGAGAAATAACCTCATTATTGTTTAACTTTCTCCGAATTCCATTCACTGAAATGTATTGACTTGGTAAAAGGACATTTTGATATACCAATATTTGATGCGAAACATTGCTCTGTCAAGGAAGTCTAAGAGTCACTACAATCGGCTCTAACAGGGCCATACCGTCAATTAGGTGAGGTGAGGCGATTGCCTCAGGCAGAGCGGCCCAGGAGACAAGTGAGGGGCGGCAGCAGGGCCGTAGGAAATGAGCGCTTCCATTGTGGAAGCGCTCATCTCTCCATATTCAACTGTATCGCCGTCCTCAGAATGGCTATAGAGTTATATACTGCAACGGGGCATGGGCGTGACATCTTCCTTCACTCGGATAGGCTTCAGGTCTAGTGCCTGTAACTTATCAGAGGCCGACTAAGGAGGCGCAATGATCTCGTCATCATCATGCCATCTGATCTGGACAGCTTAAAGCGCAAGACACAGGCTGGAAGAGGCCTGCACCACATCACTGACAGCCACACGGAGGTATTTGTGTTGTTTTTTTTCATTTGACACCATGCTGTTTGGCGAATATGAAAAAAGGAGGGAGAGGAGCAATATGTGATCATCTACTGGGTGCACAATATAGGAGCATTTTATACTGGCACACATTATTGGGGGCACTATGGAGACATTATATAGGGGTATTTTATACTGGCACAAATTATGGAGCTCAACTGGGGGGCACTAAGAGGGGGTATTTTTTGTACTGGCACATATTATGGAGGCACTATGGGAACATTGGCTCTACTAGGGGTTAGTGATAAGCGACATAGGCAATATTTAAATTCACAATATTTTGCAAATTTTTGGCTAAATATTTTCCATAAGATTTGGGAATTTGTGATTGTGAAAATCGGCAATATAATATGTATGTATTGCATGCTCAATTTCATTATATTTAACACACAATCTGCAAGCCAACAACCTATATATGAGACAGATACAACCAGCATACCTTACAATAGCAGCCTTGTGCACTATAAGACAACTAATAATAATCACACCTCAGATAAACCTCATGGGTTATGATACTGCCAAGAAAAGCTCCCTATCCAGAAGTAGTAAAGCAGTAAGCCTCCAAGTTGCTTGGTTTTAGTTGGATGGCTTGGGGGACCTGCGCACCTAGATCATTATCATTAGGATTATTATTATCTCTTACTTCTTAGGACTCAGGGCTGCGCGTTTATTTTCAGTTTTCAAATTGTCCTAACATTATATTCACAAACCGTTCTATACTGTTTTGTCGTGTAAACTAATTTGCATGAGCTTGGGCATATGGGAAATACATGCAAATAGTGTTTCAGCTGAAAAACCAGGCATATTCTGCTAATTTGCATGTATTTTCCTTATGTCCAAATTTATGCAAATTAGTTTTGATGACAGAACAGTATAGAAAGCTTAGTAAATATAATGTTAGGACATTTCAAAAACTGAAAATTTGTATGCAGCCCTCCTAAGCAGTGAGAGAAGAGACCCTCCTAAGCAGTGAGAGAAGAGATAACTGGCATCCAAAAATAAATAAAATTTTTGTCACCCTAATGACAATGATCTAGGTGCACAGGTCCTCAATCTATCCAACTCAAATCAAGATACTTTGAGGCTTACTGCCTATCTTCTTCTGGAGAGTATTGTTAGTTGTTTCATAGCGCACAAGGCTGCTATTGTAAGGTATGCTGACTGTACCTATCTGATGGGTAGGTTGTTGGCAGACAGCCTTTGTGTGATTGTCTGTTATATGTTGTCTGTTATATGTTGTCTATTGTATGTTGTCTATTGTATGTTATAGATAATATAGCATCTATAAAAGGAAATTATTAGTGATAGATAAAAAAATACTTATAATAAAAGTTTACTAATGATAGGTAAAATAATAACTATAAAGAAAAAAGGTCTGGGGGATAGCTAGCATAATAAAGAGAAACTATATACAATAAGTGAAAAAAGATTATAGTTTTATCTAGTGATAAAACAAATCTAGAATATTCACGATTACAAAGAAATGGCACTACATTCTTGATCTTTGTGATTTGAATATTTGTGCTCAACATTACTAAGGGTACTAATAGGATATTGTTTTTTGTACTAGCACACATTATGGGGGAACTATGGGAACAGTGGCTTCTTTGGGGGCACTCAGAGGGGGTATTTTTTGTACTGGCACACAGTAGGGGGCATTATGGAGATAATGGCTCTACTGGGGGCACTTCTACTGGCACAAAATGGGGACATTTTTGTACTGGCACACATTATATGGGGGCATTAGTTGCACTAGCACACATTATAGGGGCATTTTTTTGCACTGGCGCACATTATAAAGAGGCATTTATTTTGTACTAGTGCACATTATAAGGGGTAATATTTTGTACTGACACATTTTAAGGGGACATTTTTATACTGTCACACATTATAATGAGAATTATTATTACTGGGATGGGATTATGGTGAGCTTTATTACTACTGGGGGACTATGGAGAACATGATTACTAGTTTGTGTACTATGGGAGCATTATTATTTCTGTTCACAGTGGGCACTGTAAGGTTACTATCACTACTAATTGTGCCATGGAAGAGTATTATTATTATTTATGGGACTTTTGGGAGCACTATTAGTATTGGGGGTCCTTCGCACAGTATCATTTAAGCACAAATATTTTTGGTCATTATGTTTGTGACACTATTAGTGTCAGGGGTACTAATTACTTGGTGCAGTTATTTTTTAGGGCACTACATACCAATAATTATTGAAGAAGACACTATCTGTGTGGTGTTAGTATTTTCTGGTAGACTGTTTTTGTAGTATTGGGGAGCACAGCTGGCACATTATTGGGGGTGGCAGATGGGGTGTTCAGAAAACAGGAGAATGATGGAAAAGTAGGAAACTAAGATGTATGTTTGTCAAACTCTGCAGAGACAAGATGCAGTTGAAAGAAATCATAATGGCGGTCAGGTCTGAAAGGAGAAGGTGAGGAAAGAGAATATCTACATCAAAGGAGATATCACCGGATGTAAGAGGTATGTGGCACTGTATTCTCCTGTATGTTTTGTAGTGCTGTACATTAGGGTCCATTGACACGTCTATAAGTCTTTTGCGAAACCATAAATTGCGGATCTGCAAAACAAGGACCCCGACAATGTGCATTCCGCAATTTAGACATCGCCGGCACTATAATAGAAAATGCCTTTTCTTTTCCGCAATTGCGGACAAGAATAGGACATGTTCTATTTTTTTCGGGAACAGAATTTGCGGATCCAGAAGTATGGATCCTGAAATGCGGATGCGGACAGCACATAGTCTCCGTTCCTGCCCCATTGAAAATAAATGGGTCTGCAGAACAGATGCGCACCTAACTTGTGGACATGTGAATAGACCCTTAGTGTAATATTAGATGGAAAGAGGATAGGTTGAAAATCTGGCATGGGAATGGAAGGAAACCATTGCAATTTTTGCCTCAGGCAGCAGAAAGGCTAGATGCACCCCTGGGCTCTAGAGCTAAAACACAGAGATACAGCATGAGGTGATAGTAGACCAGGCACTCCAGGAGTTTAGAAATGAAAGGAAAATTGGAGACAGGCCCATAGTTAGTTGCACAGGACAGGAAAAGAGAGTTTTAAAAAAATAATGGGGATATGAAAGTGTTTGAAAGAAGAGGAGAAGATACCAGAAGAGAGAGAGAGATCGAAGGTCTTGGGTGAGTAGTGACAGGTGGAAACAAAAACTAGAGGAGGTGTGAGGGAACAGGATCAGTAGTGCATGTGGTAGGGAGAGAAGAAGAGAGGAACCTGGAGAGTTCTTGTTTTGTGACTGGGTCAAATGTGGGGAGAGTGGACAAATGGAGATGCAAGGGGGAACAGGATCAATGACATGGGGGCTGGGAGCAAATTTCCTAATGGATATTTTCAATTCTCTCTTTGAAGTAGGTGGTCTGATCTTCAGCGCAGAGGTCCGAATTAGGCGCCTGCACTTTTGGACTGAGGATGGAGTGAAAAGTGTGAAAGAAGTTTTTGGGGGAAATTATTGGATAGTGAGGAGATCAGTTTCAAAATGTAGGTCTGTTTGGTGATGTGAAGGGCAGAGTTATAAGTTGTCAGCATAAATATGTAATGGAGAAAAACTTTGTAATGTGTGAGTTTTTCTCCATAGGCATTCGGTACTTCTGAAGTATCGCTGGAGAAAGCAAATTTGAGATGTGCCAGGGTAGCCTTTGTCTCTATTTAGAGGTTCTGAGTTTAGGGGGTGCTACTTCATTCAGGATACTTCTGAGGGTGTTGTTATAGTGTTTTTCAACTAGTTCAGGACAGGAGAGAGAAGAGATTTGGAGATAGTGATGATTGTAAAGAGTCTGTAAGTTTTGTAGTGTCAATGGCATATCGATTTCTGAATGTGAGATAAGTAGTAGTGTGCTGAGATAGATAAGGACATTTGACATTGAAGGAGAAAATCTTGTGATCAGAGTTAGAAAGTTGTGAAAGCCCATGAGATGAGGCTAGAGATAGAAGCTTGGAGGCCGACGGGGAGATAGGACTGTCTATGGGGATGTTAAATGAGAGTTAGTAATTCTGAGGACAAAAAGGGTGACACCCAGGCAGTAAAATTATGCAGAAACTGGGTGGATAAGCCAGGGAGTCGATATACAATGGCCACTCTGAGGAGAAAGGATGGAATAATCTGAGAGAGTGGACCTCAAAAAATGGGAATGAGAGTGATGGAACATGGGGAATGACCTGGAAAGTGCATTGTGGGGTAAGAAGTATGCCCACTCCACCACCATGTCTGTTGTCAGTTCTGGAGGTATGAGAAAAATGTAAGCCTTAGTGAGAAAGGGCAGCAGGAGAAGCAGTGGCAGATTGCTGAATTCAAGTTTCGGTGAGAGCCAGCAGATTAAGGAAATTAGTAAGAAAGAAGTTGTGAATGTTTTAAAATTTGTTAGACTCTGACGGTGGGTTCCAGAGCACACAATTATTCTGCACCCTGGGACATGATGGGTTTAGACAAATCAGGAAGGTGAATAAAGCATGTGATCTGTACATGGTGGAGGGAAAGAGAAAGGGGCCCTGGAGGGGTACAATGGAGGGGTAACAGCCTGTGCAGTGAGTGTGAAGCATGTTCTGCATAACATACTGTACTTGTCCCCTGCCCTAACTGCCATGTTTAACTATTTGACACTTGAAGACAATGACACCTTGAGTAAGATAACCCTTGCCTCCTCTATGCTCTGTCTAAATTCATAAGGCAGTGTACTATTGGATATATGGGTAATCAAGAATATTTAGTCAAATTAACCAGTTGCTTACAACACCAGAGCAGAAAGTGCTTATCAAAGATATACAAACCAACACATTACCCTGGCTGTCTCATGGACTGCACAAAGGCTCTACCATGTGAAGGTTGATGAGAAGTGATGTTTTTTTGCCACACATAGTATTTGATATGATTGCCAAAAAGTTTAATTTTAGTGTCATCTGATTAGAGATACTTCTTCCATGTGCTTGGGTTGTCTGTCAGGTGCTGTTTGTGAAACTCCAAAGTTGTTTTCTTATGTTTTTCTTTAAGCAATGCTTTTTTCTGGTCACTTTTCCATATACAGTGGTTCCACTCTTTTTTGCAGGACAAGTTGTACTTTCTAATGGCACCATTTACGGTTGGGTTGCAAATGGGCCATTTTTCCATTTTTTTTACATTGTTTATGTAGTTTTTTTAATTTTTGGGAAAGGGGGGTTTGATTAGAATTTTTTAAAATATTTTTAAAACCTTTTTTTTTTTTTTACACTTTCTAATAGTTTTCCTAGAGAGCTTGAACAAACAATCATCAAGAGTCTGTGAGAATTTTACTGTGCTCATATGGAGCTCTGCCACAGGCAGGGGCTCCATAGCAACTAATGTGTGATCAACGTTTTCATCAAGCGCGTGCATTAGCCCCGGGTGCTTGCTGTTTAAAACTGCCCGCTGGTGCCTGCTGCTCTTGCAAGCAAGTGCCATATTTAAATACCTGGCCACCAACATATATATGTGTTAGGCATTTAGGAACAGGTTGAAAGGCACTTTATGCCCAGACTGAATCCCTATCTTAAAAATTAAATAGGCCAAATACTGCTGGTCATTTTAACTTTGCACATTTGATTAAAAGTGATATTGCACTACCCTAGTAATAAAAGATGGGGTCAGACTGAGGTTTATCCTATTGGTAAATATTAATAGACATTATTATTTCCCTTTCCAGGGCAATTGAAACTAATTGGGGTAAGACAAAGCTGCATTGTGATTGGTTGGTGTGGGCAACATAGACATTTATTTGCTTAATATTTTTGGTAAATTAGGCCCCTGTAAGTGATCATACAGTTTCTATATTACGATTGTGAAATTCTGACCTCATAGCTATCTTACTATGAGAATGTTACTATATTTCCACATATTACAAATAGAGAAAAGCAGAGTTCCCGGAGTTATGTTCAGAAGTCATATAGTTAAAATGCATTGAGTATCTGTTGGTGCTTAGAGACATTGTATAAGAGAATAATAAGTACCGTATGTCATGTGGAAATATGGAGAATATATTTGTCATATATAAATGTATTCAGCTGCTGTCTCAGAAAAAAGTCTTCCTGTGTGTTTTCATCACAATGATTTAGCTAAAAATAAAACCCTGTCCATATTATAAAAAAGTGGTAAGTATGGTAAGTAAGATTTTACTCTATATTTCCCTGGCCTTCTAAAAAGAAACAGCGATAGCTAAATTATCTGGAGTTTCCTTCATCTCTGGGGCAAGGTACTGTTATAGAATGAACTGTGAAGGGACACATAAGGGTAAATTGGGATACTTGTACATGAAAGTCAGAGTGACAAATCAATTGCAATGAATGAAGAAACCAGCCTGAGCAGCATCATTTCCATTTCCTATTCTGAATTTCAATTGGAATCTACATTACATTGGAAAATTTCATTACCCTGCTCATAGGGAATTATAACACTACTTGACATAAAATATACAAGCTCTAGAGATATTCCATAGTTCTAAGTCACATCTAAGCTGATGTATATCCATAGACATTTCAGGATAAAGAACTTTTATAAGATTTGTCAAAGTTATTGTATATATTTACCGTATTTTATTGTCATACCAAAACTGATGAAGCCAAAGTTCAGTCCGGTGGACTATGGACACTCAGTCATATAGAAGATGTTAAAGGAGATGTATAACCTCTATTTTCTTTATAGACACATAGTGACTGTATCCCTTTTTCCAATCAGTTTATTATTATTATTTTTTTATTGTAGATTTTTGCCTTGTGCATGGGGCAGTGATCTTGTCAGAGCTGTTGCATTTAGAGATATGCTCTACTGTGACCACATGGACCAAAAGCACAATAGACTAGGGGTATTTATTGCTTTCTATGGAAGAGCTTTCTAGGCATGTTCTGTGACCTGTTTAGAGATCATTGAGCAGGGAGGTGGAGTATATAAGCTGTGACCACCACCAACTGTGAATGGCGGATCATGTGTTACCCTTATATAGGTGATATCTGTCATTGTAATCATAACTGTGATTATAAAGATATGACTCCAGAAAAGTGAAGTGACACCTATTATTAGGGTTAGGGTCCAGTGCAAAAAGTGTAGACTTTAAAGATTTTTTTTAAACATAGATCAGGAGGTGGAAAAATAGCATGTTTGTCATAATAAGTATAATAAAGGTCTAATAGGTGCTTGTCCCCTTTAATTCATCCACATTTAGGCTGAGTTCACATTTGCACTGTGAACTCTGGCAGTCTGTTCCGGCAGAGGAACAGACTACCGGAGTTCACCGTATATGGCATAGGCGGACACACATGCGCTGCCGGATCCCCATTCACCCTAATGGGATCTGGCGGTAACCCGTCTGTTTGGCTGTAGCGTTTTTGTCCAACTGAAAGCTGGCATGTACACCGGATACAGTGACCAGATTACAGTGCTGGAATTTACAACACAGATGAAAACCCAGCCTTAACCCTCTCTAAGCTGGAATGAACAACTTTCATATTCATTAGCATCACCTAATTTAAAAGGTGAATCCTGTACTATCTATGCAGAAGGGTTAACTCATAATTATCATGTTGATAATGAGAGGACTGATACAACGTGGATCTGTACAAAACAGGACTTGTCAGCTTATTATTGGGCTAGTAGATAGTGTAAATATTATAATAAAAAAATATATATAAATTTTTTTTTAATAATATATATATATATATATATATATATTATATACATGTAGATTGTAAGCCCCCACAGGCAGGGCCCTCTCTCCTTCTGTACCAGTTTGTAACTCGTCTTGTTCATGCTTAGTGCAATTGTCTGTATTATGTGCACCCCTTTTCATATGTACAGTTGTGGCCAAAAGTTTTGAGAATGACACAAATATTAGTTTTCATAAAGCTTGCTGCTAAACTGCTTTTAGATCTTTGTTTCAGTTGTTTCTGTGATGTAGTGAAATATAATTACACACAGTTCATACGTTTCAAAGGCTTTTATCGACAACTACATGACATTTATGGAAAGAGTCCGTATTTGCAGTGTTGGCCCTTCTTTTTCAGGACCTCTGCAATTCGACTGGGCATGCTCTCAATCAACTTCTGGGCCAATTCCTGACTGATAGCAACCCATTCTTTCATAATCACTTCTTGGAGTTTGTCAGAATTAGTGGGTTTTTGTTTGTCCACCTGCCTCTTGAGGATTGACCACAAGTTCTCAATGGGATTAAGATCTGGGGAGTTTCCAGGCCATGGACCCAAAATGTCAACGTTTTGGTCCCCAAGCCACTTAGTTATCACTTTTGCCTTATGGCACGGTGCTCCATCGTGCTGGAAAATGCATTGTTCTTCACCAAACTGTTGTTGGATTGTTGGAAGAAGTTGCTGTTGGAGGGTGTTTTGGTACCATTCTTTATTCATGGCTGTGTTTTTGGGCAAAATTGTGAGTGAGCCCACTCCCTTGGATGAGAAGCAACCCCACATATGAATGGTCTCAGGATGCTTTACTGTTGGCATGACACAGGACTGATGGTAGCGCTCACCTTTTCTTCTCCGGACAAGCCTTTTTTCAGATGCCCCAAACAATCGGAAAGAGGCTTCATCGGAGAATATGACTTTGCCCCAGTCCTCAGCAGTCCATTCACCATACTTTCTGCAGAAGATCAATCTGTCCCTGATTTTTTTTTGGAGAGAAGTGGCTTCTTTGCTAACCTTCTTGACACCAGGCCATCTTCCAAAAGTCTTCGCCTCACTGTGCGTGCAGATGCGCTCACACCTGCCTGCTGCCATTCCTGAGCAAGCTCTGCACTGGTGCCACTCCGATCCCGCAGCTGAATCCTTTTTAGGAGACAGTACCGAGACAAACGATTCAGCTGGTTCGCCAAATTTTCCAAAAAGATTTGATTCTATCCGAATTTATTCACGGTGAATCGTGTTAAAAAGCAGCTATTTCCTGACTGCAGAGAGCCTATATAGGGGTGTAGAACACTGTGCCTTGCAGTAACACGCAAAGGGAGTCTGCTGTGGTAGTGAAACAATACTGTGAGTCAGTATAACACGCACATGACAGGCATCGCTCTTAGAATCATTGGACACTTTACTTATTTGGGCAGTTACGGGGCCAGAACTGACCAAATAACTCAAGTGTGAACTCAGCCTTACAGATCGATGTTAGCGCCATATATAAAGAACCGTGCAGAGGTCCAAGATCCTACTGTATCGTGAAAGAGCGCACTCCTTTTACACCGTGGTAAGCTGATTCCACATAGATGTCTACAGAACCTGTTCTATTAAACGCTTATTCGATAGAGCCCACCTGACAAAGTGGAAAGGGTGTCAGCAGTAAGTTTGTGTTGAAGTCACTGATTCATTTGCCCTTCTTCTGATCCATCAGAACAATAACCGACAAATAAAAGGACCCTGTCTGTTGAGCATTTGCCTTTACTCAGTCAGCATTTGGTCAGTAATCCATCAATATTTCTAAAGCAAAAAAAAAAGCAAGAAAGGATCCAAAACAGAGATGACACGTGAATGGAATATTTGCATGTCTTCTGTGTTTTGTACCTACTCCTGCTTTTGGCTACCAAATCATAAGCCAATTCTGATGGGACCATACAGGCCTTACATCTGCTACACAGACATGATCCATTGTGTGTCTCAGTTTTCCTTCCTTCTGATAGATCAGAAGAAGGATCAAATAAATGATGATGTCAACCATGCCAAAAAGAAAAAAATAGTGGCCCAGTCATGGAGTAAGGAGGGTGGGAGAACAGCTTAAGAGGTCCACAGAGTGGCCCAATGACATAGTGTTGAGGTAACAGCAGCATAAAGAGACCACACAGTGGCCCAGTGACATAGTGGGGAGGTGGCAGTAGCAGCAGCATGAGGAGACAGCAGAGTAGTCCATTTACATAGTTTTGAGGTGGCAGCAGCATGAGGAAGCCACAGAGTGGCCCAGTTATGTAAGGTTAAGTTAGCAGCAACATGAGGAGGACATAGCCTGGAAAGGTGACATAGTGTGGAGGTGGCAGCAGCAGCTGCATGAGTAGGCCACACAGTTGAAAGGTGACATAGTGTTGAGTTAGCAGCAGCATGAGGAGGCCCCAGACTGGCAAGATGACATAGTGTGGCAGCAGCAGCATGACGAGGCCACAGAGTGGCACAATGACAGAGTGTGGAAGTGGCAGCAGCAGCATGAGGAGGCCACAGACTGGCAAGGTGACATAGTGTGGAGGTGGCAGCAGCAGAATGAGGAGACCTGAGTGGTGAGGTGGCAGCAGCATCAGGAGACCACAGAGTGATCCGATGACAAAGCGGGGAGGTGGGTGACAATAACAGTACCCATGGACGATGGTGGGTGTAAGAAGGAGCACTTGGCATCAGATGTGTGGCATCAGCGGGTGGCAGCATCAGAATAGTATCTGAGGCAGATAACCATAAGAAACTGGTCTCTTTTGTCAAGGTTTGGGTGAGGCAGCATTGATGATCTAATCTGATGCATCAGGCATTGTTGGGTGGAAATCCTGGTTGATCCACACCTGATTCAGCTTGACAAAGGTCAGTCTCTCCACATTTTGGGTGGACAAGCGAGTTCTTTTTGCGGTAACTATAACCCGCACCACACTAAACACCCGCTCTGGCCGGGCAGGACAGATTTTCCAGGGCAAACTCTGCCAGTTGCGGCCACAAATCCAGTTTGGCTGCCCAGTAGTCCAGCGGAACTTCAATGTGGGGTGGGAGGGTACTGTCTAAGTATGTCCACCTGCTGGTTCAGGTTCTGCTATAGGTCTAGCTGTTGCTGCTGGTCAGTTTTTCACTAGGCAGATTAAGAAAGCTGCTCATTAAAGAGGAGCAAATCGAATCAGACGAAGTGGAATTCAATCCGAATTTCAGGAAAATTTTGATTCACAATGAATGCAAATTTCCTCGCGCTTCGTGGTAACAAATCATAATTTTTTTAAAATGGCGGAAACACGTGTGAGGACTGAGGACATGGGGCAAGGAACTTTGGAAAGGCGGGATCACCAAGATTGACAAGCATGCAGCCAGCCAGCCCTGTGATGTCACAGCCATATAAATATGGCAGCCATTTTAGATTCTGCCATTTTACAGCGTTCTGAGTGCAGGGACAGATGTGAGAAGGGACAGCAATTGAAAAAAGCTAATTGTGAAGAAAAAAAACCCTGAAAAAACTACTTATAAGTGCAGGGAAAGGATAGGGAGAAATCTTTGCACAGCATCTTTGTGCAGGGAGAGACGTCAGAAGGCGCTACGGACAGTGGTAGCAAAGCAATTTACAAGTGCAGAAAAAGATGATTTGGGGATCCACATAGCCATTATACAGTTCTATTATTTCAGCAATTTGTTATTGGTGTGCAAGTGCTATGTTGAAAAGCCTTTAGTGGCTTATATCTGTGAAAAAAGAAAAATATATATGCAGTTCACTTCTGCAGTTATTTGGGGTTAAAAGTGTTTAGTGAGGTATTTCTGGACTAATATATATGCAGTTCACTGTTGCCGTTATTTTCGGCAAAAGCGTTTAGTGGGCTACTTCATTACAAAAAGAAAAATGTATATGCAGTTCACTTCTGCAGCTATATGTGCTGAGAGCGTTTAGTGATGTATATCTGTACTACAAGAAAAATATATACTCAGTTCACTTCTGCAGTTATTTGGAGATAAAAGCATTTACTGAGGTATTTCTGGACTACAAGAAAAATATATATGCAGTTCACTGTTGTTGTTATTTGCGGCAAAAGCATTTTGTTTCCTACTTCATTACAAAAAGAAAAATATATACGCAGTTCACTTCTGCAGCTAAATGTGCTGAGAAGTTAAGTTTAGTGATGTATTTCTGTACTTCAAGAAAAATGTATACTCAGTTCACTTCTGCAGTTATTTGGGGTTAAAAGCATTTAGTGAGGTATTTCTGTAATTCTACAAGACTCATGCTGCTGCCACCTCCACACTTGGTCATTGAGCCACTCTGTGGCCTACTCATGCTGCTGCCACCTCCAGACTATGTCATTGTGCCACTCTGTGGCCTACTCATACTGCTGCCACCTCCAGACTCGGTCATTGTGCCACTCTGTGGTCTCCTCATGCTGCAGCGACCTCCAGACTCTGTCATTGAGCCAATCTGTGGCATTCTCATTACAGTCTGCCACCTCCAGACTGTAATTGTGCCGCTCTGAGGTCTCCTCATGCTGCTGCCACCTCCACACTTGGTCATTGTACCACTCTGTGGCCTCCTCCTGGTGCTGCTGCTTCTGCTACCACCTCCAAATGCGGTCATTGTGCCATTCTGTGGCCTACTCATGCTGCTGCCACCTCCACACTCTATCATTGTGCCACTCTCTGGCCTAGTCATGCTGCTGCCACCTCCAGACCTCCAGTCATTGTGATGCTCTGTGGTCTATTAATGATGCTGCCACCTCCACACTTGGTTATTGTGCCACTTTTTGGCCTCCTCCATATGCTATTGATGCTGCTGCCACCTCCAAATTCAGTCATTGTGCCACTCTGCGGCCTGCTCATGCTGCTGCCACCTCCACACTCTGTCATTATGCCACTTGGTGGTCTCCGGATTCTGCTGCCACCTCCAGACTCTGTCATTGTGCCACTCTGTGGTCTCCTCATGCTGCTGTCACCTCCAGAATCGGTCATTGTGCCACTCTGTGGCCTACTCATGCTGCTGCCACCTCCAGACTCTTTCATTGTGCCACTTTGCTAGCCTACTCATTCTGCTGCCACCTCCAGACTCTGTCACTGTGCCACTCTATGGCTTCCTCATGCTGCTGCCACCTCCAGGCTCTGTCAATGTGCTGCTCTGAGGTCTCCTCATGCTACTGCCACCTCCACACTTGGTCATTGTGCCACTCTGTGGCCTCCTCCTGATGCTGCTGCTTCCTTCAGACTTGGTCATTGTTTCACTCTGTGGCCTAGTCATGCTGCTGCCACCTCCACACTAAGTCATTGTGCCGCTCTTTGGTCTCCTCATGCTGCTTCCACCTCACTACTTTGTCAAAGGTTCACTCTGTGGACTTCTCGTGCTATTTTCACCCTCCCCACTTTATGACTGGTTCACTATATTGGCTTTTGACTGATTTGTCAGAATTAAGGAAAAATGAGACTGTAACGGTCCTTGGCTCACCTGAGTCAGAGGACAGCCGGCTGGTGGTTGGAGTCCAGTGGCAAAGACCCACAGAAGCAGGAAGCAGGTAGCGTGGTCAATCAGTCCGGGTCGGCAGTAGAGATGGCAGCGAGGTAACAGCAGGAGTAGACAGAGGCGTGGTCGGTGGAAGGCAAAGGGTCAATGCAGGCGGCAGTTCGGCGAGGTCAAAAGGTCCGGGTCGGCAACAACGGCAAACAGCAGTAGTCGTGGAGGAGCAGAGAGGAAGCTTGCTACAGGCTTGGAGGCACAATAACCAGCAAAGGACTGGGTTCAAGGGCTGGGTTTTATAGGGAAGTAGCAGGTGCAAGAGATTAGGATAATCAGCAGGACAAGGCAAGGACAAGAGAGGTAGTAGAAGTTAGAAGTCAGCTAGAGAATAGTCCAAGGAGAGACGGTAGCCTAGTGGGTAGAGCTACCGTCTGGGACATGACTGGCCATGGGTTCGAGTCCTGACAGTACTCCCCCCCTTCCAAGGTGACCTCCGGGCACCGCAGGGGAAGGCTTATCTGGGTGACTCAGGTGGAACTCCCTGACAAGTCTGGGGGCATGAACATTTTCTTCAGGCTCCCAGGAGTTATCCTCGGGAGGGTAGCCCTCCCACCCAATTAGATATTGCAATTTTCCTCGGTGGATCCTGGAGTCGAGGATCTTCTCGACAACGAACTCTTCCTCACCTTGTACCCTCACGGGTGGTGGAGGGGGCGAGTGGCGGCCAGTGAAGGTATTCTCCACGTATGGCTTGAGGAGGGAGCAATGGAAGACAGGGTGCACCCTAATGGAATCCGGAAGGTCAAGCCGAACGTGACCTCATTGATTTGTGCGGTGACCTGGAACGGACCCATGTATTTTGGGGCTAACTTTTTGGAGGGGACCTTCAGTCTGAGGTTCCTGGTGGACAGCCATACCTTGTCTCCTACATGGAAGCCCGGGGTGGGTTTGCGGTGTCTGTCTGCTCCCTGTTTAAAGCGCCTCTGGGCGAGCTGGAGGTTGTGTATTATGTCCTTTTGTGCCTCCTGTAGGGTTGTTAGGCGCTCGGCCACTGCTGGGAGGGTGGAGGCAACGGGCAGGTAGGGAATGAACACGGGGTGCGAGCCTGTGTTAGCAAAGAAAGGGCTGTGCTTGGTTGAGCTGTGCTCAGCATTGTTGTAGGCGAACTCGGCTGTGGGGAGATGGTCAAGCCAGTCATCCTGCAGGTGGGAGCTGAAACAGCGTAGGTACTGCTCTAAGGTCTGGTTAGTTCTCTCCGTCTGCCCGTTTGACTGAGGGTGGAAAGCGGAGGAAAGGTTCACTTTAACCCCGAGCGCCAGGCAGAAGTCCTTCCAGAACTTTGAGGTAAATTGTACGCCTCGGTCTGAGACCACGTCGTCCGGAATCCCATGCAGCCTGAAGACCTCTTTGAGGACAAGATCAGCCGTCTGTTTGGCCGTGGGTAGGCCCTTGTAGGGGATGAAATGGGCCATTTTGGTGAGGCGGTCGACCACGACCAGGATGGTGTTCATCCCTTTTGAAGGAGGAAGGTCTACCACAAAGTCCATGGAGATCGAGCCCCAGGGGCGGGAGGGAATTGGGAGGGGTTGTAACAGACCCACGGGAGAGGAACGAGGAGTCTTATTGCGGGCACAGACCGTGCACGAGGAGATGTACTTCTTGGTGTCCTCCTTGTATGTTGGCCACCAGAAGGAGCGTGAGAGAAGCTCCTGGGTCTTTCTTGTGCCCAGATGGCCGGCCAGCTTGGAGTCATGGTTAAGTTTGAGCACTTCGAGTCGTGCGATTTCTGGTACATAAAGTTGTAGGTCCTGATGAAACCAATGACCATTTTTAAACGTGAGGCTGACATTCCTTGTGGGGTGGGTGAGGAAGGGGTCATTTTCGTATCCTTCTTTGATTGTGACCAGGAGTTCTTTAGAGTAGGTGGCCCCCACAACACTTTTCTCGGATAGGATGTTGTCTTGGCCCTTATTACTCTGTGAGGGCTCTGAAAACATTCTGGAGAGGGCGTCAGCCTTGCCGTTTTTGATCCGGGGCGATATGTGATGAGAAAGTTGAAGCGGGAAAAGAATAGGCTCCATCTGGCCTGTCTGGCTGTGAGTCTCTTAGCGCTGCGGATGAACTCGAGGTTTTTGTGGTCGGTTAGTACGATTATAGGGTTGGCAGCTCCCTCCAGCAGGTGTCTCCACTCGGAGAAGGCTTCCTTGATCGCCAGTAGTTCTTTGTTCCCGATGTCGTAGTTCTTCTCGGAGGGGGACATTTGGCGAGAGAAATATGCGCATGGGTGTAGTAGCATCTTCTCCCTGTCCGTTGTGACAGAACTGCCCCTACCGCGGAGTCAGATGCATCCACTTCGATAGTAAAAGGCAACTCGGGGTTCGGGTGGACTAGGATTGGAGCAGAAGTGAAGAGGAGTTTCAACTCGTGAAGGCCTCCTGGGCCTCGGGTGTCCAGGAGAAGGGGACTGCCTTTTTGGTGAGTTGGGTGATCGGTGCGATGACCTTGGAGAAGTCCCGGATAAACTTCCGATAGAAGTTGGCGAAGCCAATAAATCTTTGTACCTCCTTCACGTTTCTTGGAATGGGCCAGTCCAACACGGCTTGGACCTTCCCTGGGTCCATACTTAGGCCCTCTGGGGAGATGATGTACCCGAGGAACTGAGTGGTGGTTCGCTCAAACTCACATTTCTCGAGTTTGATATAAAGAGAGTTCTGGCGGAGTCTCTGCAATACCCTGCGGACATGTTCGCGGTGCTGTTCGAGGTCTTCTGAGAAGATCAAGATGTCGTCCAGGTAAACGACTACAAACAGATCCAGCATGTCCCTGAGGACATCATTAATGAAGTGCTGGAAGGTGGCGGGAGCATTACAAAGTCCGAAAGGCATGACCAGGTACTCGAAGTGACCATAACGTGTCCGGAAGGCGGTCTTCCATTCGTCCCCAGGGCGGATTCGGACAAGGTTGTAGGCCCCTCGAAGGTCAAGTTTGGTGAAGATTTTCGCTACCCGGAGTCTCTCGAGGAGTTCAGAAATCAGCGGGAGCGGGTACCGGTTCTTAACGGTTATATCGTTTAGCTTCCTGTAGTCAATGCAGGGACGCAAGGATGAGTCTTTTTCTCCACAAAGAAAAGGGGGCTCCTGCTGGGGAGGTAGAGGGCCGGATGAACCCTTTCTTTAGGTCCTCGTCCAGGTATTCTTTTAGAGCCTTGAGTTCAGGCTCAGAGAGGAATAGATACTGCCAAAGGGTATTTCGGCCCGGGCAACAGTTCTATTGGGCAGTCGTAGGGACGGTGTGGCGGCAACTTGTCTGCGTTTTCTTGTCGCAGACATCTTGGAACTCACGGTATTGAGGGGTAGTAGATTCCTGACGGATACTTCAGAGATAGTCGTGTCTTCGGATGGAAGGACAGGTTTGTGGGAGCAATTGAGCGAACAAAACTCAGACGGAAACCGTAAGCAGCGGGTTTCCCAATCCACCGAGGGGTTGTGGGTGGCCAACCATGGAATGCCCAGGATCACCGGGAACTTTGGGGAGGCGATCAGGGAGAAGTGAATGGTCTCCTGATGATCGGGTTTGATGAAGAGTTGAAGGTCAGCGGTCTGGTGCGTAACCGGCCCAGAAGAGAGCGGGGTCCCATCGACGGTTTCCAGATCGAAGGGGCTGCCCTGGTTACCAGTGGTATGTTGTTCTCATGGGCGAAGGTCAAGTCCATGAAATTTCCGCCGGCCCCCGAGTCAAGCATTGCAGAGCAGGGAAGCTGTCGTTCCCCAATGGTGATAAGGATGGATACAATGAAGTGGGACCCGGTACCTGTAGTGTCTATGGTTTCAGAGGCCAAGGGTGAGGTTGTGGCCTTTGTAACTCCCGTAATTCTGTTACAGCGATGGTTCGGCGAGTCTTATTGGGGCACCTAATAGCGAAGTGCCCTGGCTCGCCACAGTAAAGACAAAGGCCTGCGGATAGTCGTCTCTCCTTTTCAGCAGCCGATAGAGTCTTGCGCAGTGCGTCGACCTGCATGGGCTCGGTGGAGGATTGGTGAGCCGGCTGAGTCGTTGGAGTGAAAGGGTACACGGGCCTGTTATCTAGGGACCAGAGTCTTTCTCTCCTTCTTTCTGCCAGTCTCCGGTCAATCCGGATGCATAGTTGGACGAAATCATCCAGATCGTCTGGGGCGTCTACCCTGGCGAGCTCATCCTTTATAGGTTCGGAGAGTCCACGGCGAAATTGACTCTTCTGGGCAGCTGGGTTCCAGGTGGTGTCCGTGACCCAGCGGCGGAACTCTGAGGAATACTCGGCTACAGAGCGTCTTCCCTGCCGTAGACTGTGCAGCCTAGCCTCGGCCGTCGCGCAGCGGTTAGGGTCGTCGAACACTTGGCTCATGGCTGTGGTGAAGTTGTCTAAGTTATTCAATATGAGACTGTGGGATTCCACATATGGGGATGCCCATGCCAGGGCCTCATCAGTTAGAAGGTTGATGATGAACAGGATCTTCTTTCTGTCTGAGGTAAAAGAGCCCGGCTGCATCTGAAAGTAAATACGGCACTGGTTGAGGAACCCCGAAATTGGTTCCGATCGCCGTTAAACTTTGACGGGAGAGGCATACGGAGTCGGTGACCGCGCCGCGTACGTCCAGTAGTTGACGCTGCAAGTCGATAATTTCCCTCTGTTGGCTCTGGATTGCACCTTTAAGTTGAGTAATTTCCTCTTGGGCAGTGGTGCCAAACTCCTGAAGTTCGGAGACCTGCTTGCGCAGAGTGGCCATTGCGGACTCCATGGTAGGGCTGGTTATTCTGTAACGGTCCTTGGCTCACCTGAGTCAGAGGACAGCCGGCTGGTGGTTGGAGTCCAGTGGCAAAGACCCACAGAAGCAGGAAGCAGGTAGCGTGGTCAATCAGTCCGGGTCGGCAGTAGAGATGGCAGCGAGGTAACAGCAGGAGTAGACAGAGGCGTGGTCGGTGGAAGGCAAAGGGTCAATGCAGGCGGCAGTTCGGCGAGGTCAAAAGGTCCGGGTCGGCAACAACGGCAAACAGCAGTAGTCGTGGAGGAGCAGAGAGGAAGCTTGCTACAGGCTTGGAGGCACAATAACCAGCAAAGGACTGGGTTCAAGGGCTGGGTTTTATAGGGAAGTAGCAGGTGCAAGAGATTAGGATAATCAGCAGGACAAGGCAAGGACAAGAGAGGTAGTAGAAGTTAGAAGTCAGCTAGAGAATAGTCCAAGGAGAGACGGTAGCCTAGTGGGTAGAGCTACCGTCTGGGACATGACTGGCCATGGGTTCGAGTCCTGACAGAGACAGACAATAGATCCTGTCTGTGTAGCAGCTATAAGGCCTGTATGGTCCCATCAGAATTGGCTTATGATTTGGTAGCCAAAAGCAGGAGTGGGTACAAAACACAGAAGACATGCAAATATTCCATTCACATGTCATCTCGGTTTTAGATCCACTCCTGTTTTTTTTTTTGGCATTAGCAATACTGATGGATTATTGAGCAAATACTGACCAAATGAAGGCGTATGCAGCACAGACAGGATAGTTTTTTTGTGGGTTATTGTTCTGATGGATCAGAGGAATGGCAAATTAATCAGTGACGTCAACACAAACTTACTGCTGACACCCTCTCCACTCTGTCAGGGTGGCTCTACTTGTATATGCGTTTAATAGAACAGGTTCTGTAGACATCTATGTGGAATCAGCTGACGAGGGTGTAAAAGGACTGCGCTTCTTCTTGACGCTAACATCTACCTGTAAGCTGAGTTGATACTTGAGTTATTTGGTCAGTTTTGGCCCAGTCACTGCCCAAATAAGTAAAGTATGCAGTGCTTCTAAGAGCAACCCCTGTCATCTGCATGTCATATGGACTTACAGTATTATTTCCCTACCAGAGCAGACTCTTTATACGTGTTACTGCAAGGCACAGTTTTCTACACCCCTATAAAGGCTCTCTGCCGCGAATAAATAAGGATCAAAGCGAATTGTTCCGAAAAATGCGGCGAACCGTCCGAATCGAATTTTGGAAAAATTTGCTCATCTCTACTGGTACTGCTCCTACCCCTCACTCTGCCACATCAGCCATAGTAGTGGAACAAGAACGCAGTGCCCCCACCCCCCAGTCAGGCCTGCGAGAGAATGGACGATGGTGCAGATAGGAAGCGGCCAACTGACTACATGAGATGTCTTTATAGTAGTTCAGTTTGTCCTCTCTCTCAGCGGGTGTCAAAAAGGCCCCCATTTTGGACCGGTAGCCAGAGTCCAACAAGGTGGAGAGCCAGAAGTGAGCATGCAGCGGGCCATTTGCGCAAGTGACTTGGAGGGGCTCCCTGCCTCCATCTCCACTGCATACTGACAAGGTGTACCTGGGTCATCTGCCTCGTCTTCCTCATCTTCCTCTTGCTCCTCCGACTGCTCCTACTCCTCCTCTCCTGTCAGCTGTGTAGAAAAACCACCCATTTTGCTACACATTGCTTGTGCTCCAATGTCCTCCTCCTCCTTCAGTTCATCCCTCACAAGGCTCATTTGGCCATGAGAAATAGGCGCCACATATCCAGTCCCCTGACCAGCCAGATTTACCAGCATCTGTTCCAGGATATGAAGCAGTGGAATGATGTTGCTCACCCTGTAGTCCTGCCGACTGACAAATAGCATGGCATCCTCAAAGGGCCTGAGGAAATGGCAGAAGTCACTCATGAGCTGCCACTGGCTGACATCAAAGTTATATATGGGAGTACCCCTGTCCGCTTGGATCATCATGAAATAGTTTATGGCCTTTCTCATATACAGTAGTCGGTCCAACATATGGAGGGTGGAATTCCAATGGGTGGAAACGTCACATATCAGCCTATGTTGAGGGATGCCACTCTGCCGCTGAAGCTCAAGGAGGGTGTGCTTGGTAGTGTACGAGTGGCTGAAGTACATGCAAAGTTTCCTGGCCATTTTTAGGATGTCTTGCAGATGGGTGGAAGACTTCAGGAACCACTTAACAACCAAATTGAACATGTGCGCAGTGCAGGGCGTATGGCTCAGCCCTCCATGATGCAACACCGACAACATGTTCTTCCCGTTGTCTATCATCATGGTTCCGATTTTGAGTTGTCGCAGAGAAAGCCAGGATTCCTTTTCTTGATAAAGGACATGGAGCAGTTCCTCCTCTTCGTGACTCAATTCACCCAGGCAAACGAGGTGTAGAACAGTGTGACACTGCCATGCCCTGCACATGTGGTATGCTGGAGGAGCACTGTGAATTTTCCCTGCAGTGGAGGCTGAGGACAAAGTGGAGGATGAGCCCTTAGGCTGAGTTCACACTACAGTTATTTGGTCAGTTATTTCCATCAGTTATTTTGAGCCAACACCAGGTGTGGCTCTAAACACAGAACAGGGGCAGATTTTTCCATTATAACTGATCTCTGTGTAGGCTTCACTACCGGTTTTGGCTCACAATAACTGGTGGAAATAGCATAACAAATAACTGAAGTGTGAACTCAGCATAACATGTCAATCCATTTAAACTGAAACATGATCCACTGGTGGTTAATGGAGGAATGGCAGATGCTTGTCTAGCTGGCTCTTTATTCACTACAAAAGGACTTACAAAAATAGCCAATTGCACTATAATGCCATCTATGTAGACATCTATATATCTATCTAGTTTGTTGAAAAACCTTAGGAGCAGTACATAGTCTACCAGGAAGATAGTTAAACTGGAGCTTTCCAAATGGTGTATTAAAGGCACATACCTTCCTTGTAAAGGGATTTGCAGCAACCTAGGATAGCACAGAAAGGATAATGTGAGTGGCAGTGGCCCTCACCGTGCTCACGTCGTGTTACTCACAGTGGCTGGGTTATCCATCAGTATCTGATCGGTGGGGGTCCAACCAGATGCTGCAGCATCGAGACAGGAGGCAGTGGGACACGGACAGACCGAGGCCACAATATCCGTGGCCCCGGCATCCCGAAGGGCAATTTATCTGTGACCCTTCAGGAGTTTGTGCCATCTCCCACTGGAGACCACCACAAAGTAGTTCTTCATTTACTTTTTGCATATAGCATCTGTATACTTTGATTAATACCCCCCTTAAGAGCCCTATGTGGGTGAAACGCGTTAGGGTAGGAGACATTTTTGTACGTATTGGTCTGTCACAGGTTATAGGGCCAGTGAAGGGCAATTGAGGGGAGGTTCGAGGACAGGGAGATCCCACCACTAGGAGTTGTCCCTGGGCTGAGGTTACATAAGTAGGCCAGAAGTAGGGAGAGATACCCACCTGACCCTAGGACCCTCTTACTCCATAGTTCTTGCATTAGAATATGTTAAACCTCCTCATCGAGACCCACTAGACCCTATACCCTAGACGGGGGACACTAACACTTTGTTTCTCTGATTCTAGAGTCATATGAAACGTGTCTGCAGTATTGGTGACTCTGATTTTTAGAAGCACCCATTATATTTGATTTACCTATCTGAATTATTAAAAGTTAAGTTTTAACATAAAGGATTTTTTGTGTATTAACATGAGATCCTAGATATTTTTAAGTATCACAACGCGAGTAACTATTCTGTGAAAAACGGACTGCAAAACACAGAAAAAGCCATATGGTTGTGTGCATGAGGCCTAAAAGTAAAGTAAAGTTATAAAAAGATCTGGCAGCAGGAAGCTCATTTTTCTTCTCACTTTTTCATGAACCTACTTGCTGTTGTCAAATACCATCTAAATGTATCACGTTGCAATATATCAGAAAAAAATGTATATACTTTTAACTTTTCAATAGCAATGCGTATGTGTGCTTTATTTAAGGTTGCAGATAAGCTGACCATAAAGCAGAAGTACCTCTATCAACAGACCCCATACGACACCACTAACAACATCCAGTGTATGATGCGAAAAAGCCTGGCTCTGAAAAAGACTGATCGAGACTATGCCTGGCCCTGACATTTTCCTCAAGATATCTGAATTTCCATATATTTGAAAACCTAATATAAACAACAGAGAAGGAATTTGCATTTTGGGCAGCAAGGAATGAAAAATGGAGGCTGTGTAATCTATTGCAGTTTTGAGAAGAGGAATGACAGTGGTAAAGTTGAGCGCACACAACGTCTTGTGGCAAACTCATTTCCTGGCAGAATATAGGGTTTCATCTGTTAGAACATTTAATAGGTATCAAAGAAAGATCACTCCCGGCCTCGGCTATAGATGGAGATCCCTCCTGTTTAGTTGCATTCATCCCCCGCTACCATTTTATTAAAACCTGTATATGCATTCTTAATACAATATGCATGACTTTGCAATAAACAAATATAACTCAGTGTATTTTTGCATTCTAAAGATGTTTTAATGTTTTATTTATAATTCCATAGAAATCTGAACGCACGGCAATGGCTAAGTAAAAGTGCTGTTTATTTGTCTTTCCAGGAATGCAATATTACATTGATCTTGTTTTCATGGGCAGGATATCATGTAAATGGGAAAAAATGTATTTGACAGAAATTATATCTGAGAGCTGCATCTTGATGGCTTTTAAATAATATTGGGACATAAATGCAAATGTGCCAGAATGTGAGTCATATATATTTTTTTTCCATTTTTTAGGTTTATACTTATGAAATGGTAATGGAAAGAAACAAAATATATGGACTTGAAGTATGTGTCTACATACATATTGTGTGTGGTTCATTAAAGCACTTTGCCACATTATTTAAAATGTAAAAATGCCTCACTTCGTTTTGTCTTGCACTTTTTTCTCTCTTTGCCTTTATGCTATATCCCCTGATTGCTGCAATTTTGATTTGGAAAGTATATTTATACACTTTGGGACAGATTTATCATTTAAATATGTCACTTTTGTGGCATGAAAAAGCTGAAAACTGCACGGTTGCGACTTTTTAAATGCCTCTTGCACAAAATTTTTTGCGCAAGTACCATTTCTCTGCCGGCCTTACCATTTTCTCAAAGAGGGGTGTGTCAAGGGTGAGGTCAATGGCTCCACCCCATTTCTCATCCTTTACGCCAGTTTTCTGGGGTAAAAGAACACTGATATCTACACTGGCCAGGCTGACGGATGTTGCGCCTAATTTATAATGAGGCATATACCTTGTCATGAATTAAGTGCAGCATCCGGCAGTATGCCTGGTTATCGTAGACCGGTGTATGCCAACGGTCTATGATAAATCTTGCCTAATGAAAGCAGCAAAGATTCAGCTTGCCAGTATGAAACACCCAGATTTAGAAATGTGTCTGTGCCAAAAATCTGTCTAAAAATGTTGCAAGAACCAGAGCTAATCAGGAAGGGACAAAACTTCATATGAATGGGTATCTGAGTTATTTTTTTCTGTTTTGTGTCCGCATCCGTTCTATTATGACACAAAACAAATCTGTTTGGTTTCCGTATGCGGATCACAAACGGAAAAAGAAAATTTGAAATACTCATTCCTGTAATGTACTGTAATGTTTGTAAACAGTAAACACATGGGCAAAGGGGGCATATTTCCGCAAAATACGGATGACATACGGATGTGTTCCGTATGCATTCCGTATTTTTTGCGGACCCATTGACTTGAATGGAGCAAAGGACCGTGATTTGCTCACAATAATAGGACATGCACTACTTTTTTGCGGAATGTTCAAGCGGACATACAGAAACGGAATGCAAAGTCATTTCCGTTGTTTTTGCGGACCCATTGAAGTGAATGGTTCCGCATACAGTCCGCAAAAAATAAAACGGAATGGAAACGGAAAGAAAATACGTTTGTGTGCATGAGTCCTTAAAGTAAGCCAACTAAGAGTTGGCATAGAGTCAGGAAAAATGTGTCCATCCTTGTACCACATGTACCATCCAGCCTGAGCCCCTGTGATAAATCTGGTGCAGGTCTGGACAGATTGGCTAAGTTTGCACCACCTTTAGCATTAGTAAATCTGGGCCACTGCATTTGCACAAAGACAGCTACTATTTATACCTACTCATTAAAAAGGGTGAAAGTATACATTTTTTTTTTCCATAAAGGGGTTCATTAAACCTTTCACTACCCGAGTTTCTTTTTGTTTTTGCAATTTTTTTTCTTTTTGTATCTTCCTTGAGTCATAACTTTTTTATATTTCCATTCACATAGCTGTATAAGGGCTTATATTATGTGGGACAAGTTGTACTTTTTAATGCCACCATTAATTTTGCCATACAATAGTGGGAGGAGGTAAAAAAATTCCAAATGGGGTGGAATTGGAAAAAGAAACACAATTCCTTTATGGTTTTACGGGTTTTGTTCCCACAGAGTTTCGTTTCTGGCAAAATTGACCCATGCACTTCATTTTCTAGGTCAGTAAGATTACAAAGATACCCCATATTTATAGGTTTTGTATGTCTAAATTGTGTAAAAATAAATTTAAACTTTGAAAAAAAAAAATTCTTTTACATCACCATATTCTGACCCCCATAACTTTTTTATACTTAGGTCTACTGAGCTGTATAGGGGCTTAGTTTTTGCGGGACAATCTGTAGTTTTTATTGATACCATTTTGGAGTGTGTGTTACTCTTTGACCACCTTTTTTATAACATTTTTTTGCATAAGAGAAGCAATGAAAAAATGGCAAATCGGCAAATTTTGACCCTTTTTGTCCCTTACTCCATTCGCTTTATTAGAATTTTTATTATATATTAATACGGGCATTTTTGGTCACAGTGATACCCATGATGTTTATATTTATTGTTATTTAGGTATTTATTTTTCACTATACGGAGAGGGAAGTCATTTAAACTATTATATTTTTTATTTTTTACATATGTTTTAACATTTTTTTTTATTTTTTATAATGATTTTGAAGCTCATATATAAGCCTATAAATATTTTTTTTTTACATTTTTGATTTTGTACAATCAGAGATTTTTAAAATGAGTTTATGACTGTCAATTGCTCATTTCTTATGTTGGCCTGCCATCTGGTGGCCAAAATATGAATTGCATCATGAATACTATCAGCCTTGTCAGCAAGGCTAATAGTATTGAGAGCAACTACTGACAGCCCCATCGGTAGGAAGTCCGGAAGCGTGAGCTTATGGGTTTTTGCGCATTTATATTCCGTGATCTCACTTGATCATGGCATTTAAAGCCTTTAATTATTGCCAGTCATGGTAATTAGCCACAGGTCTCTGCTATTTGAAACAGCAGAGACCTGCCAGCCATGATGCCAGCTGCACGTGCGAACGGGTGCCATGTTCGCAAATTGCCCCATTGCCATGCATATACGGTAATGGTAGCGAAAGGGTTAAGCAGACATACTGTAAGAGAATTTGTGTGGCAAGGTCCTAACACTCAGGTACTGGTGTGCATATTTCATGTATGTGATATTATGTGGCCCTACCTTATCTTGATGCATTAAATACCAGATTTCTAGTTTAATGAAAACTGATAAATGTCTACATCTACATCTCATGCAAATAAGATGACTGTCAGTCAAATGCTAACCCATACACATGCATGCTCAGGTTGATGGAGCATATATGTTTTGGTAGAGGGAAGAAAACTTCAGCCAGAAGCTCTAACTTATCTCCAACAAAACATAGGGCATGTTAAAATCCAACATGCCCACTTGTCCAGCCCTGACATCTGCTGTCGAGGAAGAGTTGGAAGACTCTCATAAAGGTTGCAGATTTTGTCGCAAAGGAGTTTTGCCACAAAATCTATGACTTTACACCACTTTTGTGAAGTGGCAGAAAAAGGGAGCATGGTGTGGGCGGGAAGGAGGAATGGGTGTCCCATCTTATTCAATTTTCACACAAGCATGTTACAAGACCAGTGGCAGCAAATGCCAAAGTTATGTAGAGGCCTATGCCTCTACATAACTTAGGCGTATCTACTAGCAGGGCAGAGTGATAAAGACTGGCATATCAATCACCGGTCTTAAAAATGTCCCCCATAATGTGTATGGCCAGCTTTATCCTCCTAGACCAGTGATGGGCAACGTGCGGCTCTCCAGCTGTTGCAGAACTACAACTCCCAGCATGCAAAGCCTGTCTATAGCTATCAGCCTACTGCAGGGCATGGTGGGAGTTGTAGTTTAGCAACAGCTGGAGAGCCGCACGTTGCCCATCACTGTCCTAGACTGTTGTGAGAACAAACCCTGGCCACACTCATTAGATAAAAGTTGGGTGAAGCCTTTGGTTAGATCTTCTCTATTGGCAGATGTCAGATAAGGATGGCATGTTAACTTTCAATAATCTTCGATTCCCCCGGGAGTTCAGCTCCTGCTAGACTTCTCTTATTCCTCTCCACCCATTAAAAAAAGAAAAGTGTGTTTATCAAAGCAGGCCATGCATATGTCTGGAGGAGTTGGTCTCACAACGGAGATAACAGAAAAAATCTTACACCTTAAGGCAGGGATCAGCAACCTCTGGCACTCCAGCTGCTGTGAAACTACAACTCCTAGAATGCACATTTATTGGCTGCTCTTGTAACTCCAATAGAAGTGAAAGTAGGATTCTGGGAGTTGTAGTTTCTAAACAGCTGTATTGCCGGAGGTTGATGATCCCTGTCCTCAGATGCAGAGGGATCCATATAACATACTGTATGTGCAGAGGTGCACTGCCAATGAGACGAGGTGAGGTGATTGCCTCAGACAGCACCAGGTAGGGGCAAGAGAGGGGCAGCGGAAGGACCAATTAGCGCACTTCCATTGTGGAAACGCTCATCTTTACATGCATATTCAAAAGCATCCCTGTACTCAGGACAGCAATACAGTTGAATGCCGCAAAGGGGCTGAGGAGCGATGTCTCCCTGGCCCACCGTTTCCGCTAATAGGCTTTAGTCCTACTTCCTGTAGCCTATCAGAGACCAGTGTTATCACTATTGCGCAGCCTAAGATGGCTGCATAGAGCCATGTAACTGGGGAAAGCATTATGGGTTCTTTGTGCTTGTACAAAGGAGCATTTCTCTGTTGGCACACATTATAAGTGGGCCACTATAGGGACATCCTTTCTACAGGGGCACTAAAAGGGGGAAGTTTTTTGTACAAACACACTTTATAGGGAGAATTTTTTGTACTGGCACACATCATAAAGTGGCCACTATGGGGACATTTATTCTACAGGGGGTACTAAAAGTTTTTTTTTTCTACTGGCCCGCATTATAAGGGGGATTTTTTTTGTATTGGCACCCATAACGGGGTATTTTTGTGCAATTACAAATTATAACTGAACATTTTTGTACTGACACACATTGCAAGGGGGAATTACTTTACTAGCAAACATTATAAGGGGCCATTTTTTCATACTGGGACACATTATAAGGGGGTATTTTTTGCATAGGCACACATTATAGGGGGAATTATTACCACTTGGGGCACTATGGGTGCATTATTACTTCTGGGGGCAAAATGAGGGACATTATTACCATTGCGTGCACTGTTACCACATAGTACATTCCTGCAGAGAATTATTACTAGTATAATTGGCCAGTGTTAACAAGCTTTAAGTGCATTCTTCAATAAGGAGTAGAACATATTTCATACAGTGATAAATGTTATATGTAATGACTTTGTACAGTCACCATTCTCTATCCTAATACACTGGAAACAGATTTCACTGTCTTTTTTTGTAACTGGTGATGCCCACACATCCATATATATTAATACTGAATATGAAATAGCAATAAAAGGACCTGTATTATCTAACAGGTTCGCTGAACCGTGATGTATAGTTATAAGATATGCTAGGTTGCAACCGTGGATGTGAATTGTTATTGTCGGCAATGTAACCATGTGTGAAGCACCTAATGATCCTAGTACCTCATTTTACAGGGATTTTTTGCAAGCTCTGGTTAACATCTATATTTATTTCCATTGTTTAATGGCATAGATTTATTTACCATTACATTCACAAACTTTAATCTACAAACTAAAGGCTAACATTTTAACCTTGAACTTTCCATATTAATTCTCATTCTGTGCATCATTAAATCATTGTCCCATGATAATGCAATTTGTAAAAGCCTTTAAGAAGTTATCAACTGCTTTAGAAATAATTTACTGTAGTGAACATTTACCATGCCAATCGGGACTTGAAGATGGACATTTTCTTTCACTATCTTTACATAGATTATGGACAATAAGATCCCTTTAGCATCAGACTTCTTTTTCTAAAACATAATTGTAATGTGTTTGTTTGAGAGCTGCCCTAAACAAAAAGAAATCATGATGGAACTGATGATGATGGGTACAATACACTATGGCATCTACTTGTGTACCCCAGAAATGTATAGGTTCTATTGATAACGATGTCGCCCTGGTACTAGGAGATTTTAACTGATCATTTTTACTTTTTATAATAGTAATAATAATAATAATAATAATAATAATAATAATAATAATATATTAGACTGTCTCTCATATGCTTGCACCATCATTGCCCTGGACAGGTATGGTTTTGTGCATGGATTATCTCCACACAGTGCAGTATTGATAAAAAAAAAAAAAAAAAAAATAATCTGCTTTAATCAATTTATATTGTGGTTATCTGTGATGGATATCACCTTTAGCAATGCAGGGGCTTAAATCTGTGCCAAAACTGCGGCATATCCGTGGCTATTCACATTGAATTTCAGAGCGACTGACCAAGCATCAAATAAGCATGGAGGTCTTTTGGCCAGGGTTTCCAATCAGAATTTTTATTTTTTCTGGACAATGTATTCCAAAATCATGGACAGCCAACATTTTTTATAGACAAATTGGAAAACCATAATGAATTATTACAATTCTAAGTGATACATGTGTATAGCTCTATATATAGTTAAGAACTCATTACCAGCATTTACTGTAAGCTGTAAAATGATGATAATTACCAACAAAATTATCTAGTCAAGTACCACCAGCCTCAAAAACAACCTTGGACACATCTATTGTTTTCACAGACATAGGAAAAACATCAACTATTTTTGTGGACTGTCCAGACATTTCTGGATGGTTGGCAACCCTGCTCCTAACCTGATAGATTTATAAAATGTTTTGCCAAATTTTAACATGAAATTGACCAATTAGGAGGCCCAGAAGGGTCATTATTAAACTCTGAAAATACCTTGGGCACTCTGGTGATTTGGCATACCAGAGCTAATGATACAGCTAAAGAAAGGGATGAATGCTAGGCACTACGAAAAAATGTTTGGCATCCCACAAATCTTGTAGTAAACCCCCCAAGTAAATGCACAATATTTGCACAACTTAGCTGCTTTAATTGTATTTAACCCCTTAGTGATATAACATAACTCTTTTCTTCTGTGTAGTTTTATGAGACCTTTTATTTTAAGGTGTAGCTCTTAGGGTATCTATACTGTATTGAATAACTTTTTGCATTTTATTTTTGGGTGTAAATTTGTGGGGAAGTAAACACCCACCTTGAAAGTCAACCCATTATGAATCTGAGTGGCAAACTGTAGATGGTCCTGTTACACAATAGTGACACAGAAAGTGACCAAGTTCCAGGTGAGTAGATCAGAGAGGTGGTTTGAATAAGGCAAATTCTCACAAAGGTCGGGTGACAGAGTGTGATGACTATAAGTAAAGGGAGATCCAGAGCTGGACTTCTGGTGGCCATAAGGCTTAACATGGCCCCTCTAGCAGGTGGATCCCACTTGGGACTTTTTATGGACTGTATTATATTATTAAAGTGACAATACCTCTCAGTAAGAACTGACAAGCATGTGAGTATTTTAGAGACTGAAACTGCCAAGCATATTGGACCACAGAGACAAAAGAGACAAAAAGAAACATGTGAGCTTTGATTTAACATATTCAACTAATGTGACCTCACTTTAACAAAAGTGTGTACATGCATGTATAGTAAAATTGTGTTGCTGCAAAACATTTTATGTGCCTCAGCCTGCCTTATTTATATGCCATTCCGAAAGAACCCAAAAAGTTTTGCCCGACCACCACTATTCCATGCTGGGCACTGTTTATTACAAGAAAATGGAAAGAAAACAGTAAATTCTTTATTGCTTTTTTGGATCTATCTTTAGGCTATTCACAGTGCAGTATATATATTATGTTAACTATGGGTTGTTACAATTACTGCAATACCATATTTATGTAATTTTTGCTATATTTGCTACTTTTTGACAATAATCCTTTAAAACATAATGATTAATCTTCAGCCATTATTCCAAGATCCATAACATTTTAATTTTTCCGTCAGTGACACTGTATCAAAGTTTGTTTTAACAGTATGGCTTGTGGTTTTCATTAGTACAATCCCAGGATAAATATGACCTTTTCTATTCCCGTTTTATTCCTGTGTAACAGACAATGATTCTGGAACCACTCTGCCAACTAACTGGTTTGATGTTGGGCTGAATCTGAGAGCATTGTCCTGGAAGTCCCCTGGTTTTCACTCTTTAACTCCTACACAGGGATCAGGTCTTCACGGCAAGGGAGCCACCAGGCTGCTTCCTCTTGGTATAGTCCTGTAGTCCTGGTGAGGTTGGCAGCTGACACATTGGGTCAGAACCTCCAGTTCAAGGCATCGGAAGCATAATCAACATCAAAAACAGAATGAGGCAGAATCAGCATGAGGACTTACAGGAAGAACATAAACAAATCCAAGGCAAAACACGGATAGAAGCCGACTGCGGACAAACAGATAGAGAACATATAAAGTCTGTATAACAGACTACAGGACACAGTACAGACATAGCAGATACTTGAGAAGAAAATTAGCAAGAAGTATCAGGCACAAAACTCTACAGAACTCTGGATACAGAAACTGGTAAGGCAGATCAGACAAGAACAAGAACCGAGGAATTCATTGGCAAACAGAATTATAACCAATTTCAGACATGCACAGAATAGACACAAGAACATGGCAAACAGAACTTGGACAGAATTCAGACACACAGAGGCAAAATCCTTAGTAAAGATTTAGGGAAAAGATCTTCAGAACTACGACAGAATTCAGACTACACATGAAACAAACTGAAGAGCACGACAAAAAGAACAAGGACAAAAGATAAAGTCAGACAGCCAACAAACTTCACAGAATCCAGACAAAGACAGAATATACAAAGTTCCAACAAAATCTGAAATTAGGGTATCTTTTTTTTCCGGATCTGGATTCGTCTTTCCGGTATCTCTGGAATAACGGATCCGGTATTTAATTTTCTTAAAGTTAATCTGGCGATGCGGCAATTTCTGGAACACTTGGTACCGGATTTGGCATTAATACATTTCAATGGTAATTAATGCCGGATCCGGCAAGTGCGGTAGTGTCCCGGGATTTTGTCCGGTCATATACTGTACAAGGGACGGAACGGAAGACATACTGATGAATACTGAATAAATTGCTTTCCATTCAGAATGCATTGGGACAAAACGTTTTTTACCCGTATTGAGACCCTTTACCGGATTTCAATACCGGAAAAGAATAACGCTAGTGTGAAAGTACCCTAACACAGCCAGGAATAATACACACAACTCAGGTACTCTATAGCAAGGCAATAACTCAGGAAGTATATAGCAAACTTAACAAACTCATCAGTCAAACAGATGCACACACAAGACCAGGGACCATTAACTCATGCAATGATGAACTGAGGAGAGATACCAAGGACTTTGGCACTAACTCACACCCACAAGTAACCGAGGCCAGGATGCACGGAACAGTGGCAGCATGAATTGCCATAGAAACAATGGCCCAAATTCAACCCCACAAGAAGCTGACGCCTGGCCACACTTTACAATGGCACTAGTGAAACATAATTTTAAGATCCTGTAGGCAAGTAGATCAGAAATCAACTATTGTGGTATTGTTTTAGTGCAGTTTTTAATATCAATGTGGTCATACCAATTATGTATAGTGTGGAGCGAGCATGCTCAGCTGAACAGGTGTGAGTGACTTGCAACAAGGAATAGTCTTGTCATAACACTATTCATCTAATAGAGGGCGTTGTTCATGAGTCATGACTCATGAACAGCGCCTTCTATTAGATGAATAATGTTATGACAAGACTATTCCCTGTTGTCAGATCGTGAAATCTCACATCTGACAGTACATTCTAACGCCGGAGGCGTTCCCATGGTGATGGGGATGCTCCATGCACATGCACAGGCCCTGACTAGAGCGGCTACAGAGCCCAGATATGTAAAAACAGTTTTTTAGGGAACAGACACCTTCTTTTTTTTCGAGCTGCGGGTGCCACAGGTTCTACCATTGACTTCTATTGTGCTTGGATGCTCTGTAGAACACAAGAGCATCTCGATATGTTCGGCCAGAGCACACGAGCACTTTGGTGCTCGTTAAACACTAATTATGTATAATTATTTTAGTCTAATTTTTTTCCGTAATAAATTTTTTTTTCTGTAAAACTAGTCAACACTGATGGGTAAACAATATGCTATGGTGTTAAAAAGCAGTAGAGGTCAGCAACTGTATTATAAAATTCAGGAATTCAAACCAAATAATAAAAAAAAAGTTTTGCTACAAAATTTTTCACGTTTTTGCTGTTTTGTTTCTGGAGAATTGAGAGAGAGCAAGACAGAAGCTTTACCGTGCAATGAGGGAACTTGCAATCTGGGTTTAATTTATCCACACCTGAATCATATTGGATGAACATTTTTGCCAATTCAGACTCAAATAAAATTGCCATGGGGATATCTGCACATTCTCCTTGACTCAGCTATTACACCCGTGCCAATAAGTACACGCCACACTTATAATCATTTACTCTGTAAATACTCTGATAGCCTTTATGGGTCTCTTAGACCATTGGTCACTCCCAGTAACCTTGATTACTACTTGCCCTATATGCTGGACCCAATAATTATGTCTGTTTTCATTACCCTGTCACTGATTCGATCCACTGCCAGTCTAAAGCTGATTGCGATCCATGTTTAATCTGTTCCTAATTGTGTTATTGTATTTGAAAAAAATGCTGTTAACCCAAGTAGTACAGTTATTTGCTGTATTGTCAACGCCAACTTGGCAATAATTGTACAACTGTACCATATCTTTCCAACGATAAATAAAGATTTAAAAGAAAGAAAAAAAAATAATAATTAAATTTTAGGGAATTTCATTTGTAATATGCAGATAAATTAGGTGTAGAAGTACTTATTTTTGACTACTTTTTATATAGCTTGTGACAAGTAAAGCAGCGTTAAGTACAAGGTGCAGATGACTAGCACCAGATGAAGAGGTATGGTGGCTGATTGTGTGGCAATTCATTTACACAGGTAGGCACTTCTAGATAGAGGTGTCTGATTGTTAGCTAGGTGACAGACTCCAAACTGTAGTCCCTCGCCTGAAGCAGTGTCTGTAAAGCTGACATTTTGCTGATCATTCTGCTGTTTCTGTACACTGAAGCTTCTTGGGATTTTGTTCTGGATTCTGAAGATCTCTCTGGAGTGATGGCCTCATAGGAGAATTGGATAGGGTTCCTAGGAGTAGAAGTTTGTAGCATATGCTTCCTCTCCCTTTGACTATTCAGGAACTACTGACAGGAAGCAGGGCCAGCCCATTTCCACATTCCCACCAAGAGAGGAGGAGCAGGGTGGTTAGCCCTGTTCCTGCCAACTTTTCCTTCTCTGCTGGAACATATGGCCCAAACTTTGAAAATACACAACAATAGATAATAAACATTTTCAGATATCCCCAGATCTGGGGTGCTCCACTTCCAGCCTGCTCTAACTCAGACATTCTCAATGAGACAACACTTTTAACCTGCTCTTCTAGATATCTTAAGCGAAATACAACACAATCTGTGAATCTGATATTATGACATGCAAAACTCAAGCATTAAATATTCATATGACAACATATGTTATATTATTTTTAATCCTTGGAAGTGTGTTTTACATGTTGTAATCCCAGGTCATGTTGTATTTTTCTTTAAATATCTATAGGTGCAGCATTATTTATAAATGTTATATATGATTGTCAAACTGTAGAAGTGTTTTTTGCTGGAACATAGGTTTAAAATGAGGAAAGAATAGGCTCAACGTTATTCCGGTTATTGCTCAGATGTGTAAATTGCTATATTTTTTTCTCTCCTAGCTGGTCCATCACATACAGGGTGGAAAGTATTGTATTTATCACCTGTCAGGGCTTGGCAGAACTGAGTTACGTGGAGCAGGACAGCATAAAATTATCATACACAAGCATGAAATTACAAAATCGTTCGGAACTGAACAACAAAATTATTTCATTTCAGATAGAGGCTATTCTATTTTTTAGCCTTGACATGTAGGCTGCCAAACTTTGAATTGAAATAGAGTGTGATGTGTTTAGAATATAGACAGCAATAACAACATAAGACATGTAAACTATCATAGAAAAATTGTATATTAATGGATATACAGTTGTATAAGTAAATATTACACATGATGTCTCCAAATGAAGTGTAATTTCTACAGTCTGAACACTATAGCATAACAAACATACAGTACATAGCACTGATACGTCTTTTACAGACTAAAATATTTCAATAGCTTTCAGAAACCATGCATATACTATATGAGAACATGTGAGAAAACATAAAACAACATGAAGAACCGTAAGGCACATGATAAAATGGTGAATGAGATGGGAATATTTGGTTTGGCTCTGTATTTACAGCATTCCTTAATGGTAATTTGTCTCCATAATCCAACTATTATCTGCAGTACTACATGAATAGGACTGCATTTAAGGAGTACAGATCACTATGTTTTTATTTTTAAATTGCTCCCCATTCCCCTGCTGCTAGTACTCGTAGCTCATAGCCCACAATTATGCTGACAGATTCTCTTTAAGGGTGTTGGCAGTACCCTCGAGCATCTGCAAGTATCTGCAAATGGATAGTTATATACTGTTATGTGTTGTTATATTATGTATTGCATTGCATCCAGTATAGCCTTGTGTGGATGCCACAGCCGGGATTAACAATCCTGGCTCAGCCATTGTAGGAGGCTAGACGGTGGCTAGCCCCACCCCAAGTTTGGGAGTGTAGAGTGAGAGTTCAGAGAGAGATGAAGCAGTTTTTGCATGCTTTCTGGAAAGACAGACAAAACTTTCAGAGACTAAAAGATCTCTGCAAGTTCTACAGAAAAATAACTAAAGAAAGAGAGGAAGATAAGCATAGGAGATAAGCAAGATAACCTGCCACTACAGCCATTCTGACTTTACTGCTGTAAGGGACACCATTAAGACATCCTTCACACCTGGACATATCCTGGCCAGATAGCCTTCAAGACCCTGTATCCAACTGTTGACATTATAGCCATTATTTTCAAAGTACTGTTGCCAAGCATAGATTCTACTAAGAGAGACTTTAGCAAGATCGAGAGGAAGGAGGGCCATAACTCCTATTCTTGCCTAAATCCATACACTGTTATCTGGTAGAGAATTACACTGTCTATCATTGGAATTGTGTCTGCTATAATTGGATGTACTACAACTCAAATGTTGCCCTTGAGTAAAAAGATGTTTATTTGTTTACCTTTGTCCTGGTTTCTGACTCCTACACCATGTGCTGGCCATTGCACTCTACAAGCCCTGTCTTGAACCAATACAAAAAGTTAACATCACGGGCACCCCAACTACATTAAAGCAGGAGCCACAGAACCAGAGGGGGATGAAAGGATGTTTCTTCTTTTCACTGCATGGCCCAAGGGACTAAGCGTGTGAGGAAAGCCACTGTGGTTGACTGTGACAGCCAGAGCCACTACCACTCCCATTCTCCGCTCTGGCCCCTCTTAAGCTCAGTAAATACACTGGGAGATACAAATCTCCTGATATAAAGTACACATATAATTCCAATTTAAAGCCTAAACCGAGGTGACTTAATATCATACCATTGTATGAATTACAAATAGGCTCTAGTATTTAAATAAAAATACAGTAACTATGCATGGCAGTTGTTTCTTTGTTAAATGTCTCTCTTAAGTGCAACTAAAAACTCTTTTGGCATATGACACATCAATGGGAGCATATTGATATGATTGGCATATGTTGCATTTGTTTTTTAAGGTTGAATTTCATTCCCCCCATATTTATATTATTTTTTAACTGTTCAAGAACCAAGTTTAAAGCTGAATAGGATAATTTGTAACTAGTTATTGTGGACTATGGCCCAGGTTCACTGGTTCAAAATCAGCAAGCTGATGGGGACTGCAAGATGGCAACTACTTCATAGATCACCACAGATAGCTCCATTAAATATAATGCAATACCAGAGATTTCATTATTAAAGTTGTTGTTCCATGAAAACTATTCTACAGTTTTCAAACCAGCACCTGGATCTGAATACTTTTGTAATTGCAAGTAATTAAAAATGTATTTTAGCTACTGAGTTATTCTATTAAATCTATCTGTATAGCGCCACCTGCTGTTTGTTTTTTTTCTTCTAATTTATCTGTCCTGCTCACTGAGATGGAAGCACATTCTCAGCCTCATCCTTCAGCTGCCACCAGCTTCATCAGATATGGCACATCCCTGAGAAAGGACATGCCCCCTAAGCTGACAGCTTGAAGTAAATCAGGCAGAAAAATTGGAGCAATGAATGGGAGCTCTCTGAATCCATGTGAGATACAGGGCTGGTTCTAGCTTTGTTTGAAAGAGGTTGTCATTCACTTGATTATGTTTTATTTTCATTTTTTTTATTATTAATGGCATTACCCTTTTAAGGGTATTAGCAGATAGCCTCTTTAAGGACTGATGAGTAATAGGTCATCAATATCAGATTGGCAGGCTTCTAAATCCCAACACCCGTGCAGGTCAGCTGTCTGCAGGAGCTGTGTTGCTGGAACCAGGCTCATTTCTGTCCACTGTGTATTGGCTGTGCCTGGCTTTTGCAGGGCTACTACCATCCAAGTGTCCTATCTCCAGATACACAGCCTGTCCATATTATTTCTGTCCATTATGCTCCCATGATTACATTAGTAATGTGCCTTTTCGTTAGAAGTAGAGTTGAGCGAACTTCTATTTTTAGTTCGGCGTCCAAAGTTCGGGTTCGGGTTATCGTAGCATCCCATTATGGATTCCGCTACCACGGACCATAACGGCATTTGGAATCCATAAGGGGCTGCTTCATTGAACCCGAACCTTGGACAACCCTAAGGACCTGGGGTGACGTCACCGTCATGTGATCAGTGCAGGGGGCGTGGCTCAGCACTGGATTGGATAAGAGGTGATCCAGTACTGAGCCATGCCCCCTGCACTGATCACATGACGGTGACATCACCCCAGGTCCTTAGGGTTGTCCAAGGTTCGGGTTCAATGAAGCAGCCCCTTATGGATTCCAAATGCCGTTATGGTCCGCAGTAGCGGAATCCATAACGGGATGCTACGATAACCCGAACTTTGGACGCCGAACTAAAAATAGAAGTTCGCTCAACTCTAGTTAGAAGCATTTAGTCATTTATTCAAAGACTAAGACTTGATGGTCCTCCCAGGAGAAGACATCTAGAAGTCTCTACTATCCAGGTTTATTCAGCTGAGTTTGGGTTGCTTGGATGCTACCAGTGTCGGACTGGGGTGCCTAGGGCCCACCAGTAAAATTTATTTTGGGGGCCACCAGATGATTGAATATGGGTGTCCCTGCAGCAACTTTGAAAAGGTAGGTCCTGGGGAAAAGAAGATACTGGCTAGCTTTCCTCTATACCCATAAGTCATCTCAGCTATCTGATTGTGTCTATATTAATAAACTGGGGAGTTTCTATAATAATCTTTCAATTTTTTATAGGAACATAGGCTGGTCGAGTTGCTGTACATTGAATATATGTATTGAGTGCAGTAAGTCTACTGTGTTATGTGCCATTTGTGCGTGGGGTGGGAGATTAGGAGCCCACTTTGTTCAAGGGCCCACCATTGGATTCACCTGTATCTTTATGGGCCAGTCTGAGCCAGCATGCTATGATTCCCTTTAACTAAAAACCACTGAAATATCTTGCAAAACACATTTTAATTCATCCCTGGACATATTGAATCAATAAAGCGACTTTCCATCGGTGTAAATGTTATGACTGGGAAAAAAAAAAGTAAGCTCAATTTGAAATTCTAGTAAGAATAACACTAATATGCTACAAGGAATATTAATGAGAGGGCTATTATGTGCATGAGCTGATCTTCAGCATTCACTGCCTGCAATAAACACAGATATAAACAGCTTTGATTTCCTCTTAAATGTCATGACAATGCTTATCAGCCTAAACCATTAACATGTCCTTAATCTTCATTAAAGTTGATCTGGTGCGCTCCACACACAGTTCAGTAGCATTAAGTAAGTCATGTGAGGAATAAAGATCACCTAACAGGGCCTTCACTGAATGTTACAATCATTATGTGGTAAAGATGCTCATTCAGGATTATTGTTTATTTACTACTGTATACATTTATTAACCCTTATTTTAATTTTCAGGATGCTGGATGACATTTCAGTTTTTTTTCCATCAACATAGACATATAAAGGGTATAGAGGGATGAGCTGTATTTTTAAATGTCACAATTTTTGGGTACATCTAATGTATTATGATGTCACAGCCTGAAAGAACGTTAGGAATGAAAATAATAAAGATTTATTAGACTTAATGAAAAGGGGGCAATAGATAAAATCAGGCATAGAGGGAATCAGAGGTTAGGAGAGGGATTGAATGATACACCATCCCACACTCTGAAGGCCTGACTAAAGACCTGTTGCTAGCTATCACTCAGTGATGGAGCACACTGATATGGGTCTAGTATACAGCAACAGGTGAATCGCTGAACCTAAATCAAGGCTTAGTTATTGCAGATCTATTCCACTTCAAATCTGCCCCTATGCTCCTGTTGTGGAGACTTGGGGAGGAATGCCTGCAGAGTTAAAGCAGCTAGGATGGGTCCTGGTGCACCCCGTTAGCGCTGCCCTGTTAGGTGAGCGATTTAGAACACTTTAGATCACTCAGGAATGGACAAGCAGTGTAGATTTGGATTTGTATGTACGAACTTATATATGCACAAAAATTATATATACACAAACCAACTGAGATCTGCTCCCCTGTATATATATACACAACTGCATTTTTAGGTTGAGCACATCCTGCTTCATGCCACCTTTCAGTTGGTTTGTGTATATATAATTTTTTGGAGGTATATAAACTCCCATGTAAATGTAACCTGTTTTCCATCCACCTGTGAGGCCTGGGCCATATCAGCCAGTCTTGGGTGGGGCTCACAGCCCTCTCCACCCTCCCATTGCAGGCATGGTCACATGCTGGAGGTAACTGAGGAGTCTGCTGTGAGTCGGCCTAATACATTCCTGTAATTTTGCCCACTGGCCCCTGGTATTGCCCATATGGCACAGGTAGGTGAATGTTAGGTACTGAGCTACTTGAGAGACCGTGGCACGGTGCTCAGGCTTAAGACATGTCCTCCACTGTAGGACATGTTGACTAACCTCTCAATTTTAACATCAGTTTGAAGACTTAGTAAGACCGCAGTGGGCACCTGTTTTGTCATTTGTTATCGGTATGTACAAACTGCCCTGCCTACTGAGCGATACACATAACAGATCACTCTGTTATGTGTATCTCTCAGTAGGTAGGGCAGTTCGTACATACGAATCCAAATTTACACTGCTTGTCCATACCTGAGCGATCCTAGCTGCTTTAATTCTGCAGGCATTCCTCCCCAAGTCTCCACACCAGGAGCATAGGGGCAGATTTGAAGTGGAATAGATCTGCAGTACCTAAGCCTTGATTTAGGTGCAGCGATTAACCTGTTCCTATAGACTACACCCATATCAGTGTGCTCCAACACTGAGTGATAGCTAGCAACAGGTCTTTAGTCAGGCCTTCAGAGTGTGGGATGGTGTATCACTCAATCCCTCTCCTTACCTCTGATTCCCTGTATGCCTGATTTGATCTATTACCCCCTTTTCATTGAGTCTAATAAATATTTATTATTTTCTTTTTTAACGTTCTTTTAGGCTGTGACATTGTAATTATCCACTGAACGTACACCGTTATACTTACCCCCTACTGTGAACTGACATCTAATGTATTCCATAACATGTATTAATGTTGGAGGTAAAGATGAGCAAACCAGATTATTAAAAAAATGGCTTGCTACAAAATTTTTCAGATGACAGACGAACTCAAACCTTTTCAGGTTCATTTCAGACGAGTCCAGCAAAATGGCGAATAGCACCATTTTACTACACATGTTAGCCGGAGTAAAGCACTAGAGAGTGTACACATCGTCTTCATCCCTTTCTGCTTCTCCCACTCAGATTCCTCCTCCTCTTCTCCATCATCAGCCATCGATAACAGAGTGCTTGGCCAGGAAACAACATGCCCAGAAATCTGCTGGTAAGCAAGCTTATTTCCCACATGGCCAAGTTACTTGTGGTACTGTTGCTGACGTACCATGTAGTTGAGTCTGCTGTCTTTACGGAGCTGACAGCGTGAGCTCAGTCTCACTGCAAGATACCTAGCAATCATTATTTCTCTCAAAAAGCCATGTCTGACGTGTACTCTCACATGGTGGACAATGTGGGCCACTCCCTGTGATTCTCGCTGTGCAGAAAGGTTAATGCCATGGTGGACACCTGGCACAGCTCTTAAGGGCAGGGATAGTACATGTCTTTTACTGCCCACTGGGTCAATGTTCTTTTGTGGCAAGGCAGCACCTCGGCAATGAGCCCAAGTCCTTTTTACATAGTTACATAGTTGCATAGTTAATACGGTTAAAAAAAAGACATAAGTCCATTGAGTTCAACCAAGGGATAGGCGGGGACAGAATCCCAGAAAGAAATGAAACTAAGATTTCTACACATTTTCATAAGCATTAATATTGTTTACTTTTAGCCTTCCATGATTGTGTCGGTCTGGCTCCCACACCACCTTCTCCTCCGTGAACGCTCACCCGTCCACAACAGCAGCTAGGCACAGCATCTAGCCACACCCTCTCCTTTCTACCACATGTGTCAAGTATTGCCATGCAGTGTTGGAGCTGATCAGCCTGGGCAAGAGTAGTCACACAGGTGAGCAGTTGCTGAAGTACATCAAGCAGCAAACATTCTACTGGCTGTCACCCTGCCGACTCCAACTGGCCAAGGTGATCAGCGGGTATGGTTGCAACATTGGGAAATAACACATGTTCCCTGCCTGGCGCATGTGATCAACCTAGTTGTTCAAGCATTGCGCAAGGTGATGGAAATGTCCAGGAGACTGTCCAAGCATTTCAGCTATTCTAACTTGGCGAGGAACACTCTTCTGGAGTTTCAGTGACATAATGACCTGCCACTACACCGTTTAATCCACGGAGTGCCAACTCGCTCAAATTCAACATTCTACATACTCGAGAGTCTATGGAAGCAGTGGAAAGCTGTGAACAATTTTGCCATGCACCAGCCTGCCTCAGCAGCAGGAAACATTTATTGCTTTGTGGTTCGGCAGTGGCAGCTTATCCAAGACATCTGTTGGGTGCTGAAGTCCTTTGAAGAGGCCATAAAGTCAGCAGGGACAACTGCAGCATGAACTATGTCATCCCCCTCATATTTATCTTAGAACAGACCCTGACACTCATGTAGCAGGGGACGACAGCAGAAGAAGAGATGCTAAAGCATCCTGCTCTCCGCCTTGCAGCTGTTGGGTATCCACAAAGGGAATCTGCCATGGAGGAGGTGGAGATGCAACTGCAAGAGGAGGAGGAGGATGTGGAGGTGGTGAAGTAAAAGGATAAAGATGATGATGGCATTGGCCAGGACACCCATTCGACTCAGTGGGGGGTGGAAACAGAAAGAACTGGTTCCTTGGGCGATCTGTATGCTTGCTTGCTTATGCAGTAACAGGTGTTTTGTTCACATCAAGCAGTCTGATTACTACCGAATAGCCATACTTTTAGACCCTCACAATCAAAGCAAAATCAGGGCCAAATTACATTATTCAGTAAATAGTTCATCCAGCAATGAAGGGTTAAAATGTATTTCCAGCATTATTGTGAATACATATTTAAAACATTCCAGGGCGTACCACCATCATCCATCAATGTGTTTAAATTGTTATGCAGTCTTACTCATGTAAAGGAACAATTTCTCCCAAAAAAACATAGTGAGGTTTGCCAAGGAGGGCAAAATTTCATCCCCGTTGACACCGAACTGGTGTTCGACTCGAGCATCGCGATGCTCGGCACATCGCAGTGTTTGGCCAAAGAAAACATTCATAAAAAATAAGTGAAAAGAAGAGATAAAGAGTTTTCCTAAAACTTTGAAGTCCTAGAAGACTAGAGGATATTATATACCAATTTTTAGGGCAATTCGAGCAACTTTGGTTTGGTTCATATCGATTCTGGTCCGAACTGAACTTCAAAAATTTGGCAAACTTGGACCAAACCGGATCTCAAGTGGTTCGCACATCTTTATTTGGAAGGGAAAGCATGATAAACACCAAAATTCTGCTATCGCGTTTGGATTTTTGTTTTTATGGCAAAAGTGACACAACAATGTTGTTCTGTGGGTCAGTGCTACAGATCATTAAGGGTCAGTATGATTATATTATGTTTTTCTACTTTTACACAAGAAAGGAATTCTTGGAAGACATTTATTAAGACAGTCTCAAACTATCCTCTGCTGGCATCAGAGGCACTGCAATTATGAATAAGGGGCACACCTGTTAATATGTATGGCTCGTCAGTGAAGAACAAAAATGGTGTATCTGGAGTACAGTTGAACGAACCCGAACTGTATAGTTCGGGTTCTTATGGAATTTTGGGGTGTTCGAGACACGGACTGGCTTAATGCAGCATGTGACCCAGCCTCTTTATAAGCTGGAGTCACGTAGTGCCGTGCGTCAGTTTGCTAAATTGAGATTAGAGCAAGGTTGCTGCTGGGGTGATCAGGGACAGAATAGGGCAGAAATCTGAGTACCTGTGCAACTTTAATTCACACGATATAGCACATAGAGAGGGAGGGAGCCGCAGCAATCCAACATTTCTGTACCCAGCCACTGCCAGGGAGATTTTTTTTGTAATCCATCTGTTACCGAGGTGGGGGTCGGCGGCCATTTTAGAACTGCAGTGTACTGCATGTCTGCCAGCGCTCTCCTCCTCCAGCTGGCCCTGTCTCCGTTAAAAATCTCGCGCCTGCGCCATACCGTTCTTCAGTCGGCGCAGGCGCACTGAGAGGAGTACTCTCGCTCGGCCGCTCCTTCTTCAGTGCGCCTGCGTCTTCTCTTCCGGGTGCAGCTGTGACGTCATTGGCGCACTGAGGAAGGAGCGGCTGAGCAAGAGTACTCCTCTCAGTGCGCCTGCGCCGACTGAAGAACGGTATGGCGCAGGCGCGAGATTTTAAACGGAGACAGGGCCAGCAGGAGGAGGAGAGCGCTTGCTGGCCCTGTCAATCAACCACAGGAGGGGCGTTTTTTTACAAGCGGGATGCAGCGGCTACCAGCAAGTAAACGCCCTACTTGCTGGTAGCAAGGTAATTTGCATATTATAAAATAACGTTTTATAGCAAAATTAACCTACAAAAACGGTTAACAAGAATATGTTTAGAATAATCGCCCTATAAGCTTTTTAGTGAGGCAAAAAAAAAAAAGGCTTTTGGGGGGTCACATTACAGCTGAGAAATAGTGCAATATTCTTTTTTGTGTGAAAAAAGCAATATTCTTGCTTCACAAAGTAGTTGTACATACACAGTATAAATATCAAATTTAGATTTACAGCAGTAAAAAACTGGAGTTTTATTGAAAAAAGCTGTGTTTTAGGCCGAAAAAACAGTTGTGCATCCGTCGTTTAAATAATTATTTACAATTTATAGCAGTTAAATACTGCATTTGTGAATTTTGGTGACCAAGTACGTGTTCTGGCTCCCCAAATCTAATGTCCATACATAGTAGCAAGGCCAGTTTATTGGGGTTTTTGGTTGACGCTATTTAGCGCCATTTCTCTAGTCCTCCTCTGTACGTCGGCTTCTGCACAGCGTACAGAGAGATGGGTCGTGACTCCAGGTTCTGCCAGTAAAGCGTAACTTCTTCTCTATCAAATTATGTTCGTCCAGGTAAGTTGCCGCCTCGACCTGCGGCCTCGTTCTTTTGAGTCCGGTCAGCAAGCGCTGGCTCCCCAGATAAGGGGTCGAGCCACACTGTACCGGAGCGTCTGCCCGGCAACCTTCGGCTCCTACGCGGCAGATAGGTAGGTCGCAAGGGGTTAGCGCAACCCCGCTCATTTCTGTCCGCCCCTCCCCCCTGTGATGCCGGGCACAGGCCGCTGTGCCAAATAGTTAGGTAGGGCTGTCTGTCTTACCTTTGCGACCCCCCCCTCCCCTCCGCTCTTCTCTTCAGCCACCCGGTCCCTATCTTCCTCTCCTCCTCTTACCTCCGGCTCAATTCTCCAGGGCTCCACGTCCTCGCCGGTCTGTGCGCCTCTAGTGGCGGGTTCAAGCGCCACAGGCGTCTCAGGCTGGCCGGGAGCTGCGGTGTTCTGGCTCCCTCCAGTGGTGGCTCGGGTGCTGCAGACGCGGGATTCCCTACCCACTTAGCCCTCCGGTGGTGTACGTGGAGTACTGCGCCTGCAGTTCGCTTCATTAGCTAGATTGGAATTTCCTGGCGCCCTCAGGTGGCAAACCTCAGGTTACTAAAAAAAAAAAAAAAAAGTTTAAGGGAAATAAATAAATTAAAAAATATTGTACAAAAAAAAAAAAAAAAAAAAACACGCCCATTCAGGTTAATTCATTCATTATGACGGCTTACGCTTAGGCACCCGCCTCGTCGTCATGTAGTCGCAACTCAGTAGTCCGCCTCGTTCAAACACTTGTACAGATTACACGCACGCACCTCATCAATCTCATGTTCGCCTTATCCCGCTCATTACCTCCACGTTCATTTAGGTTGTTATATCATTTTTCCACAGGATACGTTTCCAGTTCGTATCGGTTCTGGTCAGTTCTCCTTCAGGTAATATATCAGCTCACAAGGTTTAGGTTCCCCCCCCCCTCCACCACCTTTTTGTCGCCTATAGACCTTCGGTCAGTCAACTGCCAAATCGACGTGTAGTTGATCACAAGGTGTCACCGCTTGTCATCACTTCTCCAATTGCATGCGCACACTCGTCTCTGCATGGTGGTGGGCTTAACCACTCGTGGTATAGGTCAAGGGTCAGGTCACTCAGCCTTACTCTCACATATTTCATTTGCAGGAATATGTCTCATGCGTCGGACATAGTGGAGGGTTCGGTCGAGGAAAACGCTACTCGTATGTCTGAAAGTGGCAGCATTCCCTCGTTGCGTAGCTGGACCATCACCAGACTTATGGCGGAGCTCACTAGAAGAGGGATTCCATTCTCAGCATCGGCCAGAAAGGCAGAATTATATCGCCTCCTGATGTCCAATCCAGGCCTGCAGCAACAGGACGAAGTGTCCATGGCTACGCTTTATACTTCGCTAACCCAGCTCCCTGTCATGATAAATAACCTCTCCGCTTCAGTCACAGAAATCCAATCCAGACTCGAAACGGTGGCGTCCCGTGGAGCTAGATCCCCGCCTCCAAGCGAGGAACAGGCCATTCCTTCCACATCAGCAACGGCCGGTCCCGGTACGATCATGTCAGTTTCCAACATCACCCCAGATCACTTCATTCCGGCCAACATTAAAAAAAAGACATCCTGGAGGGCAGGGATGTCAACCTGGCTTCACTACTAATCGCCACCAGGGATTTCACCGACAATAAGGTCATTGCTTGTGGCAACGTTTCGGTAGTCCTTAGAGGTTTGGATCTCAGACTAAATAGGAAGCTCACCATCTCCGAGTTTGTCATGGCTTTCAGTTTGTATAGAGACGTCATCTTTCGGCCCGATCGCAGAGAAGAATTAGACTTGTACCTATTTAGAGTGACAGAGCTGGGGTACAAGTACGGTGGGAGTGCATTTTATGATTACCACTGTTCATTTTTGGCTAAAGCCGCAGCAGCCCTGAGTCAATTCTAGTTCACCACAAACTGGGCCAACATCGACACAGAGATTTTTTGTCGTCATTTCGCGGGTCTGAAAGCCCCAGCCTGTTCCCTGTGCCAATCCATCTATCACACGGCGGAATGGTGCCACAAGGCGGCTTCCAGTGTCGATGGTGGCCTTCCCTTACAGCTGCCAGGGCCCTCTGAGCCTCCAAGATCAGCAGGTCTGGTTGACAAATTAGGCAGACCTATCAAACACCTAGGTCGGTCCCAGATCTGTAATAACTACAATTTTTAATCTTGTAATTACGGTCAGTGTCGTCTCTTGCATGTCTGTATCAATTGTTTTAGGGCCCATCCCAAGACGGTCTGCTCATTAAAATCTGATAAGTCCTACTTTAGTGTCATGGATAGTGATTGTCTCCTATACTTTCTCCGTCATCACCAAGACCTCAGTTTTGTGCTTTTCCTCATATCAGGACTCAGGTCAGGGTTTCATACTGGATTTATCACCTTGCCTGAGTCTTCATATGAATGCCGTAACCTTTTGTCCGCAGGGAACAATCCAGAATCCGCTGATAATCTAATTTCCGCCGAATTGAATAAAGGATTCTTGATCGGTCCCTTTTTTCCCCTCCATTCGACAGATGGAGAGTCAGTCCCATCGGCATCGTTACTGGCAAATTCAATAAGAAAAAGAGACTAATAATCGATTTCTCAGCCCCACATTGCAGCCCCATTCCCAGCCTCAACTCCCTCATCCCATCCGAAGAATTCGGCATAAAGTATTCCTCCATTGACCAAGCCATCGCCATAATCCTGCAGTTAGGCCCAAATACCATCCTCTCCAAAGCCGACATTTCAGATGCGTTTAAGCTCCTCCCCATCAGTCCTTCCCTGTGGCAATGGCACGGAATTAAATGGAGAAATTTGTACTACTTTGCCACCAAATTAACTTTCGGATCCAAACGTAGCCCTTGGTTATTTGATAAAATGGCTCAAGCCCTCCATTGGATCCTAGTTAACATGTTTCACTGTAATTTTGTAATACATTACCAAGACGATTTCCTATTACTTGAACACCCTAAGTCAAACGCCACAGCCCTCCAATCGCTTCTCAGTTGTTTTCAGCAGCTGAACATTCCAGTGTCTCCAAAAAAAATGGAAGGCCCGTCCCCGGTCATTACCTTCCTGGGCATCACCCTTGACACAGTTAACATGATAGCTAAGCTCCCGGAAGACAAGCTGAATAGGATTAAGGGCGACCTCCACAATTTCGGTCAAAGTAGGTGCATTAAAAAGGTAGAGGTACAGTCCCTGCTAGGAATGCTAAACTTTGTCATGCGCGTTATCCCTCAAGGTAGCCCTTTCATTTCGCGCTTGCTGGCCCTGCTCCCATCCGCCCCTTCCCCGGAAAGCCTCCTCTGTTTGGACGCCCAAATTCAAGCAGACCTAACCATGTGGGACAATTTTCTCTGTAACTGGAACGGCATCTCTCTGTTTATACCTGAAGTATCCAGCAGTTCTCCGTTGATATTTTCTGATGCGGCTCCAAGTGTTGGGTTTGCTGCAATTTTTGGCACCCACTGGTTAGCTGACTCTTGGCCTAGCGAAATTAGGACATTGCCGGGATTTCTTCAGACCTCAGCTGCGTTCTAAATCTACCCCATTGTGGCAGCTGCTCACGTTTAAGGGCAATAAATGGACCGGCCACACAGTTCTTTTCATTTCAGATAATGCACCTGTCATAGAAATCCTCAACAACGGCTTGTCTAAATCCCCCCTGGTCATGAGATTTGTTAGGCGCCTAGTCTTGTTGTCACTACAACACCAATTCCGGTTCACATGCAAACATATTCCCGGGGAGAAGAATGTTGCCGCTGATGCCCTGTCCAGAGCTAATTTTGACCTTGTATCACAGTTGTTTCCCGAAGCAGACAAAACCGGTGCCACTGTTCCTCCGTACCCGTCACTGATCGTGCCTTAATGTCCCACCTACATACAGCCCGCTTCCTCTTAAACAAATCTCTGTCACCCAACACAGCCAGAGCATACCACACCGGATGGAAGACGTTCCTCAAATTTCAAGCCAAGTTCCCTCAAGGCAACCTCGATTTCACCAATTACGTGTTAGCCTTTATCGGCTACTGCCACTCCGATCTCAAATTGGCCCATTCCACCGTCAGGTCATACTTAGCCGGGATTCAGCATTTTCGGGCCATTAATGATCTGGAAGCTCGGTCCATCTTCTCCATCCATGTGATTAAAGCTACTCTCAGGGGTCTGGAGAAATGTCATCAAGATCGGCGTCCCAGCCGGCAGGCTATCACCGGTCAGATGTTCCGCAACTTATCCGATTTACTGGACCGAAATCCTTTCGGCAGACAGCAAAGTCTAGTATTAAAAGCGGCCATATACCTAGCCTTCTATGGGTTCCTCAGACCGGGCAAGTTTACTTAAGGTCCCAAGAATGTCAGGTTCCTCACCCGAGGACAACTAGAGGCAAATGGGGAAAAGTTCATTCTCTCACTGTCATCCACTAAAACGTCCCAAACCGGTCCTCCAATCCAAATAGCCTACTATCCAACCACTCATCAATGGTGTCCTGTTCTAGTATTTCGACAATTGCTCCAGACCTTAACCTCAGAACCCCCCGATAGTCCACTACTACCTTTAAATTCCGGCCATCTCACCACTACCCAGTTTGTATCCAATATTCGTACTTTAGTAGCCAACTTAGGGGTCGACGCCGCTTCTATATCGGGCCACTCCTTTCGGATTGGGGCAGCTTCTGCAGCTTATAAGAATCAAGTACTGGCCCATATCATAAGAAAGTTGGGACGTTGGCGTTCATCCTGCTATAGCAGATATATACCGAATCCTAGCGCTGAAATGTACTGTGCTTTTCAAAACCTGGCTCTGTAATAAAGTTATCTTTAGTAATGTTGTCCCTTTTGGCCTCCTTCAGTCATCCCTCCGCCGGCGCGGTTACGGCACAAAACAAACCGTTATTAGGTATAAGTTAGGTAGGAACTCCATTATAGTTAACCCTGACCACAAGTAACAAGGCCAGTTTATTGGCCTGTATTTGTGGGAGGGGTTTTTGGCTGACGCTATTTAGCGCCATTTCTCTAGTCCTCCTCTATACGTCGGCTTCTGCGCACCCACCCTTCCCTCCCTCCTTTCTCTCATCCACTTTAATAGGGTGGCCTCCTTCAGGCATCCCTCCGCCGGCGCGGTTACGGCACAAAGCAAACCGTTATTAGGTATTAGTTAGGTAGGAACTCCATTATAGTTAACCCAGACCACAAGTATAAATATCTACTTTTAATGTACAGCAGTTAAAAACTGCATTTTGGGGTTTCTATTGAAAAAAGCTGTGTTTTAGGTCGCAAAAACTGTTGTGCATCCATCGTTTAAATAATTTTTTCCAATTTATAACTAGAGATGTTGCGAACACAAAATTTTCTGTTCGCGAACGGTGAACGCGAACTTCTGCAAATGCGAACGGGCGATCCGGGCGAACCGACATAGACTTCAATAGGCAGGCAAATTTTAAAACCCACAGGGACTCTTTCTGGCCACAATAGTGATGGAAAAGTTGTTTTAAGGGAACTAACACCTGGACTGTGGCATGCCAGAGGGGGATCCATGGCAAAACTCCCCTGGAAAATTACGTAGTTGACGCAGAGTCGGGTTTTAATCCATAAAGGGCATAAATCACCTAACATTCCTAAATTGTTTGGAATATCGTGCTTTAAAACATCCAGTGTGTGTATACGATCAGATATTATGTTGTATCGATCAGGTAGTGTAAGGGTTACGCCCGCTTCACAGTGACAGACCAAACTCCCCGTTTAACGCACCGCAAACAACCGCAAACAGTCCATTTGCACAACCGCGAACTCCCCATTTGCACAAGGTTGGATACCAAGCTAGCCATGTCCGGTTCCTTGTCCTCACTGATGTCATTGAAGGTCTCTTCCTCCAATCAGCCAAGTACAACACCAAGGGTCCCCGAAAGGTGACAACAAGCCCCCTGGGATGCCTGCTGTGGTTGGTCTTCCACCTTTTCACAGCCGCCTTCCTCCTCTGACTCCTCTTCTTCAGACTCCTATCTCTGCATTGCCGCAGGTCCAGCAATCGACGACGACAAGGCTGCTTCTGGTGGTGATGGTGACCACAACTCATCCTCTTCATGTTCATCTACGACCTCATCCAGCACTCATGAGGTCGATGATGTTGCCTTGGTTTTGACTGACCAGGTTTGTCACCTCCGCAAAAGAACGCATAAGCCTACAGCCATTGTGCATGAGCATTCAGTAATGCGGCCAAAAAATACCCAGCTCCGCAGAGGCTGTCCGCTGTGCCACCCTATATGAGTGCTGTGTTAAGTAGTACTATTCCTATCAGTTTAATCCCTGTTATGTCCCCTATCAAGGGACATGTATTGAATAGATTTTAGGAACCAGGAGATGGAAAAAGATGGTTGGTCGGTCCTCTTCCTTCCAATTTGGGGCACTGCGCATGCGCCATGCAATGTACTGTGACACCCTATATGAGTGGTGTGTTAAGTAGTACTATTCTTATCAGTTTAATCCCTGTTACGTCCCCTATTAGGGGACGTGTATTAAATAGATTTTAGACAACCGCAAAGAGTTGTCAATAGTTGACACACTCATGACATAAATTTTATTCCTCTATGCGTCAATCTTGGTGTAGCGATGACTGTGCTCGTGCACACGTTGGGAGATGATTCTGTATTTCACTTTATTAGATTCATTTTAAAATTTGTATTTCCATATTTAAAAAAACATATATGTATGGTTGGTGAAAAGATTTTACATTGAGGCCGTATAATCCACCAATACAGAGGTATATATAACCACAGCAGTTATGGCATTAGTATGTCGCTAAACACCGGGGTAAATTCCCTTTATATCTAATAAAATCCTACTAGCAGTGAGATTTCAACAATGACAGTGCATATTTTATCAAATCCCTTATCCTACTAGCATCACAGGAATAAATGGAATCGCATACCTAGCACAATTCACTGCAATCTCGGCACCTCCTGTATCCTCCTGACGTACGTTTCGCCTATATCCGGCTTTCTCAAGGGATGGTATAAGAATGTCCCTATAATGCCTTAGTTTTATAGCTCCACATAATTACAAACACCTCTCACCTGTTAAAATCAGACATGTCATCCCCATGCGACGGAAGTATTGTATTGTTTTCCATTAGCTAAGCGCGCTCCATGGACCAGAAGTGATGTAGTGCGTTCCAGCTTGGAACGCAACTACTTCCTCCCCTAGCCGATCATCAGTAAAAACGTGCGTGCGTTCCACCCTGGAACGCACCGCACAATATACTGGATCAGGGTCAAAGTTACATTGGGCCGGCCGGATAATAGGTAGATAAAAAAGTGCTCGCGTGATTACCAGTGTAAGAGAAGAATAAACAAATAAAACGTGCAGATGCTCGGTGCAAGTGCTGAAATGTGCATGGTTGTGACAGATAAATTATATTAAGCCAAACTATTTCTTTACAATTCAAAGCTGTGTGACGTCATTGATTGTTATAATTACCATTCATGATTACCATATGAATACGAATGAATATAATATAATAAAAAAAATATGAGAATATCAAAGTATTAAATATAAGTACGTGATTTATATAAAAACCATATAGTGACCGATTGTAATTAAATTGTATCCATCTAATTGAATATCATTAACACCATAAAAATACATAGTGAAAAATTATATAGGCAAATAAATAATAAACAATAAATTCATAAAGTGATACGTCGAGAGTATACAGGAGGTGCCGAGATTGCAGTGAATCGTGCTAGGTATGCGATTCCATTTATTCCTGTGATGCTAGTAGGATAAGGGATTTGATGAAATATGCACTGTCACTTTATTGTTGAAATCTCACTGCTAGTAGGATTTCATTAGATATAAGGGGAATTTACCCCGGTGTTTAGCGACATACTAATGCCATAACTACTGTGGTTATATATACCTCTGTATTGGTGGATTATACGGCCTCAATGTAAAATCTTTTCACCAACCATACATATATGTTTTTTTTAATATGGAAATACTAATTTTAAAATGAATGTAATAAAGTGATATATTTTATTCCCGGATTTGTTGGCTTTTTTGTGTATGTATTTTGGGACCATTCAGGGAATTGTGGCATAGGTTCCCCGCCAATTGATGGTGTTTAATGATTCTGTACTGTGGGCCCATTGTTGGCATAGTAGGCTTTAATTATCACCTTAGATACCCACAAAGAAAACCAGCCGATCGCTTTTGGTCTGTTCACAATGAAGCAACGACCTTATCATCTGGGGTGTGCCAACATTGCCAACACACTCATAGAGGTGCTCGCTTCATTGTGATACGCAAGCCCCTTCATTACAACAAGGTAACAATCACGAAGGGGAATTGACACATGTATGTGTCTTTTTTTTGTTTTGTTTTTGCAGCACCAGAGGCCAGAAAAATTAGGCATGTACATATGCCTGAAAAATTAGGTATTGTTTTCCAGGCAGAAAGTGTACTAAAACATTGCGGCTTGAACCCTAGTTGGTGGCGGAGAAGTCACGCAAGTCATCCGGCATGCAGAGATTAAATACAGCATCGTGGGGACCATTTTTAGCCCAAGGCAGCTCATCAGGCCTTTTGTTATTCAAATGTATCCCCCACTGTCAGTCTCTTCGGAATCCACGCCTCATTCATCTTAATAAAGGTGAGGTAATGTAGACTTTTTTGACCTAGGCGACTTCTCTTGTCAGTGACAATACCTCCTGCTGCGCTGAAGGTCCTTTCTGACAGGACACTTGAAGCGGGGCAGGACAGAAGTTCTATCGCAAGTTGGGATAGCTCAGGCCACAGGTCAAGCCTGCACACCCAGTAGTGAAGGGGTTCATCGCTCCTCAGAGTGTCGATATGTTAAGTTAAGGCGTGGTAGTCTGCTACCTGTCGGTCGGGTCGTTCTCTGAGGGTGGACCCAGAAGGGCTGTTGCGATGCGTCCATTCTTTGCCAGCGTGGTCGTGGTAGGAAGAGGATTATTTTCACCTCTTCCCCTGTTAGATTCCTGTTGTGCTCTGATATCACCCTTATACGCTGTGTAAAGCATACTTTTTGTTTTGGAACTGCTGCATCCTTTCCGACTTCCGGTAAAATTTCAGCCCCTTTCTTCTACCGGTGGTCTAGTAGCGGGGCCACCAAGTACAGGTCGTTCTCCTTCAGCCTTTTTATATGAGGCTCCCTCAACAGGCATGACAGCATGAAAGACCCCATTTGCACAAGTTTGGATGCCGAGCTACTCATCTCCCGTTCCTCATCCTCACTGATCTCATTGAAGGTCTGTTCTCCCCCCCAGCCACGTACAACACCACGGGTCCCAGATAGGTGAGAACAACGAGCACCCTGGGATGCCTGCTATGGTTGGTCTTCCTCCTCCTCAAAGCCACATTCCTCCTCTGACTCCTCGTCCTCAGACTCCTCTTCCAGCGTTGCCGCAGGTCCAGCAAGCGATGATGTTAAGTCAGTTTCTGGTGGTGATGGTTACCACAGCTCTTCCTCTTCACGTTCATCTGCCGCCTGATCCAGCACTCTTCGCAGGGCACGCTCCAGGAAGAAAACAAATGGGATGAGGTAACTGATGGTGCCTTCGGTGTGACTGACTAGGTTTGTCACCTCCTCAAAGGGACGCATGAGCCTACAGGCATTGCGCATGAGCGTCCAGTAAAGTGGCAAAAAAATACTCAGCTCCGCAGAGGCTGTCCTAGCACCCCGGTCATACAAATACTTGTTGACAGCTTTTTCTTGTTGGAGCAGGCGGTCCAACATTGTGAGTGTTGAACTCCAACGTGTCGGGCTGTCGCAAATCAAGCGCCTAACTGGCAAGTTGTTTCGCCGCTGAATATCGGAAAAGTGCGCCATGGCTGTGTAGGAACTCCTGAAATGGCCACACACCTTCCTGGCCTGCTTGAGGATGTCCTGTAACTTAAGCCTGGGTACTTACACAAAAAGCGTTGTTTGATCAGATTCAACACATGTGCCATACACGGCACATGTGTCAACTTGCCCAAATTCAATGCCGCCAACAGATTGCTTCCGTTGTCACACACCACTTTGCCGATCTCCAGTTGGTGCGGGGTCAGCCACTGATCCACCTGTGCGTTCAGGGTGGACAGGAGTGCTGGTCTGGTGTTACTCTCTGCTTTCAGACAAGTCAACCCAATGACCTGCCCCTCCTTCCAACTCGTCTCCTCCTCCTCTCTGTCTCCCCATCTGAACTTTCCCCCTGTTCTTCTTCTCTTCGAGCGGGCACCTACGTGACATCCACGCCACATCGTCATCATCAACCACTTCACTTGTATCTGACAACTCAGCAAAGGAAGCAGCAGCGGGTACAACATCATCATCATCATACCGTATGTCCATGTGTGTAATGCTGTTTGACTGAGACATATCCCTGTTATCTACATCCTCTGGCAATAATAATTTTGCAACACTCATTTCTTCCAACTGATGTGTAAATAAATAATCTGACAGATCAAGTGAAGCAGCTTTGGTGCTAGTGTTAGTGGTGGTGGCGGGCGGGCGAGTTGTGTCCGAAGCTGCGCTGGAGGAGGATGGTGCGTCAAGGTTCCGAGCGGAAGCTGCAGAAGTTTGGGTGTCCTGTGTAAGCCAGTCAACTATGTCTTCAGAATTTTTTGAGTTCAGGGTATGTAGCCTCTGAACAATGGGCATTATTCTAGGGCCAAAGGAAATCACAGAACCACGACCACGACGGCCTCTGCGGGGTGGCCTGCCTCTGCCTGTCATTTTTTTTTTGTTTAGTGGTACTATGCCTGCAAGATACTGTGCCACCCTTTATGAGTGTTGGGCAGTGGGCACAGTACAGTCTGTGGGCCTGACACACACTAACAGGCAACTGAAATGATATTAAAGGGTAAAAATTAAATGACTGTTTTATCTGCAAGGTACTGTGCCACCCGATATGAGTGGTGGGCACTGGCAGTTGGCACACTCTGTGGGCCTGACACAAACTGGCAGGCAACTGATATTATTTTAAAGGTAAAAATGTAATGAATTTTTTATCTGCAAGGTACTGTGCCACCCGATATGAGTTGTGAGCACTGGCAGTGGGCACAGTACAGTCTGTGGGCCTTACACACACTGGCAGGCCACTGAAATTATATTAAAGGGTAAAAATTAAATGACTTTTTTATCTGCAAGGTACTGTGCCTACCGATATGAGTGGTGGGCACTGGCAGTGGGCACAGTACAGTTAGTGGGCCTCACACACACTGGCAGGCAACTGAAATTATATTAAAGGGTAAAAGTTAAATGACATTTTTTATCGGCAAGGTACTGTGCCACCTTATATGAGTGGTGGGCACTGGCAGTGGGCACAGTACAGTCAGTAGGCCTGACACACACTGGCAGGCAACTGAAATTATATTAAAGGGTAAAAATTAAATTACCTTTTTTATCTGCAAGGTATGGTGCCACCCGATATGAGTGGTGGACACTGGCAGTAGGCACAGTACAGTCTGTGGGCCTGACACACTGGCAGGCAACTGAAATTATATTAAAGGGTAAAAATTTAATGACTTTTCTATCTGCAAGGTACTGTGCTACCCAATGTGAATGATGGGCACTGGCAGTGGGCACAGTACAGTCTGTGGGCCTAACACACACTGGCAGGCAACGGATATTATATTAAAGGGTACAAATTAAATGACTTTTTTATCTGCAAGGTACTGTGACACCCATTATGAGTGGTGGGCAGTGGGCACAGTACAGTCTGTGGGCCTGACACACACTGACAGGCAACTGAAATTATATTAAAGGGTAACAATTTTGTGACTTTTTTATCTACAAGGTACTGTGCCACCCTATATGAGTGGTGGGCACTGGCAGTGGGCAGGCCTTGGTGTGCTCGGTGCCTTGGTGCAGTAGAGAGTAGCAGGCGTACTGTCTCTGGAACGGCCGCTGCGCTTTTGCTCCCTGCTCCCTCTTTTGCTGTGCTGTTGCCTCTGTGCGACCACCGCCTCTTCCTCAGAATTGCATGCCTCACTAGCACGACCTTCAGTCCAGTCTGGGTCTAAGACTTCATCATCCTCCACATCATCTTCCACCTATAAAAAATAGAAATACCATAAATCTGGTGTTACAGCTGTGACTTGACAAGTTTCATAGTGTCCGTCAAAGGATATAATATTTTATGGGGTGAAATTCAGTTGCAAAAATGGAAATACTGTAAATCTGGTGTTCCAGCTGTGACTGGACAAGTTTCATAGTGTCCGTCAAAGAATATATTATTTTCTGGGGCGAAATTCAGTTGCAAAAGTAGAAATACCATAAATCTGGTGTTCCAGCTGTTACTGGACAAGTTTCATAGTGTCCGTCAAAGGATATATTATTTTCTGGGGTGAAATTCAATTGCCAAAATAGCAATACCGTAAATCAGTGGTTTCAGCTGTGGCTGGCCAAGTTTAATGGTGTCCGGCAAAGTATAGATTTTGCTCTGGGGTGAAATTATATTGCCAAAATAGCAATCCCCTAAATCTGGTGTCCCAGCAGTGGCTGGCCAAATTTAATAGTGTCCTGCAAAGGATAGATTTTGTTCTGGCGTGAAATTCATTTGCCAAAATAGCAATACTGTTAATCAGTGGTTCTAGCTGTGGCTGGCCAAGTTTAATACTGTCCGGCAAAGGATAGATTTTAAATTGTTGGGTGAAATATTACTATTTTTGCCAGGTACAAACCCCTGCACTGCATAACTGACAGAGAATTCTCAATTGGCGGCTACATTCTTGCATGAAATAAAGCCTTTTTGGGCTGTGAAGCCAAAGGTAGTCGCCAATAACTGTTTTTTTTTATTTTTAATTTTTTTAAATAAATTTATGTAGACCCAAAAACATTGGGAAAATATAAAAAATAAAAGAAAGTGTAAGTGCACGGTAGTATAACAGTGGTTGGGTGATGCCTGGGTTACATGTCTATTCTGCATAAGGTACAAACAAGTCCTGTCGGATCCATGCCTGGTTCTTTTTAATAAACAAAAGCTTGCCCACATTGTCTGCGGACAGGCGGCTGCGCTTGTCTTTGATCATGCCACCAGCCACCCTAAACACACGTTCAGACAATACAGTGGCTGCAGGGTAGGCCAGCACCTCCAAGGCGTAAAGGGCAACCTCAGGACATGTGCCCAATTTGATGACCCAGAAGTTGAATGGGCCAGACCCAGTGGCGTAGCTAGAAATAATTGGGCGCCACAGCAAATTTTTGAATGGGGCCCCCCTCCCCCAGTAATTTTTGAGCAACCCCTTCCTTTCATGCCACCATGCCTGTGGCTACTAAAGATCGCTCCCTCCGACAAGGCCCAGCAGCTGTTCCATTCACTTTCTACACTGTCTATACTGCCACTGTATATAATTTCATTGTATGATACTGTTAGTCCTCCTCCTCCTCCTGGATGGGCCCTTTTTAGGTCACGGCCCCAAAGCAGTTGCTTCCCCTGCTTCCCCTGTAGCTATTCCCCTAGGCAGACCCATCAGTCAGTACGTGTACTGTTCCACCATATTGCTGAAATGCTGCCTCCTGCTAAGATGTTCCAGATCTGCTGGTGGTGCAGGTTGTTGTGGCGTGATGACAAAGCTTTTCCACATTTTGCCCATGCTAACCCTGCCTTCTGAGGTGTTGCTGGTGACCCAGCTGCATTGGCAAATTCTTCCTCCTCCTCCTCCTCTGCCTTCACCTTGTGCTTCCACTGAGTCCCAGGTGTCAGGTTTGAATGCCATCAGCAGCATGTCTACTAGCGATCTCATGTTCCTATTACATTCCAGTGAGGGAATTAATAACGGAACATTGTCCTTGTAACGGGGATGCAGCAGGGTGGCCACCCAGTAATCAGCAAAAGTTAGAATGTGGCAGTAACTGGGCAGTCGTTGCGCAGGCACTGCAGCATGTAGTCGCTCATGTCTGCCAGGCTGCCCAGAGGCAAGGACAAGCTATCCTCTTTGAGGGAGGAATATCGTCTCTGACAAAGTCTTTTAGTCCTCCTCCTCTTCCTGGATGGGCCCCTTCTAGGTCAGGGAACCAAAACAGTGTGCTTCCCACGCTTCCCTGTAGCTATGCCCTGTGCAAACCCATCAGTCAGTATGTTTACTCCTCCACCATGTTGCTGAAATGCTGCCTCCTGCTAAGACGTTCCAGATCTGCTGGTGGTGCAGGTTGTTGTGGCTTGATGACAAAGCTTTCCCACATTTTGCCAATGCTTACCCAACCTTCTGAGGTGCTGATGGTGACCCTGCTGCCCGTGAGCTGGCTTGGGTGCCACCCTGCTGAGAACACCGTTCCTCCTCATCCTACTTATCCTCCTCATCCTCCAGAACTGTACCCTGACTGGACAATTGTGTTCCAGGCCAGGGACTATGTTGGTGCAGGACTCCACCCTTCGAGCCACTTGGATGTCACTGGCCTTAAGTTAAGGATAAGGCGTGTATATAGTTTTGTTTGTTTATATAGTAAGTTTAGCTGCATTATAGTTATATAGTTAATAGTTTTTAATGGTTTGAGTGAAAGGGGGTGGGAGTGGGGGGGTGTTGTGTGTGTTCGATTAACTGAATTGATTTTCATTTTCTGGTGTTTAGGAATTTTTGCACCCCAAATTCAGCACATGTGGCAGGCAGGGGATGTGTGTCAAACCAGCTAGGCCCAGACCTGCTAGTATATTTAACCCATTAGCGCACAACACCAGGCCGGGCTGGATGCTCAGTGGCACCAACCAATGGTCGGTCTGTTGTTCCATGCTTGTCCACAGCTCCTGCGCGGTGCGAGGTTTGTCCCACAAACACACAAGTTTTGAAACAACCTGCTGTCGTTTCCCCCTGGCTGTGCTGCTGTGGGTGGTGAAGGTGTTACGCTGAGTGGATGAGGAGGAGGTAGAGGAGCAGGATGCCGAGAAGGAGTAGGAGGAGGTAACAGGATACAAAGAGAAATGCCCAGCAATAATCCGGGGCGGAAGGACATTCGCAAAAATGCTATCCGCCTTTGGGCCAGCCGCTACATTCACCCACTGTGTTGTTGGTTATTTGGACGTTGCCACAGATAGCGTTGCACAGTGCACACTTGATTTTGTCTGCCACTTGGTTGTGCAGGGAAGGGATGGCTCGCCTGCAAAAGTAGCGGTGGCTGGGATACACATACTGTGGGATAGCCACCGCCATAAGTTTTTTAAAACTGTCCACCAGACAGAATGACAGCATTTCAAAGTACCAGGAAGTTTGAAATAAGGCATTCATAGCCATGGGTAGGGGGTACTTCCTTTTTCTATTTCTTTTTCTCTCCAGTGTTTGGGAGATGGACAGCTGATAGCTGAACACTTCCATGGGATTTGGTGGAGATGCTTGGTGACAATGACAGATGTGGTGGCGTTGCTGCCACATCCTCTGTTTGCTGGGTGACAGGTGCCACTGTCACTCACTTGGGCTCAAGTTTAGAATGTTTCTTTATTATTTTTCTGTATTTAATTTTATTTTAAGTCATTTTCCTATTCACATATGTTTTCAGAGCATTTACCTACATTTTACTGCATTTTGCAGCCCTCTAGCCCTTTCCAGGGCTATATTACAGCCATTTAAGTGCCCAAAAGTTTGGGTCCCCATTGACTTTAATGGGGTTCGGCGTGAAGTTCGGGTTGAGTTCGGATCCCGAACCCAAACATTTTCGTGAAGTTCAGCCGAACGTCTCGAACCCGAACATCCAGGTGTTCCTAAACTCTTCTCCTGTTGCTTCCTCCTCCTACTCCGCATCATCCTCCTCCTCCTCCTTTTCTAACACCCCCACATCCGGTCATCGAAAGAACCTCACCCCCAACTTCAGCACAGCCCGGGGTAAACGTCAGCAGGCGATTTAAAAACTCATGTGTTTGGGTGACAAACCCCACACCGCACAGTAGCTTTGGAGGGGCATAGAAAAGCAGACTGATGAGTGGTTGCTGCCGGTGAGCCTCAAGCCCGGCCTGGTGGTGTGCGATAATGGGCGAAATCTCGTTGCAGCTCTGGGACTAGCCGGTTTGACGCACAAACCTTGCTTGGTGCATTCTCACCCTGTTGCTGCTCGTCTGTCTGCGCTGCAGCGTAACTTCGGCCTTCCTGCTCACCGCCTTATATGCGAGATGCCCACCAGGTGGAACTCCACCTTACAAATGCTGGAGAGACTGTGCGAGCAGCAGCGGGCGATAGTGGAGTTTCATATGCAGTATGCACGGGTCAGTCGCTGAGCAGATCAGCACCACTTCACTACCAGTGACTGGGCCTGCATGCGAGACCTGTGTACCTTGTTGTGGTCTTTGGAGTACTTAACCAACATGGCCAGTGCTGATGATGCCGTTGTTAGCATTACAATATCCCTTCTATGTCTCCTTGAAAAAAAATATTATGGCGATGATTAGAGTTGA